>CALSCE010010686.1:3579393-3646383 GCA_943593645.1 Bovichtus variegatus | reverse complement strand
GTGTGTGTGTGTGTGTGTGTGTGTGTGTGTGTGTGTGTGTGTGTGTTTGTGCATACTGCTTAATGTGTTTGTTGATTCCCTCTCTGCTGTCTCCAGACAGGGTTGTGCGGGTTTTCAGTTTTACATTTAGTTTTAGTTTAGTTTTAGTTAGTTTTCAGAGTGTGTTTGTTAGCTTTAGTTTAGTTCCAGATTTAAAAAAAAAAAGTTTACTATTATTTTTTTTAAAGTGTATTTTTAGTTTGTTTTTGTTAGGGCTCGGTGTAATGTCTCAGAAGTATGAAGCAACATATACATACAGCATGCATGGTTGGAGAACTGTGCAGGAATGGCCATAATGTTTAAACCTTTTGATTTGGGAATTTATTGAAATCATGTTCTTGTTATTTAATTCTACAAGACTAAACTACATGTGAAAAATAATAGGGACGGTTTAATTTCTGTGGTTCTATATCACAAGAGTTAAAATTATTTTGTGGTAGTGATATATTATAGCTAAAATCAAAAACAGAAATTAATTTACATTAATTTTTATTTTATTTTCATTTCTTTTTAAACCAGGTAATATCATTTCAGTTGAGTTTTTGTCAAAGGATATCGCTTTAATTCAGTTTGAATTCACGACAATATTTTTTACTGCTTATTTTTGGTTTTAGTTTCAGTTTTAGTTAACAATACTTTCCCTGTCTCCAGGTGGTGTCTGCAGCTGTAGAACGCAGGTTGTCTCTGGAGCTGAAGCCCAGACTGAACTACGCCATCCAGGTTCGCTGCTCCGGCCTGGACAAACCTCCGGTGTGGAGCGAGTGGAGCGAACCTCACCACATCTACCTGGACAGTAAGCTCCATTCCCTTCCAGCCTTTTATATACAGACAGATAATGACAGAGTAATGCAAAAAACATACGAGATGATATTTTTGTTCTTTTCAAACCACATCTTTTGGGTGGTTTTGGTGATACCACGGAGCAGTTGCAGCTTAATACATGTAAGATTATTAAGGAATTGTACAATTACAATTTAAAATGTATCCACTAAAACACGTCCTTCTTGTACGTTATTAACAATAATAATAACAGAAAAGCTAATATCTTACAGTTTTTCTTTTCAGTTTTGCTAAATAAACTAAGAATGCGCCACAAATCTATAAACAAAAATGAAAAAAATGAAAAATACTCTCACCTCACTGCTGATGTTTTGAAACCCGATTTCTTATCGGTGTTGTTTCACGACTGCAACAGCAGGAAGTGAGATTACATATTTACATTTTTTGCAATGAACTCTCTAACATTTTAAACCAGTCCTGATGGCTGCAAGTCAACACTCATCACTGACTGTGGTAGACTCAAACAACTGACCTCAATTATCTCTCACGTAGATTTAATGGCACTGCGAAACTATTCAAATGAGTCCAGCTCATTAGCTATTAATGAAGAAGTCATTCCAGTGTGGTCAACGCTAATATACTGTGAATCACAGGCCGCTCTCAAGGCGAGTGACCAGCTACAAATCAAGCAGTACGACACGGTATGGCTTGAGGAAAAGGAAAACGTCACAAGCAGCAAATCTCTCCGAAGAGCTGAACATGAAGCAACCATTAAAATGATGAAGCTGAGAGAGACGGAGACGGAGACAGCTCACGTTGGCTGGTTGTTAGTTTGTGTTCTGCAACATCAGACTGCTAATTAAAATGTGAACATCAGCCTGACAGCTTTAAACAACCTGACATACCAGTAGCCGGCAGCTCTCTGTTTTGACATTAGTCTGTGTGCGTACCTGCCTTCAGCTATTTTGTGTACACATGCGTGTGTATGTGTTGCTCTTCTCTGTATCACATGAGGGAACTGGACCCTGGAGAAAAAAAAAATGTGTCTTTGTGTCATGGGGTTAAAAGTTTGCGAGACTCCACAACTCTGAGTCATCTCACCGAAAAGAGCTTCAAGAACTTTAATTTTACTGCAAGTGAAATGATGACGGAAAAAAAAAAACAGCAAAAGAAAAGCAGTAAAAATACGTCTGAACAATGATGAGACACAAAACCTTTTTCTTTTGTTGAGCTCTTCACCTGTTGAGGGATGAGTCATATTTATTTAGTTTTTCTTTTGACTCCACGCAGATGTTCTGCACGGCTGCATCTGAGGTTTGTGTGAGGAGGTGTTTGGCTGACGGCCGTCACACCTCCTCACACAAACACTTTCAGACGATGTCCCAGTCAAGAAAAATATATTTTCAAAAACCCTGACAAAGCTTTTGTCTTTAGTAAAGAAATATACAAATAAAACTGTGGGGGAATGAGAATGAGTAATTGCTGGAAGGCTCTTTCATATTTTTTTTCCCAAAAGTGCAAACTTAAGATTTCTATGAAATGCATCAAAACAAATCATGAGAGAGATACTGTTTATAAAAAAAAAGTCTAAACAAATCATGATGTTTTTCTGTGTGTGTGCAGCTGTGAGTTACATCCCTGAGAAAATGGTGGCACGACCGGGGGAGAACGTGACGGTGTATTGTGTGTTCAACGACCACAGCATCAATGCCAGCACGGCCGTGTGGATGCTCAACTTACAGCAGCCGCTTCCTCGCAGCCAGTACCGCCCGGTCAACCAATGGGTACGGAAAAAAAAAAACACCAATCTCCTCCCGGGCCTTTGTGTGTTTCTGGGAACATTTCCAACTAGTTATTAATAACTTCCATCTGTGTTTTTTAGGAACGTACAGTCTATTTAAATGTCTAAATATATCTTGCTTTTTCCTTTCTCGAACCAGGTCAGCCAGATCACAGTGTGTCCTTCCGAGACTCGGATGTACGACCTGCTGCAGTGCACTCAGCAGTGGAACATCCCATACAGTCAGATCTATGTAGAAGGTGAGCAGACTTAAATATTACAGAAAGAATCATCATCCAACATCATTTATTGACCGTTTAAGACATGGCTGAGCTATTCCTGTAGTCACAGATCAATATTTCCCCTCTGATGTTTTAAAATTCCTGCAAGTCTCCTTTTTCGCGTCAGTTTGCTACTGCCGGTACAAAGACAGGAAAGAGAGTGACGACATGTCACAGCACAACAATGTGAACCAAAAACAATCCCAGTGCACAGAGGCTGATTCAGGTGAAGTTTGTTATTGTGACCGTTAGTGTTTCTCCCTGCGTGTCTCAGGAGCTTACATCAACATAAGCTGTGAAACCAACGGTGACATCAATGCTATGGAATGCAGCTGGAAGAACAAGCAGTGGACTAATCTCAAATTGAGATCCAGGTAAAGCGGCAATTTACATTTTACAGTAGCTGTCTCCGTGTGCTGAAAACCTGGAAATGACTGAACACAGAGGCAACACATTTAGTGAACACACCCTGGAAACATGTGTCGAGTGACAGCAGGAAGTTTATTTCTTCAGTGCACAGTTCAATGACATCCAGACTTCTTACCTCACAGCAATAGAAAGTCTCCACACTACAACCACAATGAGGACTGACAGAATGATGTAATGATTGTTTTATAACTCTCTAGCGCACCACGATTGTTTTCATTATTCCGTTTTTTACTTTTCCTCTAGTTCTCCAAAATTTAAATCGAGATGGGAAAAAGTACATCACTGTATATTTAGATGTGTGATATTTTCCTACTTTGAAGTGACAGGATTATTTATCCTATATTATATGACTCCATTTTATTACGATTTAGGTCTTATTTTTTATTTAGCTTTAACCATCATTGTTATGGGTAATAACACATTTAATTGCTGAGATTTGGGAATGTAGCAATTTCGCAAGACGGGGCAAGAAACATGAGCAGTCAGACGATCATACAGGTTTTAAACAAATCATAGATTACAGATCAACTTCCTGGTTCAACTTTGACCCACCACACTGGCTGTAGTTGTGTCTGCACCCAGTTTTCCAGTACAATGAGTACATTTTTTCTTTCAGTTTTGCCTCCATGTACAACGGTTTTGACAATCTGGCTAAACTGTTGCTTTGTCTGATCATCTCACCGTTTGTTTGTTGCCATACAAAAATGTGCCTTGTTCCCAGATGTCAGCAATTATTCTGGTCATTAAACCGAGAGAAATGATCTTCAAAGCTACAAAAATAAGAACGATCCTTTCATTTATGCAACTGAGCGTCTGATATACTGCACTATTGGCATGTGAGCTTTATTGATCAGATTGTATAAAGGAAAAAGTAAAGACCTACAGGAATAACATGACAAAATTCAAGGTCATTTATTTTTCCTCACGTCAGGTGGGCTAACCTGCCGTGCGATGTGATGGAGGAGAGGGAACGAGCGGGGGAGAAAGTGGGGGAGATGGGGCCCGAATGCATGCCGGTTCAACCCAGGAAGAAAACCTGCAGCATCCACCCTCTGAGTATGAACTGCTACAAGCTGTGGCTGGAGGTGCAGTCCCGCCTCGGCCCCATCAGATCTAAACCCATCTACCTGTCGCCCATAGATCACGGTGCGTAAGAGGGATTCATGTGCGCAGTTAAACAATATGTCTGTCATTTACAAAGCATTGCTTCAGGTCACTAAGAATGAAACCTACAAACATTACGTTTTAGAATATGGCTTAAATCTGTCACTGACGCATTAAGGAAAGTTTATTTATTTATTTATTTATAAGGTGACTTGACTTGTCACAAAAGTCATTATCACATCATCACGTCATGTTTTCAAAATAAAATAGCAGGTGCAATAAAATAGCATTATTTCCCTCTTGTTTACTTTAGATATTCTAGAAAATCTTGTCCAATTTTTTAAGCAAATGGGTATTGAACTTTTGCTCCATTAAATATTCATACAGGGATGAGCTGTATGTTTGAAGAGAACCTTTAAATATTGATGTCTAAGTAGTCATTGCTGTTGACCACAGAAGAACTGAAAACGGCATCATTGTTGTTGAGAATTATTTATTTATTTTTTTCCATTACCCATGACCATTTATCAGATGTTCTGCTGCTGCATGAGACGAAACTCACTCTTCGTCCATTCCATTTCCCCTGCAGTGAAACCCCACCCACCCACTAATGTGACGGCCGTGAGCCGAAGCAGTGGCGTCCTGATGGTGACATGGAAGCCTCCGTCTCTGCCGGCCGAGGGGCTCCAGTGTCAGTTTCGGTACCAACTGCCTTCCGCAGTGAGACCCCAGCCGGAGTGGAAGGTGAGCTGGTCTGTTGGACTGTTTATCTTTCCAAAATGTTATTCTACCTGTAAAAAAAAATCCATCAAGAACACACTTATTAGATGTTACTCCTGTCCAGGACTCTGCCGTGAAATGAGTCTCACATGACCCAGGTTGCTCTGACACGGACTCGACGGGTCAGTTGGACATGATCTGAACTGAGACCATATTCCTGTCCTCCGAAATTGGACACATGATGAGGAAATAAAAGTCCCTCTGTGTTTGAGTAAAGTGCATAGCTGGATGAAAAAATGTGTCATTTTCTTTATCTAAAATTAGCACTAAATAACTGTGAAAAATGTCATGGCTGCAGGTCCAGAGTCCAGTGCGGGTAGCGTGGGCGGAGGTCACAGTGTCGGACATGTGCAGGGTGTATGTGGTACAAGTACGCTGCATGCACACCAACGCTATCGGCTATTGGAGCGAATGGAGCGATTCGGTGTACTCCACTCCTCAGAACAGCAGAGGTACAATAGGGCATCTTTACTTTCACTCCTGATATGAACTTTTAAATCACCTTCTGATTTCAGCTCTAATGGAAAATGTCCCACAGGATACACATTACTTTATATTAATCTACCATTCTTTACAGACAGACATCAAATATATAACTCAGCAGTCATCAGAGGGTCCTTTTCTGTTGCCCCTGTAGAGAACTAGTTTAACACAGAGGACACTTCTTTATTGAGCAATGGTTGCACTGATTTAACACGTTTTATGATTTCAGAAAGTGTTACAACATTTTTTACTTTCAAAGTTAAGAATGTCTGACTCTTTGTTTTTAACTTTTCTGTTCCCTAAGATGTGACATGAATGCAGAGAGCTGTCCATCCCAATTTTGTCTTATAATTTAGTGGATGCAGCGATTTATTTTTTTAATTATATAAGAGATGTAATGATTCTATAGAGCTACTGTATGTATTAGACAGGCTTTGAGTTGAATTGTTTTAGTGGTTGTGTTATGTATTGAGTCTTATTGTGAGAAAAGTAGCTACAGTTGCAACACAGTAGCTAATGGGGATTTAAATAAACAATCAACAAAACCATCAACTCCACCACTAACAGAGGTGAAAGCTGTCATGTGACGTAGTTGTCGGTCTCCCCATCAGCTCCTGAACGCGGGCCGGATTTCTGGAGAACCCTTCAAGATGATCCATACAGAAACCAGACTGATGTCACTCTGCTATTTCAGGTACACAATCCATAAAATAAACGTTTTCAGGCTTGTAATTAATATTTAACTAAATATAATAAAAATGTTGACTTTCCTGCTTTTCCCCCCCTCGCAGCCTCTCCAAATATCTGGGCACTCTTACTGCGTGGATGGATATATAGTCCAGTACCAGGCGTTGAGCGGCTCGGTGATGAGGGAGCAGATCGAGCCGACCTCCTCCTTCAGCTTTGAGTGGAACCAGGTTCTCCAAACTGTGACTGTGGAGGCCTACAACAACCTGGGGAGCTCCGCTAACAACATGAACATGACGCTGGAGAGACAGCCCAAACGTGAGGGAGCTGGGACACACATATGAGCTTTTAAAGTCCAGGGCTTTATTAACTAAAATTTATTAATTTATACAAATTTGAGAGGTTACTCCCCCAAACAAAAGTGGAGGGGAGAGTAAATCATGGATTCATGTGTGTTGACTCCGCAGGGGTAACATAGAAAGCAATACAGACTCCCTGAGAGACTTACTGCATTATATTTTCTTGTATCTTTGAATTGTCACCTGGCGCTGGAAGTTTGTGTTTTCCTTTACGTTAAAATAAAACACATTTCCACCATAAATGAAGGCAAAAACAGCACAAATTGGTAGTGTATGAAACTCTTTTTCTTCTCTACTCTGCAGGCCGCGGTGTGCTTTCGTTCAGTGTGTTGGTTATCAACAGCACCTGTGTGTCTCTGTCCTGGAGCCTGTTGGACGACACCGTGGTGCCTCTGTTCATGGTGGTCCAGTGGTCTCCACAGAGGCAACAGGACTCTGATCATCACGAAGGCCGGGGCAGAGAAACATGGGCCAGACTGCCCTACACCAACGGTCCCATCTATCTGAGAGGTAACATGATCTCTTCTATAACTGTTCTTTTTTATTCATTTATCTCTCAGTGTAAGAGTATGTAAACTCAGCCAATGTGATTTCAATGTATCATTTCAGGAGATTTCTTAGGCTCTGAGGAGTCTGGCTTCCACTTGTTCCCTGTGTTTCAAGATGGAGAAGGGGAGCCAATGTTTGCTACAGGTATGCACCAGTTCTTTCTGGCTATCGTATTCAACACTAAAGCGTTCAAGGTTGACACAAAGCCAGCACTTTCACTGTGAAATGAAGTATAGGTTTCATGTGTATGTTTCCTACAGCCAGCAGAAGAGACCCTGCAGCCTACATGATGCTGATAATCATTTCCTTCCTCTCCATCGTCCTGTTCGTCACCCTGATCCTCTCCCAAAACCAGTAAGAGGCTCCTGTTCAGTGAAAAGACGCATTTATAGGAATTAAACTCAAGAAAGAAGTTCACTCGCAATTATTATTTAATGAGCTTTGGGTAACAGCCATATGTTCTCTTACAAAAGATACATGCAGGTTGTATTTAATTTAATCGTGCACCAGGTATTCATTATATGGCATCAGGGTATGTCAAACTCGTGTTTACCCAGACACCTGTAAGAAATGATAAATGGTGGAAGTCTGTGGGGTGCAGTCTAATTTAGAGAGCAGACATTAACCATGACAAATTAGGAAGGTGGCATTTAACAGGTCACAAGGGTGTAATTACATGTGATGTTAGCTGAAGGGCGGTTAGGGGGGATGGAGGGAGAAAACAAGCCAGACAGAGAGATGGAACCTAAATATTTGCTGCATTTCTTTCCAGGATGAAAAAGTTTGTGTGGAAGGATGTGCCCAACCCAAACAAGTGCTCCTGGGCCAAAGGACTAGACTTCGAAAAGGTGAAAAAATATTCTTAAATGATGACTCATGGTCATTTTTCGATGAAGTTAAGTTAAGTACGCAGGCATTCATAAACTTATGTTGTACACTGATTGCTCTTGAATGTGAATCATTTGCATGACAGTGTACAACATGTTGCAATTCATGTTAGACCTGGACTCATTTAAGAAATACTTGGACATTTGGTGAAATCTGGTCGTTTGCTTTCTTGCGAGAATATTGGGAAAATATTTCATATCTGTTTGTTAAATATTTGCGCTGGTGAAGCAGTTCATCAGCCTTCTTCACCACTTCTCGTCAGACCAGCAGGCTCTGCGACGTCTGCGAATCTAATGTTTAATCTGTGTTTGCATGTCTTTCTAGGTTGACACCTTTGACCACCTGTTCAGACCTCCAGAGTGCCTGTCAGCCTGGCCGCTGCTCCTGCCCTCTGAGAACATTTCCAAAATCATCATATTGGACAAGATCGATCTCTCAGCTCTGACTACAGCTTTAGTACAAGCCCCACTGGTGTCCCTAACCCCCGACCCAGCCTCTTCCTTCTCCATCTCCCTTCCTCTGGGGTTCGACTCAGAGGTCGACTCAGCCCAACCCATGGAGACTGAGGTGCTGCTGGCTGGAGCTTCCTTAGCCCTGGATCTGGATGCTTTAACCAGTTCGATCCCAGGAACAGATCAGTTAGTGCTAGTTGATCCCCCAGTGGACCAGCCCCCAGGCAGCAATAACAGCTCTGCTCAGTCTTCAGTCACATACGCCACTGTGCTGCTTTCTGATCTGAAGCAGGAGCAGCAGCCCATTCATCTGCACTCCAAAGATGGTAGCGGCAGCAGCTCAAGCGACGAGGGCAATTTCTCTGCCAACAACTCAGACATTTCCGGATCTTTCCCCGGTGGCCTGTGGGAGCTGGACAGCTGCCGAGGTGGAGAGATGGACGACCCGCGGCGCTCCTGCTCCTACAACTCTGTGGAGGAGCTTTCTGAAACATCAGAGCAAGAAGACGAAGGAGAGGAGGAGGCGAGAGAAGAGAAGGACTTGTATTATCTAGGAATGGACTTTCCCGCGCAGAATGAGGAGCACGAGGAAGACGAGGAGCGGAGAGTAGAAGAGACAAATAATGAGCTGCTTAAAAATGTAGTTTTGAACAGAGAGGACTGTTCTGTGGAGTTGCACCCTTTGCTCGGGCCTGAGGACTCCGGCGAGCTGCTGCCAGTGTCGACGTGTGGCTTTCCTCCAGTGTACATGCCTCAGTTCAGAACTGCTCTTTGCTTGAGGCAACTCGCAGCTCAACCACAAGACGACAAACCCCAACCGTGACTCTCACACATACTGCATTTAACTGAAAATGTACACCATTAGATCCATTTTGTCGGGGACGCCGTCGTGATTAAGCATTTGCCACAGTGGATTTGCACATGTTCCTTCGGACATAACGAGGTGTGGAGCTAAGAAATGTAAAGAAAGACCTTTTCTCATGTGTGATTGCAATTTGATATTCATCAATGCTGCTATTGTGTTGTGTGGGTAAGACCTCAGGAGGGCACAAGCCTCATTTGTAGGCATTTCTTTCTTTCTTTACGGGGCTTAAAAACCCTGATTCTACTGTGCCACTCTGCTCCTCGTCATCGGTTAGTGATGCAGGCTAACAGGCGGAGAAAATTGAACCACAAGAGCAGAAATCACCTGGAAGAAACTCTTCAATGGAGGTTAGGCTAGTGGAGTATTCTACGGATCTCAGAGGGAGCAGCTCTGTAGAAGCAGCACATTGGTCAGGAAGGGAGTAATTGAGCTGTCAGGCATCGTATGGCTTCAAAACATCATGCAGCATATTTCACAGGTCGTCGTAAGTCAAATGAATATTTAAAAAAAGGATGTGGGAATCCTGCGTGTGCCTACATACACTCATCTGCTGCCCCCGTCGTGTAGAAAACAAGCTGTCTTTCACTCTCTGCTGAATTATTTCAGCTACATTTCAAGTGAAACATGGAAGAGGTTCAAAGAGAATAAATAAACGCACAGAAAGGTCCATGATCTGCACGTTTTGGTTTCCTCAAAGCACTTGGACTGTGAGGTGAAGGCAAACCTTGGATGTCACTTCAAAGCTCTGGCTCAAATTGCAGGTTAATGATGAAAACACATGTAGTCTGTAAGTGATTGCAGGTGATTTTTGGACACAAAATCTGCTGCATTTGTAAACAGCTTGCACATCAACATCTGCATGCACTTACTCACCCACCATCCCAAAGAATGCCCTTTTTGTAGCTTGTGCTGTAATGTGTTTGAGCCTTTGTTACAGTTTGTGAGAAATGTGATATCTATTTTTGTCTGTGTTTGTCCATTAACACAAACACTGTCTGGTGTAAATAAAAAGACAAAAGAATGTATCTTTGAAACCAGAGGAAAACAGATACTAAAGGTAATCAAAATATTGGTTGACAGAAGTTGTTTGTGTATATTGAGATATTTTGTCTATTTTTCATGGTGGAAATAAAAAGTTTATTGTGAGTTTGTGTAACATCGATCAGCACAATCAGTGAACTGTGCAAACATTCAAAAAAGAGGAAACTTCAGGATCGCTGAGGGGGAATCAGGGAAATCAGTTTTTTGTTTGTGTACCGTGTTAGAAATAAAGTAAGTATAAGTAATACATTCTTTTAGTTTTATGTAATAGATCATTACAGTTCAGTTTCTATTGGAGTTGGAACCATTTGTGAATAGATGGACTTTCTTGGATTTTTAAACTCAAAGGTTCAATGTGTAGTTCTGAGCCACCTGCTGCAAAGAAATTGTTTAGTTGTGACACTACTCCATAAGCAACTATCTGTACATACCTACAGTAAAAAGCGTCATTACTGGTTATTTAAATACTTTGTATTATGCAGTGGGTGCATGTTTATCACAAAACCTTATCAAAGAAATAAATGATATATTGAATATGTAGATAAATAGCTACACAAAAGCATGCATACTCATCAGAGGTGCAGGGCAACCTCCTAAACTGCAGTAATATGCTGCCACCTTGTGGCTGCAAGAAGCAAATACATCAAAGTAGCATGAGTAGCCTACTATATCGTACTTTAGTAATATGGGAAAACAATATCCTCTGTTTGTTGGTTATATAAAGTACTTGTATGTAGCTGTTTAAGAAGAGTATAATAACCACATGTTGTCTGTAACATGTGGGTTATGTATTGTAGAAATCACTGAAATGCCACTAGAGGTCACTAAACCCAAGTGTAAACTAAACCTCATGCACACAGTTTATACATCAGTTAAACTCTGTACACGATGCAGCTTGTTTCTGCTCATATCGTCTTGATATTTCTAGAAGTGCAATAAGCTTTCAGGACAAAAGTTATATTGTGTAAAAGTATCCAGTCCCACTCAAAATATTTTTAAAGCAACATCGAACTGAACGGGCCACTTCAATGATTATTCAATCATTAGGAGTTATGAATAACAATCACAGTAAAAACAAACAGACAAAACAAAGACATTGTAGAACCACTGCAGCTTTATGCAGGCTTTTATTTCCGATGGATTGTGCATTAGACAGAGAACATGATTTTAAGTTCGACTTTACTTTTATTGCTGTGGCAATTACTATAAATGAAATCGTGTCTACATGTGATGGACATTGGACTCGTTTCCCTTTATAGCACTGACTGAAACAGCAAATGAGTAAACGCGTTTGATATTACAGAAGTGTTTTCTTTGGTTTTTGAATCAACTTGTTTCTGGTACATCTTCAGGGAACTTGATTGTACATCCATACTAACTGCTGTTCACAACATCTGCTCGCTTTGAATAAACAATCACACCAAAAGTAATCAAAAAATACTGGTGACAGAGCAACATGCCCTTATACTTAACATTAAAGTACAAAATGACATTAGAAAAGGCTAGAATTATAAATCCATCTGTGACCATCCAATATTTCGTACAGATGTATTTGCATTGTAAAGCCACAAGGAGACAGACAATCACCACTAAAGGAGTTCTGTAACTCTCCCCCAGTGATGTCAAGGGAGCTGTATCCTTAAAGGCCCTCTGAGCTGGATCTCTTGTATTTACCATAGAAGGACATAATGATGCAGAGCTTTGGCAAAGAGAGGTTTGAAAGCATCGAGGCGTGACAGCATGGATATAGAGATGGTAACACCACAGAGAAGGGCAGAAGTTGTGTTCATGGTTATAGTGTGGGAGCTCAGGATTGTATTTTCTGTCCTGAGAAGTCCTCTGTGAGGTGATAATGACTTCAAGGATCCCAACCTGGAAGCCATCACACCAGTGTTTTAAATTAAGACGCAGACATAATTACATCACAGTCATGATCAAAAAGATCCAAATTCCAATCCAAGCTTCCAGAGTGATGTGATGTCTGGTCCAGTGACCCAGATTCCCCCAGAAGCCCCCCAGGCAGCAGATCTCAGTACCTGCTGGTCAGCAATCTGAGGAGCTTAACATGGGGTCGTGAGATAAGACCGCCTGCGGGAGAAATGCTGCACATGTGAAAGTTCTTTGGAGCTCTGCTCAGCTGTGACAAATTAGCACCACGAAGGAACGATTGAGCTTCAACCAAACACTTTGCCAGCGAGGCGGCATAACCAAATTAAGTATCTGTGAAATGCAGTAATCTTTTTCTCAAGATTAAGCTTTTGTTCATTAGTGAAAACTCTGGTGAAAAAATTTGATTGCGCATATTCATTTTAATAACCTTTTGAAGACCGTATGAGTTGCTGAATGTTCCTGATGCAACTTGTTTTGTTCATGAACTTTGCCAAGACCTCAAAGAGATGTAGAGATAGAGGCTTTAAGTGAAGAACACAACTCAAATATTTCACAAAATAATGTTTCCTCGCGATCAATGTAGGATGTTATTTTATATAAAACTGGTTTTGTAACCTTATATAATACATATTAGGCTGTGAAAGAGCTCAAACATTCTCTGTTTGCATGAATGCATTGGTTCAAAAGTAAAGTTATGGCAATATATATAGTTTTAAAAATGACAATGAAAACTAATACTGATTAATTAATAACAGAAACTTGTGTAATGACATCATGTATGCATAACTATATATATAAGAATGTCATTTCATTGCGTTTGATTTAATTACTTTCTCTGAAAATGTCAGACCAAACACTTCCAAGGAAATCTTCCTCATCTCCCAGGAAATATTTGTCTGGTGTTGCAACTTTCTTCAAAAACAAAGCTACATGTCTGACGGATTTTTGAGCTGATTGCAGGTTTCATCTGGAACTGGTTGAATCACCTCTGGGTTGTGGAGGAAGGAGGTGGGAGGTTGAAAACGGAGGAGAAAACAACTGAGGATAAAGAGAAAAATCTGGAGTAGAAATGAATTGTTGATCCACAGCTCAGGCTCTGGTGGCTGAGAGCTTACAGGTAAAACTCTGGCTTTAAAGGAGCACGCCAGTGGCTTGTATGCTTTTATTTATATACAACAAATCACATCAGAGTTAACCATTTTACTGTGTTTTAGGTATTTGAATGTGTGCTTTCTGCCATTCCAGGTATCCATGGGTTTCAATTCCTTTAACTACATCAAAATGGTATGGAAAAAGGTGTATTTACCTGATGAATATAAACCAAAACCCTAAAGTTTCGGGCAGGAAAACCAAAACAATGAACTGAAAGCACCTGTTTTGAATGTTATCAGCCCATTGAATAGCCCTTATCAGTTGTTATCACCACCATGCTAATGGTTCAGACAAGACAAACTGCACTTACCTGCATGTTGCAAAAGTGAAACTTAAAGGTTATAGTTTTGAACACGCACTTAATGTTGTGAATTAAAACTTGTTTTAGAATTAGGCAGCAAAAACTACTTGGTTAAGTTAAGAGAGAGATGATGGTTTGGGTTCAATTAAGTATGTTTGTTACGTTACATAACTTAAAATAAGTCAGCATATCTAGTCTCGGTTTCACAGGACGTCCACCATGACCTCCTTGTTGCTCTTTATACCACGCACCCTTCCTCCTTTAATCCTGTCCTGATTTCTATGCCCACTCTTTGTGTCGTCTTGTATTCATATCTGCTATCAACCATGTGAATAGATGATAACGGCCTTCTGAATCTTCTAGTGGGTGAAGCGGGCCCATTTCTATTAGGCTGATAACCACTGATAACGCCCATCCAATGGGCTGATAGCATCTAAAGCAGGTGACTAAAAGATACATTAAATGCTCCGTAGAGCTGAGGTAAACTGCAGATTTAAGTGATAGTTTTCTGTATTCTTCACTATAAGTGACCCCACTCACATTACACCACATTATTTGACCAATTGGTAATATAAATATAATAACATACTATTGATAAGTGCAGCTCTAAGGGTTACATTTAGCAAACACGGCAGTGGTCCTTTAAGAAACAGCCCAGGAGGGGTTGTTAATGGTTAGCTGTGGTTATCCACCACATCCATCACTGCTGATATAGTGTAATTTACCTAAATCCTCCCCACTCTCCCAAAACCCAATAGTTCGAATTAGCAAATTTCTGTGAACAAAACCAGATGTGCTGAAATCACTCAGCGGGATAAAAATAGATAAAAGTCAACATGTTTTCTCGTCCACTGACACTCCATAAAAAGTTTAGCCTGTGCATGTCAAACTGCTAACCCCGCTACATGTATTATGATGAACTATTTGTGTGTCTGTGTGTTTATCTACAGACGTCACGGTTCATGCTCATCAACCCCGTTAATGTGAGTCAGGGGACAGATTTGGCAGCTTGACATTGTAAATCCTTCATTGATCGCCTGGCATTAATTCGTGCAGCAATCGTGAAGGGCTTTAGCTACTGATGTTTATCCACGTTGGCTTTGAAGGCCTTAACATCTGGGGTAAAGGTCAGATTGTGGCAAATTCACTGCAAAACTGCGCTGCAAAGGAAATGAGGAAAATCCATTTGAGCTGGTTTGGAGCTGCATGAGCACGCTGCACTTGGCTGTGCTTCCCCTTTTCGTAAACAGAGGGTAAGAAAAGACAAGCTTGGTTTGGTTGCCAGGCATCGCAGTGTACTGCCTACTGTTGGATGGATTTGATTTCTCCGGGAATGTAAAGCCTCTCTCTCCCTGTAATTTGTAATCTTAGCTCGACTGCAGCTCAGTTGTGAGGAAATCGATGTCATCAACATTCATGAGGAGAAGGAGAGACAAAGAGAGACAGAGAGAGAGGAAAAACAGAGCGCAAAGGATGAAAAATGTGAGAGAAGCCACAGTGGAAAAAATGTATGAGGTAAAAGTATCTGGAGCAGCAGGTGGAACAGAGCAGAGCAAACACGGAGGGAAATAAAGCATTTAGACAGAAGCTGCGCTCACCCTAGGGACCCTCTCTGGGGGCCCTTTCTGTGCTGGAGCCCTCCGAGAGGATTTGGGACGACATGCACATTGCTCTCTCACCCCATTTCTCTAAGACAGGCTTGTACATATACAATACATTTGATGCCTGTTGGATGATTTGTATCATCAGGCACCTGGCAATATTTCAGTTTTCCAGTGATGTGACTCCACAAATAGTCTGGAACTTTTTCATTTGACTTATAAGGTAATGGAGATAAAATAAAAAATAAAAACAGGAGTAAGATCTTTGGTCCACTTTGGTGTATCTTCTCCTATATACCATGCTATATTTGACAAGCGTTTACACTACAATGCTCTCATCAGAGATGGTAGATGATACCATAAGTTTGTATATATATATATATTATATATTATAAGTTATTTCCAACACTGTTATGAGCTGCTCAGTGACTGAAACAATGTTCCTGGGGTTGTTTTGTCAGGTATAAATTTACTGTAGATTACAATAAATACAAAGCTTACAAGGCCCAAAAATACATTTATTCAAAATACGTTTTACCCCAAAAAACAATATTTCATCTTAAAGCCTCTGAAAACGTACAGATCAACAACTCCCCCCATGAACTGAAATGACGCTAAACGCCTTTTAATGAGCAGCTTTTCTAAATCTCCCCCTCGTTGCTGTACATTCAAGATCCACACCTCTGTCCAGTTTATTCCCCTGTCACAAACAGGCCCAAATATATTTGTGCAGTTAAACTGGCCATATTCTGCAGTAATGTTCAACCCACTAATCTCCATTGTTGTGTCCTGTCATTTAGAAACAGAACAACGGCGTCACCGGAGCTTGAAGGTGACAAACAAACTTCCACGCCGCTATTGGTATTGAGAGATGCCTCCTCGTCAATTGTGACCCATTATGCTGCTTGTTCACAGGAGGGAAAGAGAACCATTACCCCACATATTTATAGTGCACAAATTGACCTTCAACCAAAACCATTAACCCAATCATTTGCATGGCAAAACCCATTTGTGCACTTGTTTGTGGGAGGAAACGTGAGATGCACATGAGTCTTTGAAAGGGACCCGGGGCAGCCTTTTTTCCGTAAGTGGGACGGATGAACGAAATGCCTCCAGATCAGTCAGTACGTGTGTCACAAAGCATGCTTGTCTCTGGCTAACAGGGTGAAAGAGGCTCTGCTGAATGGCCCCCTTTCACTCTGACACTCAATTAAGGCCTAATTGGTTTGAGGTTCACAACAGGCATGTGGCAAGGCAGCACCCCAGGCTTCTGTGCACTTGTTCCCTATTTTCGGACTGGAAATATTCCTTTGATCTCTGGACAACCAAAGTAGGTTTTAAGCCAAGGGGTTGATAGCCTATTTTCTCTTTGAACATGTTGAACATGTTCGTTTTAGACAATTACTTGGATATTTTTACAGTTCATTTGACCCACAGATGAAGCAGCTACTGAGGGAATGTCACAGGACAGAGTGGTACACAGTTAAGTGCAGATATGTATGAACATGGCTATGGATCCATTTGTCTTCGTGTGTATGCGTGCACAAAAGAGGGAGCATATGTATGTTGGAGTGTATATGCGTGCATGTGTATGTGCGTGTGGGACATTTCCACGTGTGTCAGCAGTACAGAAGAGCATCTCTCTATGGTGTGTTGTACTTCTTTAGTGCATTACTGGAAAGCTCAGAGCACTGCTCTCCAGAGATCCACACAGCTGTACAACAGCAATATCACTGTAGTCGTGATTGTCTTTTTTACTCCCTAAACTATATACTGTACTGAAGCTGTAGTCAAGTCATATTGAAGATGTGTCATAAAGGAAGATGGAAATCACCAAACATAGTAAAAGTAAAAACACACACATTGCATTTAATCACAGACTTAAGATGCTCTAGTCCTACAACACAACATGCAAAGGGAAATCTTCATTCACACCATTAGGAGAGAGGCTTTGTAAGTAAAAAATAAAATCTCCTTCTGTGAGTTTGAAGACTCTCCCTTGGACATACAATAACCATACAAAGGCATACAAGTCCTCGCCTTTTTAAAGTATATTTAAGAGGATTTTTGCCTTTATTTTGATATCAGGCAGTTCAGAGATGACCGCCAGGACTCCTCATCACTTATGGATCGAATTTGAAAAATAACGCACCATCATCTGGTAATGGCATCATATCCTTTTGATGAGAGACAGTGAACATGAGCATGTTAACTTCTGTATCAAGTCCTTCCTGTGATTTGACCTAAATGTGTTTCAGATTGAACAAGATTAATAAATGCACATTTTCACCCACTAATATTGAAATAAATATAAAAGCTACTGAGGAAAGTGTAATTATACAATGTTTGTCCCTGCTGAACTATTCTCTACCACCTCCTCTATACTTTGTTTTTAAGTCTGTTTGATCTGACAATATAATTATCTCGACGTAGCTTTGACTCTTTGGGAAGGAATTACATGATTAATACTCCATTCAGTCTTCAAACGAACATAAAGTGATATAACCTTGGGTTGAATTGTCAGCTCCATATCATCTTTTTTCCTTATATTTATTTTAATTGCCTGTGTTTTGTCTTTCCCTCAGTTTGCTCCCAAGACATCTATAAATATCTGCCTGAAAATGATGTTTGCACCTTGCAACAATGAGCAGTGAACGCAACATGGCCTCAATGAAAACAGTTGTAATGTGTGCTGCAACCGGGGAATCCTGCGGAGAAACTAACACACACACACACACACACATGCACACACACATGCACACTCAGTCACGCTAACACAAAACATATGGCTTCGTCCTCAACCATGTTATGAGTTATTTCACCGCAAAATTGTTCTGTAGCCATTGGAAACTCTCAACAACAATTCCCAAAAGGCCTGGCCTCCGCTGACCTTGACCCGCGTTAGATCACGTCACTCGGTGGGAACACCGCGGCCTAGTTCTGCCCCTTTGTTTGTTTTCCTCAGCGTCCCATAGAGCACCGGGACCGCTGGAGTAAAAACACAAGACAGTAGCAACCCGCTCGTGGCACATTCCTCGGTCTGGGAACGTCCTAACAAACTGTCACAGGATCCAAGTAGTTGTCAATGGGAGGGGAGAGGAAGAGGCGATGGGATTAAAAACATGAAACTAAACATTTCACATTTTTTATCCGCGGTGACAAGAATTGTTGTTGTCCGTGGTCTTTTTTATTTAGCAAAAAAGCCAAAATTGACAAGATATAACTTTGTTGTTGTGTGTATATTGTTGCATACATCTGTGAATGAAATTATGATGATGATGATTTTGTTCATTTTTAGATGAATTAAATGCTTAAAAGCTTAACTAGGCATCTTAAGGGGTTTTGATTTTTCCCCTATACTCGCTTGGTTTTCACTAAATAGGGCTTAACTAGTAAAACTCTTCGTCTTAGCTGATCTCATCTTCTCTCTTTTACCCCCGATACATGAATGCATTCTTCATCGCTGTGGTCGTGTCAGATTTTCCTCGACCCAGAAGAAGAAGCTGAAATCTGTGATCCATGGATCAATGTTCACAACATCCACATCAAATTTTATTTCATCTGCTTCAGTAAAGTCCAACAAAGTGACCTCATGCTCTCCTTCTTTCGGCCAGACTTCTTTATCCGCTCGACGGTGAACCATGAAATGAAAACTAGAATGTGTTTCGCTCTATAACAGCTCCCGTTTTCCCAATAACACAAGACGTGACGCTCCTTCTGCTCCGTGGTAGTTTTGAGAGTCACTTTGAATCTCACTCGTGAATATTTCTTTTACAAATTCACCCCTGAAATCTTTATTTGTCCCGCTGTGGTGACGTTCCGGTGCAAAGACAGCACTGGAGGATAAAGAGCTCTGTGGTGTACGCTCACAGCTCGCTGAGGCCGAGGGGACGAGGGCCTGTGGTGTTTTCCCCTCCACTTTTGGAAGACTCAAATTGTTTTGAGTGGTTGCTCTCATGACATTGAGGGGTACTCGAGGAGATTAGTGGTACTGTGTAGCTGCAGTCTGTGGCTCATTATATCCATTATCCTTAACCTGATTGGATGGCTGACAGAACGAAGAAGCTCTGAAGAAGCAGATGTGTTTTCACTGCATCTGCACAAAGTCTTCATTAGTTCATCTTTGTTGTGTTTCAGTGTTTTCATCGCAACACATTGTATATTGATCAGATCGCCAGTTTCCACGTACACAAATATAAACTGTTGTTCTGTATTCTTCCAACATTTGTGTGTATAATAGTCTGACATTCAAATACTATAAGCTTATTTGCTTTCGTGCTGAGAGTCAGATGAGAAGATTAATTAACGTATTTTTGAGAATGGTCCACATTTTTCTCTTTCACCTCAGCAATTTAGCTTATTCTCCAAAATGTCAAATTATTTCTTCTGTCCATATTTTCTCCATCACCCCTCAATGTCCTCCGCCCTGTTTTATAAGCCGGAAACCTTCCTCCTTCCCACTGTTTCACTGTGCTTTTACAGCCTGCTCACGTTGTTTACGTGCACTCTGTACACTTACCACCCACTGTGGAAAAAAAACACGCTCAAGTGGAAATAAAAACACCCTGTCAGGGCTCTGAATAAAATGCAGGTTGACGCCGTGGCATTTGCATAAACAGTCGATTAACTGCCAGTTAAAATGTGCAGCTCTACAGCCTCGCTTAGCATCAGCGGGTCTCATGGCTCCGTGTGGTTGTTGGTCGTAAAATGAAAGTCTCTGCTGACACAGGCATCAACAACAGCCGCAAACACTTAGTCGGCTTCAATTAGAAGAGCAGTGCATTACCAGACAAAACCACTGTCTCCTGTACTGAGAAAAATCAATGGCTGACACTGACACTGAAACACAACCATCCATCATCTCAACAGAGCTGCTCATTGTCAGCACAGCTTTAGTTTCTCTTCGGGGAAACACTGTGGGACTGTATCACTTATGAAAAAAGTGGTATTGTGCAAATTGTCCAGCATTTATCTGCAGATTCAAAATGTTACGCATGCGTTTGGTGGCATCGTTGGTGCGAAGAGCCGACGCCTGCAGTGTTTCTGCACCGCATCACCTGTCAATCAATCTGTTTCCTATTTCACTCGACTGTACATCAGTGTTAAGAGCAACACATGTAATACTTTCATCCAATTTGAAAGTGTCTGTCTACTGTTACTTTCATGCCAATCCCCCCAACTCACCGTGCATATATAATAATAATGATTTTAGTTATTATGCTGGTATCAATAGAGACTGTTGAGATGTGTATGTTCAGTTCTTAATAATCTATTTAATACCCAGAAACATAGAAATACAGTCTTACAGTAATTATTAATTAAATGAATGCATTGTTTTTTGAGTGCACAATATAATAAAAGCTTTAGTGACAGTCTTAAGTGACTTGACATCATTGTGAAACTATTTTTATAGTTTTTTTTCGGGTGATACATGAAACTGCATACAGTAGGAATAAATACTGGTGATAGTGAAGATGTTTTATGTGAACTGAAGCAGGAGGTGGAGTAGTGGAGGTGGGTTGCTCCAATCTGACAGCCGACAGCAACAAGATTATCGGTTGGCGGTCACACCCACCCAGAGGGCATCATCACACCCGTCCTTCCACCACCATCTGACCTGCACCCTCGCCATCATCACCTCTGTCTGTTAACCCGACAATCTTATGTTCACATCTGCACAAAACACCACTGCGTCACCCCCCGGCATCCTCCACCTCCTTTATAATCCCAGCAGAATCAGAATCAGGGGCTCAGAGGTTGTTGTTAGATTACACAGGGCTGATACTACCCCCCCCCCCCCCCCCCCTATTAGAACAGATCAATCGTAATACTGCTGAGCTGTAGCCAGAAGGGTGGGAGGACATGAATAATACCGGATTTCTTCACGAGCACACACTGAACACACACATGGGATGATGTCAGCTGATTTGAGAAGCACTTTACATTAAAATACCCCTGTGGGGATAAACACTTTTGATTTGTGACCCTATAAAGATGCAAGCAGGGCAGGAGGTGTGACGCCCCATTGCACGTGTGAATGCACCAGATGGATATTGTATTAAAATTAGAATGTCTTTAATATTTGCTTTCTTGTCATGAGAAGATCAATGCCACGCTTATATCTATATGTGTACGGTCAGTATGAAGCTACAGGGTTAGCTTAGTTTAGCACACATATTGAAAACGTGGAAACAGCAGTGAGAGTCAAGCAGTCAGGTTAAGAGATAATCAAATATTTGCTATTTTAAATAGTATTTATTTCTTTTACAATATTTTTTTTCTGTTCTACTTATGATTTTTGTCTATGTGCTAATACACCAATGCAAATTCCTGTTATGTGAAAACCTACTTCTGAAGTAAACCCTGTAACAATTCTCATACTTTGTTGTTCAATCTTGCAAATATTATATCTCAAGCACAAGCCAACAGCTCCCAGAACAAAATAATCCATGCTCAACATAAAAAAACAAAGACTACAATAACGTATCAAAGTAAATCCAGGGATCCTTCTGCTTTTTAAGAAATAATTTTCCTTTATTAGTACCGCTAACCGCTACCGCTAACCTAACGTCTACATGTGTTGAATATCATCTGATCTTCTGGCTAAAGTGTATATATATATATGCACATAATGTATTTCTGTGTATATATTTTATATTCTTCCCACGTAACGTATTATTTCACTTAGCTGCGAGAAGAAGGACAGTGATGCGTTCTCTACTTTCATCAAACTGTAGACTGTACTGTCAGTGTTTTGGGAAATAGACATTGATTGCTTTGAGTGCTAATGGTTCTGTATTGATAACTCTTTGTGGGAGGGCTGGGCCAAGTATTGATTAGAAATCTACATAATGTTCTCTGAAAGCTCTCAGAGTAGTTTACATTAAGAGGTTTAGGAGAGAAAAAGTGCTGCTGATGAAGACGAGGAGCTTTTGACTTTCTTATTTGCTTTGACTCGAGGGAAATATTTGACACAGAGTTTGTCCAAAGGATCAAGAAGTCAAACAAAAAAAAAAAGCACAAGCAAAAACATTTAAAATATCTTTAATCATTGGATAAGCTCGTATAATTTACATACTGCATAATATAATTCTCAACATTAATGAACATTACCAGTTATGCGTTGAACATTTCCACTTCACGAAGAAAAAAATAACATTTTTCTCTGACAAATTGCATAACAAAATAATAAAAATGCATGTACCATGGAAATAAAAACCGTTCTGCTCACTCAAGCAGGTTATTGATCGGACTGATCCAGTGAACTGCAGTCGGTCTCTCTAGCTTTTATCTTTCAATACTCCAAGCTTTTGTGTTGCCTAAGTAAAGTTTTGGATCCGATTCAGAGCCCAGTGTGCACTCAGTGGAGTTCATTTCAATGCACTTCCATTTCTTTGAGCAGTTTGAAACGTGAACAAAAACCTGCACAGGGATAAAAAAGATTTGAGGAAAGGAAATGCTTAATGGTCTCTTTGAGGAGCTGTCAGGTACCAAGAGACCCACGTCAGTCCTGGGATAAATTGTGCTTGTGTGTGTTTGTGTATGTATAAGAGGAAGGAAGAAAACAGCAGGACACCGGGAGAGGAAGCTTCCTTTAGCTGCATGCTGTGTGCATCGCCGTTCAGCTCACAGTTTATCCCTCTATCCTGCCTCCAGGGAGACACAAGCAGTCTGTTTTTAGCTTTTCAAAAACGGCCAAAACTTTGCATGAAGAGGGCTCTTGACAGCTTTTCAGGTGGCTAATAGAAAGAAATGGCTAAGCTATGTGCTAATGCAGAACAGAGCAGTGGGGAGTGTGAGAAGAAGGAAGCAAAAATGGCCTCATGTAAAGGGATTTATGATGCATATTTTGTGATGCAAAATATGTGCTCTAAATTGCTGTATTCCTGATATGTTGAGGAATATAATCATCATCTGAAGCTTTTGCAAACTTGTGATTTCTGCCCCTCAATTACTCTCAACACAGTTAATTACTCCCTTTAAAATGTATATTTTATTACAATAGAATAAGGATTGTTTTGAGCCCAACTTGTCTGTTTGTCGTGTACACAACAATCCAAATGTTCAATTCCTAACTTAATAACATTAGAAGTTCAAACGCTTAGTTAACAGTGTTGAGAGTCCTTTGGACGAGACTTATTTTTATTCACATACTGAGCTGTCCAAGGCGATAAAAAAACAAAATATTATTTCATTTAGTTATTTATATAACCAGACATCGCTGAGATTAAAAATCTTTTTAAAGTTTTCAAGAACAACAAATATGAATTCTCAACTAGCTCTTTTTATAGTAGCCAGATTAATTCACATTACCTCAGTCAGCCTGTATGAATGTTATTTAATACCTAATGCATTGGATATTTATAATGAAAATGGGTACCAGTTTCCAATAAAACCGATAATCACCAATAATAAAGTGTTTATTATTTGTAAGTAATGGCTTTGTTAATGTTTAGTCAATCATAAAACAATTAGCGAACTAGATTTACTTACTTATAAATGATCAAAAAAGCTACCTGAAAATGGAATCAGGATTCATCACAAATCACCTATAAATGTGTTAAACATCCTTCTGTTGGTTATTATTCCCGACTGTTAAAATGCACCTCGTCTCTTTTATCTCACCATCATTCACACACAGACACCAGCGCCGCAGCAAACATTGTTTTGTGTCGCCACCAGAGCTGAAGCCTGCTCGCCCTCGTCGTCATGGCGACCGTGTGGATATCCACTCGTCTATGTAATCACGCTGTTTGCCTTGCTGCCCAGAATAGCTGGAGGGTGCCGGGCACCTGAAGCCAAGGCAAACACACCACGCACTGGGCATCTGATGCATCCTGGACATCATAAAAGGATTCTGGGAGGATGTCAGGGAGCGAGCCTGCTGGGTTTTGTTCAACTCCATATTCAAAAATAAATACTGGAAGGTTTTGACTGAGAGGTATTTGCCACAAGCTTAGAAACACTTCCCTTATTATCCATGTACACAGCAGATATTATCCCTCTTCAAGCCACAAGCGATTTCTCCTGGCACTTAGACTGTCAGCAATCATTACATCTCTGCCAATGAGCGCTTTAAAACATATTCTAATTTTAAACTGGAAAACACACGACATCTTGGGCTTCAGTGTACCTTCACAGAGACACACTATAGCTTGATGTAATGTGTTTTACAGGTTTGTTCCCAGCACTGAAATGTTTTTTTTTTTTCTTCTCCATATGGCTCTGCAAATTTGGAAAGAAAACCACAAACTAGCAGAGCAGACAGTCTCTTTGGCATGCAACGTTGCTCTACAGCCAACACATATGTTAAAAAAGGGAAGGAGGTTTCAAATGACTTCGTGTCTGTGGCTGGGTGATATACCATGGCTGAAATACTTATCCAGCGATGGATAGATGCTCTTCCTTTCGTATTCAAAGAGATTTAGAGGGGAAGAAACTCGGCCAAGAGTTCAAGGTCCAGTTTGAGCACAGTTTTCCTCTCCTGTCTCCAGCACCGGCCTGCAGTCGCTGTTTCTGTGGTGCTGGCTTTATGGTGCTGTCTCAGAGCGAGAGGGCATTGTGTGTGCATGATGAGTGTGCTGGCACAGGCCGAGCATTTCCATTGAACCAGTGTGGTGTGGAAAGTGGGATGAAAAGAAAGGAAGGAGGAGGAGGAGAGAGGAAACACTTCAGTGGCTCAAACAAATGGAGATGCTGAGTTTAACATCTTACTGTAGCTGCCTTTAAAGATTTCTTCATAGTGAGACTTGGCAGGAAGTGGTTAATCAGATGGACCAAGTCAACTAGTTGCGTTGCATATTAATGCAAGAGGTTTAAAAACATGGAGTGAAAGAGGCAGATCAGAGCAACAATTGACCATTCGCTAAACCTCCAAATAAGGTTAGGAATGACAGGCTTTGCTTTTCTCCACATCTTGAAGTGTGAAGGCTGGATTTAAAAGCGTGTTTAATACATTCCTACTTTAATATGATATTTCCCCACTGTGTGATGTTTCTTTATTGAATTTGGAGAAATGTTACTCTCCAGGCAACGTGAGCTAATATGTTTGCCAAACATCGATTGGTCCTTATAGCCTTTTCTCTTTGATGGTTAAAGTTAAAAAAGCTGTTTGAAAATACAAACAAGTATGTAAGCTCAGCATTCAGGAAATAAAGGGAAATTAATTGATCTGTGACATGATTTTAAAACAACACACTGTACGTTTTAATCTTTGGATTTGGGGGAAGGTATCAAGTATTTTCAAGTCAAAAGGCTCAAGTCCAAGTGAAGTCACGAATCACCGGCGTTAAAGTTGAGTTGAGTTGCAACTCTTTTTAGATTTTGTCAAGTCGAGTCTAACGTCGGTTGGTAGTATGTAGTGCATATTTAAATAACCCTTTTACAAGACGACAAGTCTGCCGAAAAAACATAAAAAAAATCAGCTGGGGTGGTGTTTTCAAACAACTCCTATAGCTAGCATTAGCTTAATTAGCCCGCTGGCCAGAGTAGGGCGGATCAAATCTGCCAGAATCAGTCGTCATTCACACGTCAAAGTCTGTCGACCTATGTTTGAAATCTTACACCCAATGTTTCAAAACAATACTAAGAATTTCAAGTTGTAAATCTGCCACGACACCATTATTAACTGTAGCTTATTTATACGCCATGCAAGAACAAAAACGCTTCACAGGCTCAACATAAACAAGGGAGCGTGGGACTCTTAGGATGTACTGAGGCTGGGTATCAAACCTTGTACTTTTCTGGTACTGATTGAAATGTGTCCATACGTCAATCGTTTATGGTATATAATGGGCACTAGTATTTCAAACAGCACTAAATAGACAGAGATCATGTGTAACATTTTTGATTTGGAGCCGTGCAATGTTTTTGATAGGAGTACAGACGTGTACAATTTTACCAGATATTTACTTTAATATCAGATTTTCAGAAGGTCATGTAAGGTAGAGAGAGGGGAAGACAAACCTTTCACAATGAGCTTTTTTTTTTGACAGGGTATAGGCCTATTGTAGCATAAGTAATATATAAAGTTATATACCGATGATGTAATTCGTTCCCCGCTGTTCATCAAATGTGTTGCTCTACCTTTTGCAGCGTCAACGTGACTAACTGCAGACTGGGAGGAGATGTAGTAACACTGTGATGAAGGAGCTGAAAACCATTGAAACCTTTGAGCACTTGTCTATTCTTATCCGAACCTGAGAGGCCAGCTGTGCTCAGACAGGCAGTCGGCATCTGTCTCACACACACGCACGCACACACACACGCACGCACACACACACATCCTCTCCCTGTCAGTAGTCTTGGAAACTCCTGAAGAACAAACAATAGAATTTGATTTGAGAACAGGTTGCTTATGTGAGCGACTAGAAAGGCTTCAAGAAATATTGCTTTTCTTCTCTGATTGTTTTAGGTCTTTCACGCGATTTCTCAAGATTTAACCAATAAAGCTCTCAGCACAGGGCATGCAATATCAACCGAGCCGACGTTACACATTTACCAGTCAACACTCACATGGCGAGAGCACACAGACTGTTGGTCTAGCCTATTGTACACGCAAGCAAGAGGCCAAGAGGAGGCAAAAAATAGTACAAATAAAATGAGTCAAAATAACTCAGATTATCATAACAGCAGTGCAGTCATCTTAGGAGGGAGTACAGGCATATGTAGTTAAGGTTTACACCAATCAGGCACAACATTTGCTTAGAAAAACGTAGACAGGTTACCATAACGGTTCAAATAAAATAAAAAGTTCAGCCATATTCAGTATTTGCCTACAACCAGTCACGACTAGTACCTGATACACAGAGTAGCTGTATTGCGATTTAGGGAATATACAATATTGCAGATGATTGGATAAGCACTGAAGGTATTTAGCTCCACAAAGACACAAATGAGTACATTATTTCTCAAAGAGGGACACTTTTACTAACCTCAGTGCTCTGTCTTCTATTTTAATATCTTCTATCTATCTTTTTGTCAGGCAGCTACGAGTTCGGGGAGAAACACGCTCACAGAATTATCAAAAGGTGTTTAATATTTATGTTTTGTTAATAATTTATCAAGTAATACTGTCTATAACCTTCACGTGTTTAGTTATATCGTCTAAGACAAAAGGTTTGTACCATGAATGTACTTTCTGACTAAAGAATGATGGGTTGATTGGGGAAAACTTTGGTCTTCTACTAATTTACATGCAGTACAATTGTCTCTATCAGTGCTGTTAGTGGAGTTATAGGCCCACCACAGGCTGTATGAAGGAATTAAGGAGATCCCAGAGCGATAATCTTGAAGGGGCTCAGAAATCTGTGTTGTGCCCCTGGGTTTCAATTACAGATCGAGTGTAAAAAGAGAAATTGTAGCTCATGGGAATTCTCTTTCTGGATTAGAGAGACAAATTATAATTCAAATCTTCTAATTTACACTGGTTATGTCAAGCAATCTGAATTCATGTTTCAGCTCTCCAGTAGATCGCCATGCTGTGCTATAGAAAGAAAAGAAAAGAAAAGAAATCAGGGAATAGAAAGAAAGACCCTGAGAAAAACTATGACGCAGGATTTTAAAATTGATTTTTTTTTTCTAATTTTGTGTGAGGCAGCCTAGTTTGGCCGAATATGCTCAAAATCCTGAAATGTGCATCCAGCATAATACTGACATCAATGTTTTATAGAAAGTTAGTGCAGTCACAGGAGGGAACAACAGGACAAAAGATTATTCTTTGTCTTTTGAACCCAGTGCCTGTCGACAAGCAAAGCCTCACAATGTGCATTTCACAACAGCAGTTCACGCTCACTGGTCTTTGATGTTACAGAGGGGCGTTCAATAGTGGCTTTATCCCCCGCTCTTCTTATCCTTCTTACAAAAACGTCACATCTTCTTGCGACTGCACCCACCGCCAGTGCGCGTCGTACTCCAGATGCATTTTGCCGTTCATTTTGCAAGTATCCAAGTCGATCTTTCCGTTTTTGTAAGGTTTGAGTTTTGGGCTCTGGTTGGTTCCCAGCTTCTCGTTGAGGCTGGGGCGGGTTGGGGGGCCTGTTTGCGTGATTGGTTTCTCCAGGACGCCGTTAACCTTGATGGCTTGTGACTGGGTCTTGGCCTTAGAAACTGGGCTTTCTTTACCTGTGTCTGCAGCCTTCGTCCAGACCAGAGCATCTCGTTTGGGGCCTTCACACTTAGCTTGGGGAGAGCTGACAGGAACAGCTGGTTTCCCATTCCCAACCGCAGGTCCATTTTCACTCGCCCCAGCCCGAATCCCACTTTCAGTCCCAGTACCAGACCTCACCCCTACCCCGGCTCCTGTGACCGTGGCTCCCCCTGTCCGGCCCCCAGCTGTAGCCTCTGAGACCAGCAGCGAGCTGGAGCAGATGACCGACTCCGAGCTGGAGGGGCAGTACTCATCCATGTCATCCGCCAGAGTGTCCAGGTAGCTGCCGATGGAGATGTTGTCCAGCTTTTCGTTGGGGTCCTGCAGGCTGCTCCAGGAGCCTCTCCAGGAGGTGTCGGGGCCCTCGCCCAGGCTGTACTGGCTGCTGGTTAGGCTGCTGCAGTGGCTCGTCAGCGTGCTGCGCTCCTCCAGCAGCCATTTCACCGCCTCGATGCCTTCATGGACCGCCAGCAACTGCTGCAAGATCTTCACGTCCACCGAGCGCAAGTGAGCCTGCGGAGAAAAGGGGATGTGGGTGAAATTACAAAGTAATCTGACTATTTTCATAGAGTTATCAACACATAACGTTTATGTTTTGATAGTCTGCAGTTTGCAATAGGGAAAACATTTTTTTTATAGGAGCCAGACAAACCGAACTGTGGAACCACAAGGACTCTGAGGATATTTATTTTAAGCATTCTGCCCTGGCTCCACAGGCAAATGCAAACACCATGACAATGCTATTAAACCTTTGCAGATTACCATAGTTTGAAGCAAAGTATAAGCTGGCAGGTCAAGTATACGCAACAACCAGTGTGGACACAAATAAGGGAAAGGGAAAAAGCTAAGAGATGGAAATAAAAGAAAACAGAAAGACTGTTAAAAGAGGGAAAATATGGTCTGAGGAAGAGGTGAATGAGGCTGTTTAAGTGTTAACAGGGACATTTTTACCAAAACTAACTTTGCAGGAGAAGCTGCAAGAGTTATAGAAATTTGATATGGTGGAAAATAGGACACATTTGACCATAAAATCAAGAACATAAGGGTGGAAATGGTGGAAAAATACTCAAACGTTTATTTAGTCACAAGGTTATCTAGTATAATAAATAAAGAAATGATTAATCAGAAAATAGCCACCGGTGTCATCTAACATGATGGGTGTGTGTGGGAGGTTAAAAAAGCTAAACGATGAATAAGAGGAAAAAGACGGCTGCGGTCATGGAAAATTCCTCCCCAGAATACATTAGCTGAGGTCTGCAGTGAAGCGCAGGGCCAGGAGGTGATATATGGCACCGACATTCAGACTTATCCACCCTCCCTGCAGATAACCAGTCCCTCTCAGACCGGAGCCTTAGTCCTTCAGTATCTCAGCTTTTCTTACTTTTTCTGTCTCACTGTGGCCCCACAGAGTGTCTTTCTTTCTCAAGGCTTGTAGCTCTGTTTTCTGGAGCCATATTGTAAAATGAATAGTTTATAAACAGCGTATATTACCATACCATGTGTATGTTGTGTTGTTTGTATTACATAATTACATCATATAGTAGCCACACACTGTTTCAAGTAAAAGTCCTGTTAATAAAATGTTACATAAATTAAGTTATGTAAGCATGATCCACAACATGTGCTTATCGTAACAAAAGTAAAAGTACTAAATGCAGTAACTAGTAACTTACTAAGTCACATTCCACCTTTTTCCTGCACCTTTAACTTGCAGGGTATACAAAATGCACAGTGTTATAATGCAATGCTATGTAAAAATATTCTGCGTATAATTATTAAAACAGACAAAATACACAAACATTGTACGTTTACACACAAACTACACATTGTAAATTGTAATGCATTACTTTATATGATTTATAAGATTGTGTAAGGTGTAATTTTACAGCAAAAAAACGTGGCAAATGTGGTAGAATAATAGATATAAGTGGTCAAAAACTGCACACGCAGCAGTTTTTTTCCAATTTTAGGGACCACAAGACCTTTGCTCTCTGACCTTTAGAAGTCTCAAGTTTCTCAAATTTCTCAGAAGCTTTGATGGGAAATATTTTGAGGGAATCTCATCTGAAGATTGCGATTTTGTTTTTATATCACACTTTACATTACAACTGATTTTAATGCGATTAACAAACAGGACTCCAGCTAAAAGAAACTATTGTCTTAATCTGATTACATGTGTATACATGTAAATATACTCAATGTATAGCTGGATATAAATTATACATATATATATATAGATATATTTCACTTGAAACTGTTATGTTCATTTTGCACATGTAAAATCTTAATAAAATGAGAAAATACTCAGTACTTTTTATACATTCATTTCAAACATGCAGAGTTGTGTTTAATATGGTCGGCTCCTGTTACATACAGCTATGTTTCCCATGTAGTACAGCTGTAGCTCCAACACTGTTACTTAGTGAGATTGCATTGAGACCTTTAAATGGGTTGTTAACTTTTGAGGACATTGACTGACCCTAACCCTAAACCATAACCACTACGTGCCTAACAGCAAACCTTACCCAAACCTAAACCAAAGCATGACTTTAATTTGAGCCAAAAATCGAGTCTTAATCCAAAAATGCGTAGATGGTTAAACTTGTGGAAGAGTCCCCATGAGGCTGAAACCCCACTTTTCCAGACTGCTCCTCCACACTCCATGCAAGCGCTTACTTCCATCTCCAGCTCCAGCTCCCTGAACACAATGTTAGCTGTTTACTGGGGAGGGCTCAACTTTCAACTTGCACTTATTTGGACTAAAGCTTCTGCCAAATGAATGCAATGTAAAAACGTACACATGCATCATTTAAACTGCAGCTGGAGCAGGTGAGGTGAAGCAGAATGCATAAGAAGTAGCTGTGTGGTCAATGTGCTGCAGATCTGCTGATGCCAAAGTCACACTGTAAGGCCGAATTACAAGTGGCACACACAGCTCTGACGACAGAAGATGAAGGACAAAGAAATAAAGAGAGAGATATGAAACAGACACAAAACATAGAAGATAGCTGTATAGATATCTGCTCATTCATCCCATCAGTCCAACTCTACTGTACATTAAAACACATAAAAGCACACAGTGCAGGGAGGAGTGCCAGGCTAAGATCAACAACCGCAGCTTTTTGTCCGAGTGTGTGTGGCTGTAAACCCGGCTGGCGTCCCGGGGCACAGTCAGACATTTGGGGTGGGGTTCAGGTTTGAGGTTTGAGGTTTTTTTCCAGCTGGCAGAGACTGCGTGCCTAATGAGGGTGGCAGTAAATGCAGCTCCATGTCTGTCAGCGCTGAGGTGGCACAATGCTAACGGAGCTGAGCGCTCCTCCAGTCTTTACTCTCTGTGCTGCTGAGCTGGCTGATAGTAAGATACATGCACGGCTCCCACGTCAGTGTTTCACCCATTTGCTGCTCACAGGCTGCAAATGCAACCTGAAACTTCATATTCAGAAAAAAAACAGCTGAAATGGAATGTATATCCAACCAAACCAAAACAGTTTGTATCCACAATAACATGTAGACCTACATCCATTTAAAAAGCAAAATCTGTAAAATACTTTACTACTATAATATAGGTAGATATAGATAGATAAGCAAAATATGACCTTTATGCAAATTGGGTTTCATAACCTTTTAATAAAAATGCCTACATGTCTATCCTTGTGCCAACAGTGGAATGCATCCAGTTTACACACACACGCCAACTGTGACTGACATTGTGTGTTATGCTGCTGTTCGAGCAGGAAATGATTTGATCTTTTAATTATTTACGGATTGATTACATCCATTAATTATACGATTAAATCTAACAAACTCATTATAGAGACGACACACTTGAACGAAAAAGGTCAAAAGGTTTTTATGTGACGCCACTCAGGAATAGGACGTCCAGGACTTTCGCAGCCTCGAGGACTGAAAAACACATTAATCATCTTATTTAAGTTTTATTATGCCATCATTACACAGCCAAACCTGTTTTGTTTTACCTGCTCGGGCATGAAGCCGATCCATAGGATTCTGAAAAATGTTCCTGCCTTTTATATTACATAACATAACTGTGTGTGTGTGTGTGTGTGTGTGTGTGTGTGTGCGTGCGTGTGTCTACTGCAAACAATATTCAGCTAAATACTATTCTTTGTTTGAAACAAATCTGCTGACATTTCACTTGGTCGAGGATTTTTCTTAAAGCAAATGACGTTTTAATTTTAATCATTTTGTATTTATTTTGAACTATTTCTACAAAATTCATTGAGTGAGACAAAGCAGAATTATATCAGCAAGTTATTTCATTCAATATAAGACAAACACATATATACAAGTATATACGAGCATGTACTTTGTCTGCAGTGTAACACAGCTGAGCTCCAGGAAAGCCCTCAGCACAGAATCCAAACAGGAGAAGATGACTGATGGAATTTACCTGAAGGTGCGTTTGAATCCCTGACTTTGCTTGACCTATTTCTACCTCTTAGAAACTAGAAGGAACCAGTGAAACACTGAATGTGCCACGACTCCCAAACACAGATAGATAGATATTTAGTTGGACTTTGGTTTTTCTTTCAGAATGTGGTTTTCCTTGGACATTTTTTCCGTCAAGATTTAGATTTTATTGCAGAACAAATTGTGGTGCAGTGTTTTGGATCACATGCTTGAACCTTGGTTGTATCCAGGCAGAGATGGATATTTTTTTGTCAGCATACATTTCTTTCAAATAACACATGGCCTGATAATAACTTCTTATTTTAACAGATTCAAATTATACAATTTTAGGTCCTATTTTTGTAGGTTTGGCCATCATTCTATTCTGTCATTATAATATTCTTGGCTTGTTTACAACCAGTCTTGGCTGACTTACCGCTCGTGTTTCTTGCCATCTGCCTTCATTTTAATGAACTCATCAGTTACATTTATAGCGCAGCGTTATCGTAACTAAAAATGACAAAGAAAATAAAGCCCAACTTATGCAAAATAAAACTGCAAGGTGAATCTGACCAGGTCATTCTCTCCCTTGGCCTAATATTAAGTGTAAGAATGCATTTTCAATCCTTTTCCATTGACAAATCGAGTGTCTAAACACAGATATTCAGTCATGACGGTGCACTGCGATAACGTATGCACAGCTGAAGCGTGATCCGTGACGCAGACTCTCCCATGTGGTTTAAAACAGCTTCCCAATGTCACACAGCCTCCAAACACACTGCTGAAGCACTGCCAGCAGGGACGGCACAGACACACACTCGTTCTCTCGTACACCAGCAAAAACAAACACCCGTCTCCATCTGCACAGTCTCTCTCTCCCTCTCATGTCCCCTGGTGTCACTGTCTGTCGTTTCACCTTCCCAATCTAACTCTGCAGACATTGGCGACCTTGCAGAGTCCCTACTGTCTCTATAGATGGCAGAAGGTCGGCCCTGTCTCACCGTAAACCTCCAACCGCTCCATCTGTCTGCATGCACCTCTGAATGATCTGCTATATATCCACTGTCTCGTGTTTCTGTTTGACTGATCAAACACCTGCTTTTTCTTCCTCCTGTATCATCTTTGTCTCTCTCTTTAATTCTGCTTCTCCCTTTCAGACTACATAGCAGATATGTTTTGGATCGCAACATGCACGGTTCAACTGCAAGGTACGAGTCGGGCCAAATGAAAATACATGTTTGGCAAAATTTCTGTTTTCGTTTTTCACTTCACTTGTTCAGCGTTGGCGGTTTCACCGGCTATTCAAAACACTTTCTGCATAGTTGTTATGAGAAGTAGCTATCTATTTCGGGAAAAAACAACATATTGTAACGTAAGAAGAAAAGGGGATATTAAATTATTGTTATTTTGGTTTTCCTGTGGTGCCATTGAAGAATTCTAATGCTCCAGTTGCTATGAAATGAGGGAAGAAAAGTCCTTTCAGTTCAGGGGTAAGTCATATGCATCAAAATGAGACGATGTGGAAACCAAACATAAAACAAACAAACAAACCTGTCTCTGAGAAATCACTTAAATATTTAAGACAGAATCCACTTGAAGCTCGAGACAGTGCGTCTTAACTTATTTCCCAAAACTCAACCAAAGTGTTTTTGTTGCCTAAATGCCAGACACAAATGCCACACACACGACTCAGGATGCAAAACCGCAGTCTTCAATGTACTTTGTACTCCAACCTTCCAGCTAAACCTCATTAGAAACGTGGACGTGGTTATGAAAAGTAGCGCTTCCTTTGCATCAAAAAAACATAAACATAATTTGAACATAATCCAGCAGCAATTACATTTCCTATTAAAACATATTTGGGAAAACAAACTGTGACTGTGATTAAACAGACTCTGAGATGTTGATCCCCTACAGCTCAGCTCTGCACTCAAAGCTGACTTTGCAATGTCTTTCATCTGCCTAGAGGTGAAAGGCAGAGAGATAGAGAGTGACAGGGAAAAGCTTCAGAGAGAGACAAGCAGATATGGACAAAAGGAAAGAATCACATACCCCAAGCAATAACCTTACATTCACCCTGTAAGTCTCCCTTTGAGAGATGAAATACAGGTGTTGATCATGAGTAAAATGCACGACGCAGCTAGTATACAAAGGAACTTCAGTCTATGTGTGCGTGAGTGCGAGTGTGGCTGACTGCCAGTCTTGTGTGGTTTTAAAGGAGTGTCTCTGTATCCAGTAAATCTGTTTAGATCAGAGGAGAGCGTCTCTTCCATTAGTCAGCTGTAAAACAGCTCCCACAGAGAGGAACAGCAGCACTAAAATCATTAATAAACAACATTTATTTAACTTCAGCTCACAGTGCTGTGAAATGTTCCCTTCCATTCTGAATCATAAGCATTAAGAAAGTCTGTGTCTGTACAGTTCACGGGGTATTTGTGTAAGCATACAGCTAAGAAGATCACACCAATACGATGCCTTTTCACTAACGAAGCACACTTTCTATACGTGTCATCTTAGAGCTCCTTCTTCCTATTTGTCTGACATATTATTGCAAGAACAATGATGAGAGCGTCGTAACATTAGTGGAACGAAAGACATCTAATCAGTAACATTTCTGATAATCTTTTAAATCTTTTAACCATTTCCAAAGCAGAAATGCAGTTACAACATTATCTGGTTTTGCAGGATAATGGATGTTATTAGGATTTGCTGCTTTCTATGTTTAATATCATGTATAAATTGAATCGCTTAAAATACAAGCAAAACTGATTAATTGTCTTAAATGCAGGGACAAATATTACCTTTCATACCAGTAAAAAACGTTTAAAAGCAAACTGTCCGTCATCATCAAAATACATTGTGTGAGGTGTGACTGACGTGTTTAATGCAGTTTCTTCCTCTTGAAACATTTGCGAAGTAGAATTTGTTTTGAGCATTTCAAAACCTGCATCGGTTACAGTACATCCAAGTTTGCTAGCAGTCTTCTTCTTCCCTGACTTTTGCTTTTGCATTGTCACATTTCTTGGTGTCAACACCAACTGTTGGACAATGAAATACCATGAAACCATTGGCTGCAGTATGTGTGCACCAAACCAAACTGCACCAAAACAATTGCTCCACAGCACTGCTACTGCTCAAAAACTCCACAGGGTCCTTTTACGTAAGCTTGACATGCAAAGGGAAAAACATTTGTCTTATACATTTAGTTTGACTCTCACTTAGTAACTCTGATGTGTGTGTTTGTTCCCGTCTCACAGACACTACAAGGATTTCACTGACAGTTAACAAGAAGCAGAGTAACATTTCATTACTGGTAGGAACACAATGACAACATGGCACGCACACACACACACACACACACACACACACACATCCTTGATCTTCCAGAAGACAGATGCTGCAGCCTGCCATCACCAGGCTGTGCGGTTACAGAAAAAGTAGAGTAACAGATGAGTCATGACTGTGTAACACAACACAGACACACTCATAAACACACACAGAAAAAGCGAGAAAATGCACACATGCTTTTGTGTGTGTGTGTGTGTGTGTATGTGTGTGCCTTATAAGCTTATAAACAGTATGACAGAAAGTGTTCAGCATCAGCAACAGTGAGAGAAAAAAACACACATGCAGATTAAGTATGCAACGTGCACGAGTGTGTGAGCCTTTCCATTCAGCATCACTCTGCAGAGACTCTGCACATCTTACTAAGCAGATTTCTGATACACACCACTCTCATGGATGAATGAAGCAATCACACACACACACACACACACACACACACACACAGCAGCCCAGCTCTCCAGTGAGGAGGAGGCTCTTCATCACTTCTCAGCTCTCCCTTCTTTGCAGCAGACCTGATTAATTGGCTTGAACTGTTAACAAATCAGTGTGGCGCTCTGCCTTCAACAGATTTATAGAAACTCTCTAGATGCTTTGTGAATCCAAACTGGGCACTTTGGTCAACTATACTCTTGGTTAACTGGCTGGCATCGGTTGGCTTCTAATAATTGTCATCATTCCCTGTGGCATTAATAGGCTGATGGGAAACTTGAAGACTTCATATCAGCCTGTGATTGGTGTGATTTAGACCAAACTGGGAGGGATGGTGTCACTGAATGGATCCAATGTCATCAACAAATCATATTCAGATATATTTCTTCTTTGAACCTGGTATTTCATTTATTTAGCTTTTTGAGCAGTCAAATGTACCTGCAGATGTGTGATGCGACTGTAAAGGCTCGACCTCCACCTCTACAAGCATGGATGTGGTAGAAATCCTTGACTAATGGAGTCATTTGGGAGCTCTTACCCAGAGCGACTTATGGTGAACAGGGACAGTCCCCTGGAGAAACTCGGGGCTAAGTGCCTTGCTTATGTTTTGTCGTATAATCTAATAATATGACATGATGCATAAATGTGACATGCAGTAGATATATGCTTAAACTGCCCATGATGTTCTAGTGAAGACTGATTTAAATGATGTGTGTAAATTCAACTAAACTATGCACATGTAAACCATAAATGCATTGAAAAGAGGGCCAAATAGTATCTATAAGCCCACATCCATAAAGTGTAGCTGATAATGTTTCATGAGGAAATGTTATTACATTATTTCCTCTTGAGGACTCTGCAGACCTGTACATTGAATCTGGGCCGCCAGCATCACAGGCGTTGCTACAAGAAGTGAACTAAGTTTTGTTTGCATTTCTGCAACGTGACCAAAACTGATAAAGTGTCTTGGATGTTTGAATGTAACTGATTTGTTGTTTTGGAGCTTTCTCTCAGAAGACAGCCGGCTTTGTTTGGTAGTTGTGTGGCGAGACATGTGACCCGTGTCGCCGCCACAGGAATGTAGAACATACATGATCACAAAAGGGGAAAATAACAACAGTGGAGCGGCGCATTATTGCTGCAGAGCAGGAGGAGGGGTCCATGTAAACAAGTATTAGAGATATTTGTTTAATGGAATAATAATATTATATTAATAATAATATAATAAATAATACGCTATCAAAACAGCATGGCTGGAAACAAGAAAGAGTTTGATTCGTAAGCTTCTACATGTGATAATCATTAAATATGTGAAAAACAAAAGCAGATTTTCACATCTCAAGAGAGATAATGTATCAACATATCAAACCGAATCCAAGTCCCACTATAAAAACAAAGTAGTGTCATAGGTACACATTTATGTGATGCTCGTATATGTTGTGATTGGAGTGCAAACCATCTGACAATAGATAGACTATGAATTCATCACATTTCTGCAGGCGTTGTTGGTCGAATCATTTCCTAGCAACCACAGCAATCTGCAGCTGTTGGCATGGTGAGGAGCATCTTAAATGAATGACTGATGAAGACTATGAAGATCCTTCAAATGACAAATATCACTGATGCATTTCATAGAGTGACACCAGTCAAAGATATTCTTATTTATTATTGAATAAAGATTGTTGATATCATCATACAGTAGGTCTGTGTACAGTACCGTTTACCTTCATTCTTTATGAGACTAATTGCAATTAATGAAGGAAAATACGCTTGTTTACTTTCTTGCCAAGAGTTAGATGAGAAGATCGATACCACCCTGAGACGTGAAAATGGTACAGATCTATAGATCCAAAAATAATGAATAAGCAGATTTGTCCAAAACGAAGCTTTTCTGGACACTTGACAAAAATGGCTGTTTAAGATGTTTCAGGGATGTGGAGTCAGACACATGAAACACACAAGCCGATGTTATCTAATTGCGGTCATATCAAGTATATCGGTATATGTCGGCCGATAAGTGGCATGAAATTGCAGCAGATACATGTTACACTGGGCTTGACGTCATTTAGAAACGGTGTAAACATTACACAGTTTGTCCACCAGAGAGCACTGACAGGTTGAGCTTTAACTGTAAAATGTTTTCCAAAAAAAAAAAAAAAAAATATTTGGGATCGATATCAATAGTATTGGTTTATGGTTTGTGTAAAAAAAGAAGCCAATCGTTAACACGTTTTGCACATTAGCAAAAAACCCAGTTATTATTATTTTTTCTATAATTAATCTTGGGTTTTGTTGGTACTTTATTGTCTATCATTAATTAATCTATGTTTTCCAGAGGTAACAGTATGTTTTTACAACTGTTGTGTTTTTTTTTCAATGTTTACATACAGGCTGGCTCACATTCTCAATCAATATGATATCTCAACACGGTGGTGACTTCATTCAATGTCACATCCTGGAAAACAACAGTCTGCAACACGTTCAACAGCCTTGGCCACGCACGCACGCGCGCGCACTAACACACACACACACACACACACACACACACACACACGGTCCACTAAAGCACTCTTACCATCTCCATCTTCAATTTCCTGATCTTGTCATCCAAACTCTTCTTGCCCGTCTCCTTGCCGGTGTCGTACGTGGTGGCCAGTTTGGCGTCTCCCCGGTGAGAGGACGCCTCTTCCCGCATCCACCTTAGTAACCCCTCGGGGGTCTTCCGGCCGATTTTCACCTCTATGTCTTTCAGATCCGGGACTGCCTCGCTGGCTGTGCCTTCATCCATCGTGTTGGTGTGTTTAAACCCAAAAGATCCGCACGATTACGTCCTTTTCGCTGTTTGGAGAGTGTTGCCTGTCAAGCTGAGAGTCACTTCCTATAGGAGTGTATGGCATCCTATGCGACTCCAGCTGAGTTACACTGCGCCAGTAGAGAAAAAAAACAACCTGACAGCATCAACACAACAGCGCGTGGCTATTCCAGCACAATAATGCTTAGATGCATTTTTTAATTTAGATGTTTTGTCATCTGGTGACAAACTATTGAATCCCGTGCATCTAAACAAACTGATGATCATCAAGTGAAAGCAGAAACAAAACCAGATGTTCAGTTTATTCCCACCTCCACAGCTGTAGACACAGCCTGAGCTCCAGTGTCCGGAGAATGAGCTCCGCAGACCGGGTCTGTGTCTGGTTGGAGATCCCTACGCTGAGCTACATTGCGCAGATTCCACCTGCATGATGACAGCGAGCAGCAGCCGCAGAGTGGGAGAGGAGATCCCAGACTGTCAAGTCAGCTGCAGTCACACCACAGAGCTTCCGGTGCCACTTTCAAAAATAAAACACGCACACGTTGGAGTATTGGGAATTACCAAAATAAAACCGCCTGAACTGAAGAGTTTACTAAAGTAAGCTACAAATATAAAGTGGTGGAATAGAATAAAAATGGAATATACCAAGTACATTTACTCGACAAATCGCCTAACTATACCACAGTGTAGAAATAGTAGACTACTCTGTTACGAGTAGGTCTAAAAGTCCTGCATTCAACATTGTACTAAAGTAAAAGACAAAATACTCATTATGTAGAGTGAACCATTTCAGAATAATAGTCTATTATATTAGTGGATTATAATTATTGATAAATACATAAATGTATTTTAATGTTGTAATTGCTAAAGATGGAGCTTAATTACTTTATATATTGCTGTGTAGCATAACCTCTGAGTAAATCAGAGCATCTTTATTCAAGTCTGGGAAAACTACAACACACATCTTCAAAGCCATAACGCCTGTTGTCCCGCTGTAATTTATATATAGTGTGGACAGGTTCTCCAGGAACAAACGTCTGACTTGGCTAGCTTGTCAGACGAGTCTTTTTTTACTTGTGGTGTGTGTTGTTAGGAGGCGATGGTACCGTCTCGGTCAAGAACGGGCTTCAAGGATCTCAAGCATCTTTCTCAGAAACGACAGCCAAACATTATATCAGCAGGACTACGTGATAAATACGTGATAACATTTGGCAAACATAGCCACCAACTCAGATTTGAAAAGGTTTTCAGAATCAGGCCTATGATAAGGCCGTCAAATACACTGTCTCGACACTTAGGCTAATACAATAAAAAAAAAAACACGTGTAATTCCTCTGTACATCAGTTTAGCTTTACAGTCTGAGGTACAAATACAGCAACAACAGGCATAGTTCCTTCCATTCAGTAGGCTACTGTAAAGCAGGCCTCTATCCAGGCAATACAACATATTTTACCAACACTCAATTTCAGCTGTTTTCAATTTCTAAGACTTCTGCTGCAGGTGACTCTAAACTCAAACTTTTAATTGCCAATTTGGTTCAAAATCAGAAAACGCAGGTTTCAGATGATTTCATTAAGAATCTGTGTAGATGCAGCAGAGTCTCTGTGTGGGTGGGATGGATGAAGAGTCTAATCGGTGTAATGAAGCATGACAGATGTCTGTGTTACTAAAGGCTATCACATTACTCAATACACTCACACACACTCACACCCTGTGGCTCTACATGACTAAGAAAACCATAACTTTATCCCGGTCCTGCACAGACTCAGTCCAGGCAAATGTTCCTGCAACAGGCCTGGACCTCGTCATGTGAAACTACAAGCACTGTGGCTGCCATTTTACATCAGGTTAAAAGCTCAAGGCTATGAAACTGATTGGCTGACGTGTTGTATTGGCAATGGTTTGGGGCAATAGAGGTTAAATTAAATTAAATGTTCAGAAAATTCAATAAGGTGTGTGGTCATTTGTTGACATTTTCCTTCCCCCGACATTTTCCTGCTCTTACGAATCTATACCTGGAGATTATTGTATCCACAAGTGCTAAGTAACAAAGACACATGGCTAACACGTTCTTTAAATGTACCATTTTTTTCTGGAATGATGGAATAGAAGTATATGGAAAAGAGAGGAAAAGTCCTAAAAATGAATACCGTTATTCATCCTTTTTGGCAAATTTGCTCTGCTAAGATTTCCAGAAAATGTTGCACGCTAACATATACATGAATCACACAGAGAGAGACGGGACAAAGAGACATTCAGCGGCATAATCTGCAGTCAGGGAAGGCTTCTGGAGAGCTGAAGAACACTGAGGCTGCCAGAGAGTAGCTGACGAAGAATGGAAATACAGTCGTAGTCAACAGTGATGAGGTGGCTTAGAAAGACAGAGAGTTTTCCAGCACTAATTACATGTAGTGTGTCTCAGGTGGGACGGTCCTCGCCTAAATAAATTCTTAGTCGACTTACACTCAATTAGTTGATTAAATCGGCAGATCTGTAAAACTGTGTTTCTCTACAAATAATCATACAAAAGCACCACTTTAAAATCGTGTGTTTACCAGAGATGTGCTCATTAGTTTCTTTTGGAAACAATAATTCAGATTGAAAGAAAGTAATTGACTAAAAGAGAGGGGTCAGCCCTACTCGGGGGAAATAATGGGAAACAATTTAGGAGGTCTGCAGTAAAAAGGGGGATTGACATCTGCATTGAATAACAATACATTAAAAGCAGGATTCAGGATCTGAAGTGGATTAGGACCATTTAACTCTTCTTCATATGGCAGGAGAGCTTCTGAGCCTGAACACCAGACTGAGGCTTCAGTTTGAGATGCACAACATACAGTTTAATACATAATCATTAAATCCCTCCATTCTTAATAATGCTTTGCCCCAGACAAAATAGTGACGGTTTATCAAAGGCATTAATAACTGAGGAGAGCTCAGTCAATTTAGTGAGAAGGTATAAAGTCTGGATTAATAAGGCGTTCCTGTGATCCTCTGTATTCAGTGTCGCATCTCGTGAGCGGCCCTAAACTTCCCGTGTATGCTCCTGTCAATGCAAATGTAACGTCTATGCAGAGGATTTCAGAGAACTTTGATGCTGCAGGGTCGCCATCTTTGCTTACGATCATACTGTTCACAATATACCAGGCAACCTTTCCATTCTCTGTCCTTTTTGTGCCAGAAATGAAGACAGATACCAAAAACAATGAAGTAGGTTAACAAGGGGTTAGTTTCAAAGCAAAAAAAGACCTTCATCAGTATGTGGGACACACATACTAATCCTACTTTACGGGGGAGTACTGCTCAGGCTACAGGGATTATTAGGGGTCAACATTTTACCAATAATATCTTTGTTGTGTCTTTTGGCTGCTGGGACGTCAAATCTAAACTGGAGCCTTCAAAATGATGATAAAATGTTGTCTTTGGATCGGAGGGTGCACAGCCACACGAACAAGCATCCGTAATCATTACGTTACCACGCAATCAGCCTGGTATCGACCACGGCCACCATGGCAACGGTTGTCGAGAGGAGAAAAATTCTCGACTTCTCTACACCCACATGGTACAAATGGAAAACGCTGCCAACGAGGAGGCAGATCTGTAGTACTAAATACACATTATGCAACACACTCTGACAGTAACTATCAGGGGCAGCATAGGTGATTCAGCACTGTTCAAACCTGCCTGAGGCATTTGTGTGTGGGTTTGCATGTTCGCTCAATATTTGCGTGGGTTTGCTGCAGGTGATTCAGTTTCTAACCACATGAAAAACCTGCATGTTTGGTATTATCAAAAGAACTCCTTGTGTACCTGTGTGCCGATGAGCCGCTGCTGCAAACTTCTTCCTTTTTACGACTGAAGTGTTCAGGAAGCCTGAGCCTGCTCCATGTTTGAGTAACTGTTTCATTAATCAAACATCGTCCTGCCCCGATGCCTCCACCCTGTGCCCACCTTTTACTCAGGACTGTGATGACTATCAGACTTTTAAAGTCCCCCTCGACTCAAAAATGTGTTTTCTTTATTCTTACTTCAATTGGATGTTTGACTGCCCACCCTAACTTGTGATATTAAAAATGATTGCATATTTGTAGATTTGAGTAAATTAAATTTTAAGAATTTGTGTTGTTTTTTATGTGGGACAAAAACATATGCATATACACATTATTATTCAAAGATAATGATTTTTTTAATTTCTCAAACATGTCTTGGATTGGTCTTGTTATATCTAAGTTGTACTTACTATAATCATCCTGGACTTTTTTTTTTGTGATTGATTTTTTCCCACCAAAGGCTGTTATTGCAGCCCAGCTGTCAGAGGAGGGTTTATCTCTCCTTGAATTATCTCTCCAAGGGTCTTATATGTGCCGAGGCTCCCTGCCTTGTTAGAGAGCGAACACTTGCTTGGGAACCACTTTTGATGAGGGCCTGTAAAGCCCTTCGCAACACGGCACGTCATAGTGGGTTTAAAACACTTAACCCCCCGGTCCTGTTTGTTCTACTGAATTATTACAACGCAAGTTTACCCTCTGGTGGAAGAGTTTGGATTTGTATGCAGAAGTATTCGGCTCAAAAATGTGCTTATCGTGTGCGCGTCTGATTTTCTAAGATAGTAAATGAGTCTTGCAGGATAACGATGATTTACAGTCAATGTTTGCTGTCATTGAACTATTTTTCATATCTGATTTAGCTGTTTACATGTTCTGTCAACAACTTATCGTACGGCTGCTAGTTTTTCTTCTTAGTTTAGATTAGATCAGATTCAACTTTTGTCATTGCGTGCAAGTACTGAGACACCAGGATGAAGTTTAGCATCCGTCCAGAAGTGTAAAGTGCAGAGTAAAGTGCATGTGTATAGTGGTAATAAATAGAGTAAATAATAAGGGGTAGTTAGGAATATGTTAAGATATATATGAACAGTGTGATATGAATACACTAAGATATTTACAGTACATGTGCAGTAGTTATTGATGATTAACTCATTTTTGTTATGTCTAAATGTAAGCATTTTGTTGAAATGAAAGGTCATTTAAAGTAGTAACATGAAGTTTCATTGAGTGTTTCTCCACTCACATGGATCCTGATGGTTCACATTCTTCGGTTGCCTACAGCTGACACAGGCAGGGGCAGAGATGACAAACTGACACGTTCTCCGAAAACAAGACGTCGAAAACATTTCTACAAAACTCAAGACGCGCAGTACATGATATTATCCTGTCAGACTGGACTTTAAGGAATGTCAGGTGGTTCTTCTGTTAAAGAACCAAAGAAGAAAAAAAACAATGTTACGCAATCTCCTTTTTTGAAAAGGAAAAAGTGAATAGAGATGATTAATGTAATTACGGATGAATATTAAAAGGGGGAGTTGATTTAAAAACAAAAAAAGAAAAAAATATGTTTCCTTAGTTCTACACATCTCCCCCTTCAGGTATTCCACTCCCTAGTCACTCCCTAACCTGTTCTGCCTGTCTGCACCTGGGTGTCAAGAGTGGCTGAATTCTGTCGCAGTAGATTTTACTGTAGGCTGAGGAGGACAAGGTACTTTCTTGTGTTGTATTTTATCTCAAAATAAATGAAAGCAGTGTATTTAATTGTATTTCTTGTCTTTTTTAATTAGCAGGAGGAACAAGAGGCCATGGAGGAAGACAGCACAGAGGACATTGAGTCTCTCATGGAGGACATGGACTACATCCCCGGCCACTTCCACCTGGACCTCAGCCTCAACTGTGATCCTGTTGGGCCCGTGAAGCTGAGACTCAGGGACACGTACCTGAAACAGGAGAGCCTGCGAAGCGAGCTAGAGGCTGAAGTTGGATATTCACAGTACGCTGTCCGAAATCTGCTGGGTCTGCTGGCTTTTCACCTGGAACACTTCGACACGGCGGAGGAAATATTCAGGTGATCACACACTGTTTTTGTGTTGTTTTTTTAAAAAAAAAAGTCCTGACATTCACTAAGCAAGAGGCCTCGTTTGGAGACTGTTGTTGCATGATTTCAAAAGAGATCTTAATCATGCTGAAATGTGTCTTACTACATACAGTATACTTCATATCTGTGAGCTAACCAAGAACCACCACATTGAACGTCTTCACAGCAGCACAAAGGGACAGCCTGACCTTCTAGCAGCTATAGTTAAACATCGACAAAGTCAAGAGCACCCGGTCATAAATTCACAGTAGTTGACAGATTGTGAATGGCTCGGCCACAAATACAGGATGTTGCATACCAAATATGCTAAATAATTGCACTCTTTAATTACAATTAAAATGCAATGTTGTATTAATTATTGAGGTGTAGTTGCATATCAATCAGCCATTCCACTTTCTTGTTTAGTCTTTGCAGCTGGTATAGTACTTCCACGCTTAGAATTGTAAAGATACTCTAATAAAGTATGTACGATGCTGTTTATGTTATATTTGACTTTTATCTAAATGATGCATCCACATGTGTATTTCCGCTTTGCTTCTGTGACACATCCAGTTTAATTTTATTTCAGTAATTGAAAAAATTAACAATTTTATTGGTTTCTCAGTTAAATTGAATGGAAATACTGCACTAACACGGTGAACACGAGGCTACAGGCTTGTTAGCAGCTGTGCGTGGCTGCACTGAGGCACAGCGCTTCTTTGAGCTGAATGCTAATGACAGCACGACGACAATGCTAACATGCTGATGTTTTGGCAGGTATAATGTTTACCATGTTCACCATATTAATTAGGCCTGCTGGCATGCTAATGTTAATGAGCACCTTGAGGGGATTTCATTACGTCTGACACAAATGTCCAGTTGGACTCGTGCAAGAACTGATTAGATTTTGAAGGTCATAGGTCACTGTTTTCGGCTATAACTCAAGAATTCTTATGCTAATTATGACGATTTCACACAAATGTGTAATAGGATAATGAAGTGATGACATTTTGGACAAACGTGGATGTAAACTGCAACTTGACTAGTTTTACGAGGCATTTAACAGTGAGGCGGTCATGTTTACTTTTTACGTTATGATGGCATTAGATGAAAAGCTAAACATCCTTGAAGTTATCACAATGCATCTTGAGGGCAACATGAAAGTTTTTTTTTTTTAATTGCATGGCAATCCAATAGTATTTTTGTCAAAATAAGAAATTATCTTGATAATATTGATCTTTCTTTGTGTATGTTGTCCTTTCAGAAACATTTGTAAAGAAGACCCTGGTAACCTCAATGCCTGGGCCAACCTGGGCTACGTGTACGACAAGCTGGGGAGAGAGCTGGACGCAGGTGAGTGTGTGGAGAAAGTGTCCCACCTCATGGGCTTAGACGCTGGAGAGGCCTCTCAGGAAGAGACCAGGATCCTGGCGGCTCGCTGCCTGGCCGAGCAGGCTTACGTTCATCCCTACGATGTGGAGCTGGACAGTGAGGACGACCTGAGAGACAGACTGACGGCAGCATTGATACTTTACAACAGAGCCCTGGACTATGGGGGTCAGCTGGTAAGATGCACATGCAGTAATAGTCACATTTCTTTCTAGAATAAATCTGTACACGGTTTAGGATTAACATGTAGAATTTAAATGTACGGAGGATCATTTAATACAACGGCTAGTTGTGTAATGACACCCCATGCATCTTTCTATGACTTGTAACTTTCCAGCATTTGATCGGTTGGTATTTATGTTGGTGATCCTTAAATATCTTTGAATTAATTTCACTTCTATTATTCATTTCACCTGCAAACCTTTACTGTTAGAGGCTAGATGTGGCTATACTCAGAAGACGTAGGAATATGAAACTTACCTCACAATGACAAATATAAAACTGATATTGCAATTTTATTCTTCAAAATACTAGTCCATAGCTTACTATTTTTCAAGACAAGTGCAAAAATGTATTAATTTGGGTGGAATAGCAATTAAACAATGCTGCGGTTGTACCTGAAGACTAAAATATGTATTCCTGTACAATAAATGTCATTGTATGCCTAACTGATGCCTATTAGTAAAGATATATACATGCGTTGTTGTTTTTTCAGATATCAATAGAGGAAAAACGATGCTGGTATTTCAAAATGGCAACCATCTATATAAGGTAGGAAACAAAATCACCACAGGATAACCACCACACCACTCAATTTGTAATGTGCATTAAGTAATGTGCTCCCTGCAGACTGGACGACATCGTAAAGAACAAAGAGGACTCTGAATACTCCAGACTCTCTCACTACAATAAGGGACTGAAGCTTCTCAAAGAAACACTGCAATCGGAGAAAACACAACACAAAGGTAACTACATTGTGTTTTTCTATGTCGTACATTTAGAGGCATTATGTTGAATATGCAGTGCAGCTCTGCTGGTGATATTTGGTTGGTGCAATCTTTCTGTAGTTCATATCGTACATTGCAATCCACACAAAGGACCATTGACTGTTGTTTCACTAATAACATCAGTACACACAGTAGTTATAACCAATTCTTCACTCTAGAGGGAGACAAATGCTTCAGTAGAAACTGGTAAGAACTCTGCTCTCTGCCCTCAGCCCTTGCTTGGTGTTATGTCGGCATCATGTTGGAGAGGAAGGAAGAGTTCACCACTGTGCCCATGTCTATACATGACTGTGGCTACTCTGCCTCTGACCCTCTGTCCTGCTATGGAACTGTAAGTTAACCCACACATTTACTTCTATCACCAAATGTCATGTAAGCCAGGAGAAAATAAGGAATTATTATACGGTATAATAATCCTTTTAACTAAATCAGGCACTATATCATACATTTTCTGCCAGTAATAGACTTTTCCCCTTGTGAAAGTTACTGCCTCTGTTGCACTTATGCTCCTCCTGTGTGAGGAATTTGTTGGCGTGTGCTAAAATCCCAATTAAATCAATTTCAATACCTCAACTAATTATAATTATTGATTTTTGATCAATCCCCCACCGCTCTCATCTAATAATTCCCATGTTTAACACATTGGAATGAACCCTTGCTGCATTGTGTCTAGGCCCACCAACAACCTGTTTAAAATGGAAATACATAAACTTACTTTAATAATGAGGTCAAGTGACTTAAATATATATAATTACATGTTCACACTTTCACCCTAACATGTCTGTGTCCTCAGGCCATAAACTTGGCCAGTGATGATGCATTCACCCTGAACCTTCTGGCAAAGGTCTTCTTTCTGCTGGACAAGCATGAGCTGGCCACAGGGATCTGCAACATGGCCCTAAACATGCTCCCAGACCCAGAGCTCAACTGGCAGGCCTACTGCACCCGTGCCAAGGTACTGCAGCCGATCAACACGTGCCAAAACCAAGCTGGAAAAACTCCGTCAATTACCATGTGGAATCCCTTTTTAATGCTTGAGAATCTGCATTCATTTAAACTGGCTGAAAGATGCACAGAATCCACATATCCGTACGCTTGGATCTAACAGTTGAGCTGGTGTGACGCATTAATGGTTATTTTCTCACTGCATGTATTTGTTAGGGTTAGGGTTTGTTAGTTGTTAGTTGTTACGTTTTGTACTGATACTCTCTTTCAACTGGGACTAGGACCGTTCTTAGTCGACTCATACAATGTTGTCGACTAATCGATGACTTGATTAAATCTACAGATCTGTAAAACTGAGTTTCTCCACAAAGAATCATGCAAAGGCACCACTTTAAATCATGTGATAACCAGAGATGTGCTCATACTTTTCTTGGAAATAAGTCTTTCAGCATGAAAAAAGGTGTATAGTACAAGTATTTATATATATTTTCCTTTTAGATCAATATGATACGCTACGTCAGGGACCTGGAGAAGGCAAAATATGGTCAAGGTGGAATCCCAGACCGACAGATACTAACTGAGGCCAGAAAAGACTTGGACAAGGTGCTGACTGTACGTCCATGTCTGCGGACTCACCTGGAGATGGCACAGGTAAAGATGCATACTACTAATGAGCAATAAAGCAATAAATATAGAAAAATCTATATTCATAGATATAGATTGGATAGCAACAGGGTTTTCAGATTCATGTCTTTCCCTTTTAGGTGTACTACTACATAGGTGTAGATGCACTCCAGGAGAGTCTTCTGGTGGATGAGGGGGCAGTGAACTGTGCGTTGGTGAGTCTGTCCCATGCCCTGCAGTTTGAGCTCGGGGACAGCCTGCCGGACCTCCACGTGCTCAGAGGACGCTGCCTCCTGCTGAAGTGTGAGGAGCAGAACGCCGCAGAGTGCTTCAAACAGGCTGTGGAGTTAGAGCGACCGGGGTGCACAGACACCACAGCCCTGCGCTGCCTCCTGCAGGCCCTCCTGACTCTGTTCACGCTGGGAGGACCTGACCCGAGCCTCGCCATCGCCGACCTGGAGCTGTGGGTGCAAAAGGCAGAGGAGAGGTACCCCGAGGACACCATGAAGTCCGAGCTGAGGTGCCTTTACAGGACTCGCACAGCAGAGGTCACAGAGTTATCCAAGGCTCTGATCAGGACAGGCAGACTGGACCTAGTGAGGAGGCTGCTGAAAACAGTGGTGCCCAAACAAGTGGTGAAGAAGAGGCCGGTGGCTCGCTCTTACTCCTATACATGAAGCAGAAATGTGACTTTAGTAGACATACAGGCACATGACCACACGTGCAGTGAATAATGAACTTCTTCACAGAATTTCACCGATAAAAATAAACAGTGTACAGTAACAGTATATTTTTAGGAGGTGATTCTTCTTTTTTTTACTTTTTTTTTGAAGGAACAACTTTTGCCAAGGTTGGACCAACAGACTAACTTACAGTTACAGTGTTAAAGCGTAGAGGGATATTCCTTTTAAGTGTGCTTTCCGATGGAAATGTGTTAAGAGTTTCCGTATAAAATGAAATGGCCACGACTTATGAGAGCATGAGAGCAGCGGGGGGGATTTATTATGAAATGGCTGTGGTCAGGACGCCCCATTGGCCCTTCCACAGTGGCCGCATGAATGACAAATGAGTAGTTTGCAACACAGGTAGTCTTATTGCTTAGTAATATTTACACAATGTCACTCAGTGGTGTATTTCAATGCTCTACTACTAGCAACCAGCAGATGGGGGTGTACAACATTAAGATGCTGCCTGGTGTTTCTAAAAGGTTCTGTGTTTGGTTATTAATAAAATAGTTTTTGAATCACTTGTTATGTTATCTATGGTCTTGATCTACAGAACACTGGAATAATGTAACGCAGGGCTGAGAATTAGCTTTGTTACCTGGGCACTTTATTTATTGGCTACACTCACATTTTATGGTAGTGAAAGATGTTGCTGTAAGAAAACTCACTGTATCCAAATTCACCTCAACCATCTTAGAATTATGGTGGAGGTTAAAGCAGAGATTTTCTTGTGGAAGAGCCAACATGTCTGTTTTGTTCGCAAGCTATGTTATTGATCTACATTGTTTATGTTGTGTTGGTAAAGAAAAAACTTCTTTAAAATCGTTCAATTAAAGCCCCTGAAACTCAGTGTCTGACTGGTTTGCCACACCTGTGTTAACATAAAAACCATTGTACACACCAGTGTTAATGAGAATTGTTATTTATAGATCTCATTTTTCAGCACTGCTTGTGTGTAGTTGTTAAACGCTTGCTCGGCCACTCCTCATACAAGGCTTATTCTTTCACATTTTTTCAAGGTGACTGCACGGATTTCAGCTTAATCAGGTGAGAATTGTCATTTTTGCTGATAATTAAATTTATTTATTTCAAAAGTAAAATGAAGGCTTGTTCTGACGTATTGGGAGCTCACATGATCCAGCAAAGAGGATTTTTTTTTTTTTTTTTTTTTTTTTTTTAGCATGGACACATCAGTTTTTGACAGGTCATACTAACTTTACCACAGAAAATAGAGCCATCTTGGTTATTTCTGAAGACCACAAGTTACTATTAGGTAGCATATTGTGCGACGGCACAGCTACTTACTAGTAATGAAGAGATTCAACAATATTTAAATATTCAAAAAAAGCACAATGAAAGGTATCGGCTTGTATTATATTTCTAGTATGTTACAAAAATAAATCATCTGTTTTCACAGCCTTAGGCTCCCGGCTGTGAGAAAAGGCCAATTGTGGTCATTCACTAGGAAACGGTAGCACACTCACCACAGTTCAGCACAGGCCTCGAAGGCACACACTCACACACTCACACACTCACACACTCACACACCCTGAGGAGGAAGTGAAGACACTCTTCTCTGTCACCGCAGTCTTCCTCTGCTGCCAGTGTCTGTACATGGATTGACTTTGGATGAACCATAATTATTTACTTTGACTATGAAATATCACAATTCTTTTCACTACACACACCTGTTGGATATCTAGGCTACAATTTAGGTTCAACATATGTATTACTATGATTATCATATTGTTAGAATTTGTTGCTGATACAAAATTAACATAAGCCAGTTTTCGCAACAATCACAAGAATGAAAAATGTAAAAGAAAAATACTGTATTTCTTAATATTAGTGAGTAACACATTACTTTGCACAACACTGGTGTCACTCTTACATCTGGCAGGTCTTAAGATATTCATGGAGAGGCTCATGTTGTTACTGTAGCATGGCAGGACAACAGTTTTGTGTTTATTAGGACTCAAATGTCAGAAACCGGGTCACACAGACAAAACTTACTTGGCCTGATGGATGTTTTCATCCTGACCTGTTGGTGTTTTTGGTCAAGTTCTTGGTCAGCAGGAGAGCCAAAGAGCAGCTTTTAGAAACCCAACCTTGGATGATCTTTAAGAGTATAACTTGAATAACTTGATGTTGCTCTCATCATCTACTATTTGGCAGTCACTTGTGCATCAAAGGTAAGACTTCTAAAATGCTTCCGATTAAAAAACAAGATTAAGTTAAAAGATAAATACAATAAAGTTCATTCTAATTTTCCAAATTTTCTTTTATGCATTTATGGAATTTGAACTATGTATGAACTACATGACGTAATTAAAATATGATGGTCAAACTATTCTTCACAATTCATTTTGTATTACTTCGTGACAATCAAATCAAGTTTTGCAGGATTCTTTGTGTGCAACTCTGCCGCGCACAAGATGCACCTCCTATTCCAAGAAACACACATTACATTCATTCACAGCTTCAGAGCCGATAAAGAAAGTCTGAAGTTCCATCAGGTAAAACATACTCTTAACTTTAATATATTGAAATATAAAAACATAATCAAAAGTATAATTGTATGAAAATGATAAGATTCTTAGAAACAGATTTGTGTTTTTTCATTGTTGATCTAAGGAATTTGGTTTCTATCTGCAGCGGCAAAGCACGTCTGAACATTTACATTACTTTGTTTATAGCCCTGTATATTATTTCTCATGTCTTGAAGGTAAATAGAGTGGAATGCATTTTACATTCATTCTAAAGTAACTATAATAAATTAAATAAAATGTAGTAACTCTTATTTCTCTGTCACTTAGTGTTTTGCTTGTACCAAGAGTAATTTCATTACGTTTTTTTATTTACCAAAAGCTATCATTTATTATCATACTTTTTGTTGCTGTACTGTTATATTTTTTTCATTAGTTTAAAAATTGTATATAACTGTATAGTCGAAGCTCCAGCTTTTATTGCTTTCCAGAGTTTCTCTGAATGGTGACGTCACAGTGAAAGGGAAACACATGCATTACATCAACACCAGGAAAACAGCTGAGGAGAACTAAGAGGAGTCATTTTAGTGGAAACACAGTAATTGGTGCATTTTCCACACAAACAGAAATACATTTTTTTGTTTGCAATTTATTAGAATAATATTTGTATTTGCTTCATCAATGGTCACTGGTGGAAATCAAGACGACAGAAGGTTTCGATTCAGAGATGCTTCCTATTTCCTCATGAACAAGTTTTTCGAGCTCCGAAATCTGATCAATTCACCTACTAGAAGACGAACTTTCGCTTTGCTCTGACGTTTGTGTCAACAGGTTCATTGTTCACTGCCTGCGGCTAAACAACCAACATCCGATGGCAACGCAACTCGAGACGGACTGGAGCAGTGGCATCTTGGACTGCTTCGAGGAATCCAGCACTTGTAAGAATCAATACCACAACTTAAAAAAAATGTGTTTTTTTTCGTTCTGGAATTAAAAGGCCCTTTTCAGCAAGTAACTCTTTTGGTGCATCTCTGTGTGTTTTTCAGGCTGCTATGGTTTCTGGTGCTGCCCTTGTCTTGCCTGCACGGTGTCAGGAAAGTTTGGAGAGAACAATTGTCTCCCACTATGTGACATATGCAGCCCCGCAGTATTGGCAGCCTGTGGAATACCTCTGTTTGTGCCTCCTGCCGTCCTGTCTATGAGGGTTGCCATGCGAAACAGATATCGTATCAAGGTACGATGCATGTAAAGCCAATGCATAATGGATTTTACGTGACAGTGAACTTTTTACTATATCTCTTTCTTTGGTTTTCTGCAGGGTTCTATCTGTAAGGACATGGCAGTTTCCTGTTTCTGTGTTTGGTGCTCCTGGTGTCAGATGCATCGTGAGTTAAAACATCAAAACAAAGCTCCCACTGTCGTCATCATGCAAAATCAACCCATTGTTCAAATGCAGCCTCCAATGATGATGGCTCCTGTATACCCTCCTACTGTTGCTTATGTGAGCCAACCAGGAGTCTCTGTGGTTTCACACTGAGGGGCGTGGCTTCGCATTGCTCTATTGTGTCTGGTGAAGGGAATTCAGGTCATGCTGTTGTTAGTTTCGTATGTTTATCAAAAATGCAATCACTTTGAATCGTGTGCCCTTTTCGGGAGAGTATGTTGAAGGACGAGGGAGACACCTGTAGTCCTTCCTCCATAAGTAATCTTAAGAACTGAGAGCGGTCTTTAATTAAAGAAATAATAAAGTTGTGTTTGAATAGGGACTACAGTACATAAAGACATAGAACATTTATTTCTATTCTCTTGGCTCTTTAAAAATTGCATTTAAAAAGTAATTTTTTTTTTATGTGATCATGTCAAATCTGATGTCATTTTACTCTCACTCCAAACTAAATTGAAAAGTTTGCAGCCCTGGAATAGGATCCTGTCGTTGAACCTGAATCATCCTTAAAGTGTATTTGTTTGAGTAATGTGAGGGCTGCTGAAGAAATCCACCTTCCTTTAAACTGTGACCTTAGGGAACTTTATATTTTATAAAGTCTCATAACTGGCCTATTGTAAGGCATTGTTTTCATTTTTCATCTTGTGGTGTAAAATTGCTGAAATAAGATTAAAATAAAATGAATTTCCTAAATGGATAATAAAAGTGATTTTGAGATTATATTGCTTTTGTTGTTCACTCACGCTGAGATTTGTAGCACCAGGAAGAGAAGACTTTTAAATGTCGAGGATGAAGTGAGGTATCTAATAGTAGATTATAGTAGATAATAGTAGATTTAGTAGATACAATTACTGCCCAACTAATTGATTTACACATATTGGATATATTACTGCTATTACACATAGATACTATATTGATATAAAGGGATTACGTGGAGAATTATTTTATTTTTTTCATTGTTTACAGTTATTAATACAGTATATGAAAGATCAGAGAGATGATATCTGCCGTTTTACACCCTTTCACCAACAGGTGGTTTTGTGTGCACGAAGCCTCTGGAAATTAACCATTTTATGAACCAATTTGCTGGAATAACTCAACGCTTCAAGAAGCTTCACCTCGCCAGCACTAGTATCTAAGCTTTGCTGACTTTTTTTTATTATTTATGTTTACTGACAGGCAATTACATCACTTACATGTACATGTTATTTTGTTCTGTTAAATTAATGTTTGGTATTTCGTTTGTCATTAATTTGTTAAACACTTGAATTTCAATCTGCAATTTGTATTTGTACAGAGAAAAACACAAATAATCCACATGGATTACTTCAAGAGATTTAATTAGTTTTATATTCATTTATATTGATGTTTGGTGTCAAACACTGTGTCCTGCTATTGACCACAAGGGATCTACATATTTTCCATCATGTCTTTTTTCCAAGGGCAAAGTCAGTCCTCTGGAGTTAAAAAAAAGAAAAATAATGTTGTGTATTAAAAATCCAAAGAGTTATAGGTGAAAGTTTTTACAATCGTCGGATTTTCTTTCCTGTTGAAAACTGCTTCCAGAATGACGAGTCCTTTATGACAACGATGAAGCTGGGAGTGCCTGCCTTGACAAAAAACCTGTTCACAATACAAAGGAGACAGTGAGTCAGGAAATGAGAGGTATGGAAGTAAATGTCCTTTACACCATGGTACAGATATATTCCCTAACGGATGATAACCTCTGAGATTAACGTCCCTCGACTGTTCTGGATTACAGAAGCAAAGGATCTATGACAAGGAACATACAACTCGAAGGAATCATGCGTCTTTAATTAACATGTCACTGGTTGCTTGCTTAACGAGGAAACACTAAACGGCAATGTGCATTGTTCTCACTGGTTTTGGGCTGTCTTTCAAAACTGGTTGCACAAACTTTAATGTCATTAAACACAAGGGACCAATTTAGGTAAGTAATCTAATAATTATAATAACTGCAAAAAGTTGTGCAACCATATAAACACTAACATAACTCGAAACTGAACTCTGCACATGCGCACAGACACACCATCGAAAGACGAATCAAAATGAAGAGAAATCTTGGTGGCCATGGTATGAATCAAAATGGAATCACACTTTACACTATTACACTTCCTGTACCTTTTATGCTGCAGCACTTTTGAAAGTGACGTCTCTGGGTTTACTTGGTGGAGTGTCTCCTTGGCCTCATCTTCAAAGTACAGCTGAAAGTGAGGAGGGGTCAAATGAGGTTAGTTAGGATTAAAAATGTATTATTATCATTTCATCTATCGATATAACTGCCCTGTTTATATATAATAAATATAAATATAACCCTTGTTTGACAGTTGTATCCTTGATTACTTGTACTTATCACAAAACAGTCATCCACATAATATGAAATATCACCTGAACAGAATATATTTAGTTCAACTCTTGTGCCTCACTCGGGACATTTCTGGCTTTTTAATTGTTTGATCATTTTGGCTGTGTTAATGTATATGGTATACATTTTGGCAAGGGTGTGAGATTTTTTTCTTTTCTTTTTTTGGTGTGTTGAAAGTTTAACCTCAGCTCCTGTAATACAATATTTAGTTTTTTATTATTTTCAACCAGATTTAGCCATTACTCATGCCTTTTAGGGAAAATACATGCTACTTTCCTGGTTTCCTGCACAAAAAATAAAAATGCATCAAAAGCAATCAATTGTGTCCAATAATTGACATGTACCTGAAAAAATCCCCATAGGTCCCATTCAATATACAGACAAAAACATTTTTGTTATTTTTTTTTCCTTGTAAAAAACAACATTTACATTATGTAGGAGATTGGAGTAACTGTTATAAAGTGAGGCACAAGGGTTAAGGACGCAGAATAAAACAGAACAAATGACACAGTACGTTGACTTATTCATGATGGGGGTGTGAATTATTCCCAACGTAAAATGCACAAAATTATATTATGAGCGCCTTTTGCTTAATCTGTCTACTATGATGAGCGACCAATAACATTAGGCAAAAAAAACCCCACACAAACCTGCAAATTCTGTGGATGGTATTTTCTGTCTGCGTCCCAAGGAGGGAGTTCTTCTCCAAACATGACCGCCAAATGGTTTATGAAACTGAACAAGACAAATAAAAAGATAGTGATATTGCCGCCGTGTTTCTGATCCAACCAACTTATTTAACTTGATTTAATTGAAATGGAGAAGGGTTGACATGTGGAACATCCCACGAGATGCACCAAATCAAGGTAAATTCGAGACTAGACAAAAAGAGTTTACCAGTCGTTCTCGCAGAAAGCAGAGATGAAATCAGTCTGCTGGTGTTCAGGATAGAGGAAGAGAACAGGCCAGTGCAGAACGTGCTGCTCGTCCAGGAAGACCTGAGCCCCCGTGGCCTCCTGAGAGCTGAGGCAGTCCAGGCTCATCTGCGATGTCGCTGCTGAGGAGCCTTCATCCTCGCTGTCTGAACCACGATAACGAGGCTTCTTGGACTGGAGGAGCTTGATGCCTCTATCCTGCGAAAAGCGAACAAAAAGGAATCTGATAGTCACTGAAAAAATAGGCTTATTGGATATAGAATTTGTGTCCGATTTGACTGATTGTTCCAGGTCTAAAATAGTGATTTTCACATACAAATGTGCATGCAAAGTCCCATATGTTAATGTTTCATTTTCCTCGAAGTTCTAAATAGTATGCTTACCTTTATAGCAGCCAGAAGAGCTTCTTTCTCACCATGCAGCTTTTTTTCTTTGATCTTGGCTTTCCTGGCATCTCTCTCTGCTGCTCTCTGTGTCACAGAAAATAAACAGAGCTTTATGCTTTACTGAAACTAAAACCTCCATCAAAAAAAATCACTTGAATTTATCAGTCGTTGTACCTTGTGTTTATCTGCTGCTGCTCTCAGCTCCTGCAGCTTCTTGTCGGTGGGATGGACCTTGAGCCCCTCATCACACCACTGAACAGCCTCTGCAAAGTTACGCAGCTCTATACAACTCTGAGCACCTGCAGAAACACACACATGATGCACACAAATGTTTTTGTCACTATTCTAAGCATCGTTTTGCTTTCTCATGATGAATATTTTTAGAATTTTAAACCACATTGTATCATTGTGATAAAGGTAGGCTTGTATTACGTACCTCTGATCAAGGCTTTAAGGTGGTCTGGTTTGATCTTCTTTGCAGCTGCAGCGTCGTTCAACGCAGAGCGCATGTTACCTGTGTGATATAAACCAGAGAAAATGAGGAGGGAATTTAGAATAAAGAAGCAGATGTTTCACCTGTACCTTAACCACAATATTACATTTCATTTTTCGTTCCCATGTTCAGAATCATAAACAGCCTTATTGAGTGTACCGTACACATACAAGGGATTTAACTTCTTTCATCATCTCAAATTACATACATAGAAATAAAAATGTACAAAAAAATATATATAGATTATTATATATATATATTTTTTTAAATCAACACAAATAAATGTGAGCATTGTTGGAGGGAGCCTGAGAACTAAGAAATTCATTGCTGACTTTATTGTGATTGTTGTGCATATTACAATAAAAACTTGACCTTATTTATATGCATAACAATCCATATTCCTGGTGCTAGCAATACGATATATGTCTGAAATCATTACCAGTTCATGTATGTTAGAGTATGCATGTAAAGAGCTCCTTACCCAGGTGGAAGTGTGCTGCCGCCCGGTTTGTGAGGAGGACAGTGTTGAGGTCCTGGTCTCCACATTTCTTCTTCAAAGCTTCTGTGTAGGATAGTATGGCCTTCTGGTAGTTCTTCTCCTTGAAAAACGCATTCCCCTCATCTTTCAGGCCCGTTGCTTGCTCTGACGAGAAATGAGGGAAATGAACTGAATCATTAACCGTTTCTAAAGTCTACAGAAGCTGTTTTCACTGATTACTTCTGGACCGCGAATCGTGGCTGCACCTGTTGCCCTGGTCCTGCCTGACACCAGGAGCCTTTATTGATCCTCCTGATCCATCTTTTTTATATACGATCTATCATGTTTTCTGTCGCATAGATTGTCTATGCTGTATTTTTAACTATGTTGTTTGTTCTGTACACACGTCACCTATTGCACGTCTGTCCGTCCTGGGAGAGGGATATATATTATATATATATATTATATATAATATATAAGAGGATCCTCCTCAGTCTCTCCCTGATATTCTTCCATATTTCCCCCACTAATTGTGGGGTATCTTTTAGGGTGTTTTTCCTTGTGCGATGTGAGGGTCTAAGGACAGAGGGTGACGTACCCTGTACAGGCTTTAAAGCCCACTGAGACAAAGTATAATTTGTGATATTGGGCTATATAAATAAACTTGATTTGATTTGATTTGAAGGATAACTCCAACAGGTGTCATTAAAGCTGGAGGGACTGGTGGTCCACCTACCTTCGGGGGTTCTGTCTTCATCATGGATTATGGCCTGCAGACAGGCTAGTTCTGGGTGTTTGTGTGGGTCAATCACATCAGGAGCTTTTTTCATGAACATAGGTATTTTATCAAACTCCTGAATAGATAGAAGAAGAAAAACCAGAGGGATTAATGTGGCTGGACAGAAAATGAGCCTCTATCAAGTTAGCAGTTAGCATGCTAGCTTACAACACATTACATTTAACAGCTCATTTACGTATAAATAACTTTCTTCTCTAATCTTGGTAACTGATAGCTTCTACTTGTTTGCGTTACCTCTTCCCAGTTGTTTTCACTAAAGGCATTTTTATACGTGTGTGTCTTGAATTTGTCCATGAACTCGTCCATGCCATCGTCGCTGTCATCCCGCGGAGCCGCCATCTTTGAATCAAAGATCCTGATTTGTTGTTTATTAATCTGTAAACTGGGACATGAGATCACTGCCACCAGCACATCAGGTGTAATAACGTTACCTCTTCTACAAGAAACTGCCCAGCTCCTTGTTTACACATGTGAAACGAGCGGTACTACGTGAATAAAGATCCGTGTGAAAACGCAGTGCGGATACATTAGTTCCGCCACAGCCTGACCAACAGAGGATTTAATTATCAAACTGCCAGAGTTTAAAATTAAAATAAAACAACATAATACATTCACTCGAGTACTGTAGAATACTTAAGTGCAATATAAAGGTTATTTGTCTTTATTTGATTTGTCTTTACTTGAGAATTTTTATTTTATGCTTCTTTATTGTTCAACTCAAATACATTTGCTAAGGAAATATATTTTTAAATATAATTAACACTTCAGCTATATATACTTTGCAAGCAATATTTTTATAAAAAACATTTTAAAAAATTGAATTATAAATTATGAACTTAACTACCCAGAAGAATATAAAGTAGTTCAAACTAACATTTACCAGCAACAATGAATTCTTGCTTTTATGTGACAATGACATTTTAAATAAAACATATCCCTTAAATGTGGCTCTGCATAATGAACTATTTTACCTTTGATGGTCACATTTTTACATTTTTAATGCAGGACTTTTACTTGCAATATTAGGATATTTGCACTTTTGCTAGAGATTAATTCTTCCATTAATTGTAAAAGTGATGAGGGGGTAGAATGTCTTTACATTTAAAGTTAATTGTATCTTATTTATTTTAAAGTACTTTTATTTAATTTTTATTTCATTTGTTATTTTTAAACTTTACCAGATTTACAAATCATATGAAGAAAATTGATGCATTGTTGTACCTTAAGGAACCAATTGTATATACCGGTAATGTATAGTTAAAACTTACTTTTACGAGCAACAATAAAATGTTGATTTTATCAGAATTAATAAATGACTTGTAACTCTTAAATGTAGCTTACCTGCATATTGAGCTTCTTCTGTATTTTCACTAGGAATGGAGTATTTACAGTATATATTTTGCTTAAGTAAAGAACCCGAGTACTTTTTCCATCACTCGAAATAGTCACTTTATTTTTTGCTTTTCCCTCACTTTCATGACATGGTTATATTTACAGTATTTACCAAACGCGAGCATTGAGTTGTAGTGTATGTTACAGATGTAAATGCATATTAAAACACAGCAAGTGGCCATTATTTCTGTTCACCTCATGTTTTTATTTGCAGGAACATGACAGACTGCAAAAAATATAATTGTGACATTCTTGTGTAATTTAATTTATACTCTTAAAAAGGTCCATTAATAAGCTTTTGTTGTGACAGTAAGTGCCAATCAGCAATGTCAACCAGTATGCATATTATAGGTTTCATAACCTTAAAATTAAATCCCAGTCCTCTTAGACAAAACTTAGAAAACATACAAGGCTTATCTTCTTCCCCCACCTCAATGATTGCATCATACACACAAAGTATACACAAACAAAAAAGAAAACATTTCCACATTCAGAGTTATTATTCATACAGTTTCCACTCTTCCCAGTAAATCCAACAGTCCATCTTTAGTGAGAAACATCGTCTCAGCTGTCTGCTGACAGATCACCTCAAACTTGGGCGTTTCCTCCAGAGCTCCCTGTCCCACTACAATAACATACGGGTAGCCCAGTCTGCTGGCATCCTTCATCCTCTTCCCGATGGTCATCTGTGTACGGTCATCAAGAACGATTTCGCCCCTCAAACGAGGCAAAGTCTCTCCCAAAGTGTGAACCAGTTCCTCAGCTAAGACTCCCGCCGCGTCCTCCTTACTGCCCTTCTTTGGGGGTATAACACATGCCTGGTACGGGGCGAGAAGGCCGGGCCAGCAGATCCCCTCTTCTGTTGACAACACCTCGATGGCTGCGGCGAGAATACGAGTTATCCCAAGACCATAGCAGCCCATCTCTGCAATACTAGGCTTGTTCTGGGCATTGCTGAAGTTGGCATTGAATATATGAGAGTACTTTTTACCCAGGTAAAAGGTGTGGCCGACCTCTATACCCTTTGACTCTACCAGTGTGCCAGTTTTGCACTGTGGGCAGTCAGTTTTGTCTGATGACATGGTCTCTTCATTAGCAGAGAAGGAGCAGTTCTCACACACCAGAAGCCGGTCCTCACCAATGTCTGCCGGCAGCTGGAACTCGTGGGAGAGATTACCGCCGATGTTTCCCGGGTCCGCCTGCACCTGAACACAACGCAGACCCAGCCGGGCGAACAGCCTGGTGTACGCCTGGCACACAGATTCGTAGGTCTCGTAAGCTGCGTCTTCACTCACATCAAATGAGTACATGTCTTTCATGTAGAACTCCCTCCCTCGAAGCAGACCAAACTTCGGCTTTGGTTCATCTCTGAATTTGCGTGTGATCTGTTAAAAAAAATAATAAATAAAAAAATAAATATTGTTAAAATTGCAGCTTATTACAACAAATATACTGGTAGCAACAGGATACAAAAAGGTACCTGATAAAGGAGCAGAGGGAGCTGTCTGTAGGAGAGAGTCGCCTGGTGAGCGACCAGAGTCGTTACTGCCTCCTCGTGTGTGGGACCCAGGCAGTAGTCGGCTCCGTGGCGGTCTTTCAGACGGAACAGCTCCTTCCCCATCAAGTCCCAGCGCTCACTGGTTTTCCAGAGATGAGCTGAGCACAAACTGGGCATATCCAACTTCTGCCCGCCGATCCCCTGCATCTCTTGGTCAACAACTCTCACCTGTTGATTTAAGACAGCAGAAATTACATGTTTTGGACCAAACTGAGAAAGTTTATACATTTATAAATAAACCTTGCCACCCCAATAGACTTTGCTGTAATATTCTTTTTTTTTTGTTATGCATTACTACAACAATTCTATCTTCTTAGGCCTCTAAAAATATTTGTAGAAATCAATCTGCAAAAGAAAAAAACTTTGTTTTAAGGAGTCACAAACCTAAAAGGTTGGCAACATTTGCTCTCGTGTGCAGTCATGGATGACTGTCAGACATATTGTGCGACTGCAAACCAGAAACTATATACCATATGCATAGGATTTATTTTTGTATTTTTATTTAGATCACTATTAGCTTCCTAAAGTGGTTGCTAGTCTTCTAAAATAAAGAAAAAAATAACAGCAATATTTTAAAAAAAGCATTTGATATTAATGGAAAAAGAGGAAGACAGCAGAATCCAGACATATACATTTAAAGAAATGAACCAATTTCACAACTTAAAAAGGTGAATTATAAAAATCATACATCAACAACAATGTACACTTGTATGATTTGTGAATCTGTGAAACTGTATTTTTCTTTTATATGTGGTTATTTTATATGGTTCAGTGTCATGTCAGAAAATTCACCGGGCATAGCTGACATTCTTCTTTTTTTTTTTTTTTTTTTAAACAAAAACAAGTCTCACCAGCTTCTCCATGGAGCGGACAGTGGCAGGAAGATAGTAGTAACAACCGGGGTTGGACGGATGGATGAGCCCAGCCTTCTGCATGAGCCTTTGACTCTTACAAGTCATCTCTCCTTGCAGCCGACTTTCCTGCCCCACATCTCGCAGGTTTGAGGGCTGGTAGAGGCGGGACACCAGGAGCAGGGGCTTGTTTCCTTTGGGGTTGGTGGAGGCAGGAACAGTGGCATGCTCAGCACATCCCGAATAACTCCTCCGGGGAAGTACTGAGGTTCTGTTGAGGCGCCGGAAGACTCTCGACCAAATCTGATATATTATAGGCTCCATGGTAAATCCAGACCTACTAAATGAGACAAATCAATTAAGAACTGAAACTATTATGTCAGTTAAAAGAGAATAAATAAGCAATATTTTGCACTTTACTTGACTATTTCCATTTTATGCATCTTTATATATTTCTACTTCCTTAATTTCTGAGGCAAGCTCCCCAGCAGCATATATAGTAAATACAATATTAAAAAAAACTTTACCAGCTGCGACATTAAAGTGATGAACACATCAATTTATTCTGACACTATTGTGGTAAAAAGTATTTCTACCCTGTGGCAAATGAGACTTTTGCTTAAATAAAAGATCAGAGTACTTCTTCTACTTCTGGCACAAATACACATGATCTAGGAAAATTGATACTCGCATGCAGGTAAAGCGAGTGAATAGGTGACGTCAAGGTCGTCAACACTCAGGTAACACATTTAGTCCTTTAAATAAGCCACAGATATATAACATGAATGCAGATGATTGGTTGTGAATGTAGATGCCACTCACAGGTGTCAGTTCACAGACACATGCCACTAAATCCTGCCCTGATGGACACTTTAGCAGTTTAGCTAGCTATAATGATTAGCCTCCTCAGTTAGCACGTAATGACGTAGTTACGTAACGTGAAAGTAAACAAGACTCACCTTGGGATCGACAACTACTGTCTGCTTGTTCAGGTGTGTTATCTGAGCAAATGATCCAAGAGTGTCATTTTTATAAAGTTGACAAAGTGCAAGTACTGAAGGTCCCTGACTGCACCATGCTGTCTTCTTCAGCTCGGTACCCGGATGCTCGTCGCTTTAATGTCACATCGCCACCTACAGGCCTGGAGTAGTAATAACACTATTTCTACTTAAGTAAAAGTAGCAATACCACAGTGTAGAAATACTCTATTACAAGTAAAAGTCCTAAATTCAAATGTTTACTTACGTAAAAGTACAATAGAATGAGCATCAACATGTACTTAAAGTACAACAATTAAAAGTACTCATAATGCAGAAGAGCCCATTTCAGAATAATATATGCATTATATTATTGGATGATCATTATTGACATCACATTAATGTCGCAGCAGGTAAAGAGGAGCTTTAAAAAAAAAAATGTCTTACTATATATACTGCTGTGTAGCTAGTGAATTTCACCACGAGTTCAATAAAGATATCTAAATTACACATAAATTATTTGTGATTATCTTTTGTATTATTAATCTGAATGTGAATCTTCAAAGTAACTAAAGTTGTCAGATAAATGTAGTGGAGTAAAAAGTACAATATTTGCCTCCTCAAAAATTGTAGAAGTACCAATATCACACTATAAAAATAATTATTTGTAAGAAAAAATACTGTACTAAAATCCTACTTTAAAGCACAGAAGTTTTATAAGCAAAATGTACTTAAAAGTTTCAAACAATAAATACTTGTATGATTACCTACAATTGTACAAGTATATCTTTTTTAAGAAGTATACCACACCTTTTCAAAGATGATGTCTTTGGCCTCTACTTTCCTAAACTTTATGTCGTTGGATTCTCGTTCCTTATGCTAATATGTAAAACAATGATTAATGTCCATTAGATATCATTCCTGATCGGGAAATCATAAACTTCCTATTGTCTTAAATACTGTTGTTTTCTCTTGGCTTAAAAAAATCATTCTCGATGACGAAAAGAAATTAGATTTTTAATTTGTTTTGTTAGGCACCTTTTTATTCCAGGGGACATTAACTGCAAACAGGTGATGGAAGAAAAAATATGGAATTGTTCAAATGTGTTTATTAGTATTTCTATTAGTATTATTTAATTGTTTTGTTTTGTTGTCTGTTATTATTATCACTGCTCTTTGTTTGCCCATTTGTTTGGTGTAAGGGCGATGAGTTATATAAGGTGTATATTGGGGGGAAAAAAGAAATCATAAACCTCAGTCGCAGCGTGACAGTGACTTCTATGTTCACCAGATGGAGCTATGGCCTAAACATATAATGTTTTTATATGGCTTCAACTTTTAAAAGTATCAACCCAAAATAAAATATTTTCCGATTTAAGGTTAGATTTTATTGGTATATTAATGATATATAAGTAATCCCATAAATATGGGTATCATATCTCTCATAAGGTGTGATTGTGTGGATTAGTTACATTAGGTACAGGATGCATGTTTGATTTGAACTATTATACTATATACTATTATATACTGATGGGTATAGTTTAATATATTGTATGTACAAAACATAAAACATTGTTATCTTGTTTAGTACGTAGAATCTTAGTCTGAAAAGTAAAATAACTAATCCTGTCAGCATAAATGTAGCGGAGTACAATTCCCTCTTAATTGCAGTTTATTTTAGTTTATCTGAGAAGGGACAGTGACATTTTTAAATACACATGTACATATAAAAAAATGGCAGAATTAGCCAAAAGTCTATTTGTCATCTGTAGTCCAAGGTGTCACAAAAAGCTTCCTGAAATACAACAAAGCACAAACAGAAACAGGGCATGCAGTTAAGAAGGCTTCCTAAAATATAGCAGAGCAAAAGCAAAAAAGCATACAGTTTAAAAGTTGGAAAAGGACACACAGTAGTGGAATAAAAGTATAAAGTAGCATAAGATGGAAATGCTCAAGTAGCCCACCTCTAATTTGCACTTTACAGTACTTGAGTTAATGTTGGTAGCCCTGGCATGAAGATGGCATCTCTATTATTCGGCACCGAGACAAACATTATCTCAGAAGGGGAGAGTGATGGAAAGATAACCTCAACATGACAAACATCTGTGAGTGCAATACGTTCAAACTAAGGAAGGGGTGAAATATGTAGTTTAAATTAAATGTAACATAAAACATAAAAAAAACAAACATATACTAAAATTGGAGGCAAAAATAAGAATATTCCGTGTTTTGATTGCCTTTGCTTTTATTGTTTGCTTGATAGAAAGAGGAAGAAAAGTGCCTTCAAAATAAAGTTACCGTATAGATCACACACTGTTTTGGTACAATTGAGTTTTTATTGAACGTACTATACTATCACATGTAATCTTTGCCTTTTGTTGACATTATACCGCACTGCAGTCTGTGTTAGTGCACTTTTGCTGGCTTTACAGCATTTTATGTCAGCAATTTGAAACCATTATTCCCTGAGTCAGTCAATGACTCCTGATGGTCGCCTCACACGGCAAACAGAGTTTCTCTTCTCTCAGGTGGACACTGTGGGGGACATCGTTCAGTCTGACACACACACACACACACACACACACACACACACACACACACACACA
>CALSCE010010686.1:3560282-3579383 GCA_943593645.1 Bovichtus variegatus | reverse complement strand
ACACACACACACACACACACACACACACACACACACACACACACACAGATGTATTTCCGAGCCAATTAGGTTTGTGCCTGTTCCATCCATCTATCCGGAGGCTCTTGCTGTAAGACTTGGTTCTCAGTGAAATGGGCGACTGAATGTCTCATCACGATAACATTAGGACGGATCTTATCTGCAAACAACACATTTGACTTTTTTTGGTTTTAAAGGGAATATCACATTTGTACTGTTACAAAGACTTAGTTCAAGGTTTCTGGGAAATGCAGAGTAAAAAAATATAGATTATTATTATATACATATTATTAAAAAGATATACAGTATTATACATCAGCAAGGGTGTAAGTATGGTTTCACACGGTAACAATTAAGTCAGTTTTCAACCAAAAAAAAAAAAAGTAAACGCTACTTGAGCTGAATTAATCCAGCACATAATATTATGGCGAAATTGTTAATTAGGCTACATACTAATGACAGTATTTGAAACCTAGAAATGCTCCATTAACCCTACTTAAAATCATTTATAGTTTCCTTGATAGATTATTCATCATAGTTTATGATAAATAATGTTGTATTTGCATCTTTACCACCGGGAGCGTTGCCCTTTACTGTCTTTGACTTGTGTTCTGGCATTTTTAGGATAACATAAACTTTACATAAAAACTCATATTAAGTGATTTTCTCTCTGAATTTGTATCAGCTCCTGTCTTCTCTAGTCAGGATTATGACAGCTGGACATCGTCATCCCTTCTTGTACATTTGACTTCAATTCAACTTTATTTTCATTGAACTTGTGCACAAGGAGACGGAGTAAAATAAATCCTCAGCTACAATCACGACCTTCAAATCTTCAATGTTTCAGTGTCAATTACATTTTTAAATTCAAAGTCATGACATTATGGCTGAATACTGAAAACATGTAGGAGCTTTGTAATTAAATAAAAGATAACAGCTTCCCACCAACCCTTTCTGCTGAACCGCAGCTGCTGCTCAGTTTGCTAGAACCGAATTACCACCGCTTCGGCTCAACACACAAAGTCAGCTGGACATTATTTTAAGAGATTAACAGAAGCACTTGTGGTCAGTCATCCTGCTCATTTAAGTTCTTAATCAGGACAGTCGGACCCCTGATTACAGCCATCGATGCACGTCAGCTCCACATATACAGACAAAATACCCCAGACTCAAAGGTAGAAACTCTTTGTTGGGCTCTCTTCATGCTGCTGAGATAACGTAAAGAAAACTAGGAGCCAGAGCAGCATCGTAAAGATAGAAAACATGTTAGCCATCCGGCAAGGTCGGGCTAAATGAATAAAGCCGTGTCTGCTGATACTGCATGATAACCTCACCTGAAAAGAATGAGATCATGAACAGGTTTGCTTCGGTCTCACAAAACAATACAAACTCAAGGTCGACGTACTGGCTTTTTTCAGAGCTTTCAAACGCATCACACAGTCTTCTTCTTTTGCTCAGGTACCTCAGAGATGGAGCTCAGCAGCTTTTGAGCACTTTTAGTTCTTCTGCTGATGAATAATGGAACATATGTCAGAAGTCATGCATTGCCATGCTTATGTTTATCTTGTATGTATGTGGTTGCTGTACATACCTGTACATACTACATACAACATACTAATACATGCAGTATTAGAACAACATGATGTCCAATGACTCATTGCTAAACTGTTGCTGTTGAGTTTTCCCTCCAACATGTCACCAACATGAATCAACACCAAGTCTATGAATAGGTAGACACATTAAAAACAAATGTTGGTAGTTTGTTTAGGATCTGGAACTAAGTTAATATTATGGTGTTGTGCAAAGTGTCAGTCAATAATGACTGATTTCATCTTTCAGTAATACATTGTTTAATGAGCTAAAATAGCCCAATGAATGCAGAATATCTTTAATATGCAAAAGTCTTTGTAGAACTGTGTAGTTTGCTTCCAAATAAAACAAGTATTTGTCACTTTAGATGTCACTTTTATCAGGAAATTCTTGTTAGTTCTTAGTGAGGTTTGGTTAAACTCCATCAATCCGCTGAACTTGTCAATCAAGTTCTTTTTTTTAATTCAAAAGGAAAAACAACAACTAAAAGACTTCTAGTAACTTTGAATATTTGAAGTTGACAATTTTCTTTCTTTTTTTCCAAAAATCTGGTCTTTTCTATTGTTGTTTTCTGCTACCATAGGAACAACCACACAGCACGTCCAACTCAACATAATATCATTTAATTGACATCCTAAGTGGGACCTCCACCGTTAATGATCGAACTGAAATGTCATGCCGAGTATCACACCGCACCATCAGCAGCACCATCAGCAGCACCATAATGACCTGCATGAAGGGACAGTCAACATTGACTTTTTTCCTATCATATGGAACCAAACTGCTGTAAATGATGCGGACGGGCCATCAAGTGTTGTAAACAGATGAAACACCTGTTTGGGAATCACTTTGCATCACTTAATTAGCCATACGGTGCAATGAAGGTCGGTGCAATCACAGCCTTGGCTCACATAATCACAGAGGAGGCTGCACTCATCTAATGCGATTGTCAGTTGAAGGTTGTAAAAGGCTAATGCTCGTTTCTCTCAATGAGACAGCTAAAATTGGTGATGGTGGAGATGACCGGAAACATAAAAGGACTTGACTGTCATGACAGAGTGAGGAGTGAGGAGTGAGGACTGTGTGTGTGTGTGTGTGTGTGTGTGTGTGTGTGTGATTGGGATGGGCCAGTAAGAGGGAGGAAGTGGGGAGATACTCCGCATTATTGAGCTGAAAGGTGGGAGGTATATAACACAGGGACATGCAAGCATTGGATCAAGAAAGAAGACTCGGAGACAGCCATCGAGATAACAGAGCCGCTGAGTTAGTTTCAGAAACAGACCGGACCAGTAAAGAGACGAACCTCCTCCGTCAGGTATCCAGCATGCGTGCTCTGGGGGTTTTGCCTCTGCTGTTGTGTGCAGTGGTGTGTGTGGTCCAGGTGAGAGCAGAGGTGAAGGCGGTGAAGCTGTGCGGTCGAGAGTTCCTGAGGGCCGTCGTTTACACCTGCGGAGGCTCCCGTTGGAGGAGATTCCTCAGTGACTCAGACATGGACGGTGAGACGGCTTTCCCTTTTATTCTTACAACAGGCGCAGACTTAGTGGTTAGTGATAAAAAAGAAAAGTCTTATCTAACATTTTACCAGTTTTTCCTCCTTGCTTCAGGATTAACTATACTATTAGACATATACACAAGGAAGCATTATTCAGAATAACATTCTGTTTCTGTTTATATTTAGCCTTAAAGGATATGTTCACAATTTTTCAAGTCTGTCTTAAAACAATATGCAGGTGTCCATTTGAACATTGAACCAGGTTTTGCTAACTTTAGTCATTTATTCTGTACTGGCCAATGTAAGTGATGGGGGACAAAGTCCACAGTCCTTGTTTAAAAGTTTATATCTCAAATTAATATAAGGCTTCAGTCTATAACTGCTGTCTGAGTTAGACAAATTTAATGGATATGTTCCCAGATTAAAACGTTTTAAGTACAAAAATTCCCCATTTTTGTTACTATCCCTCCACTGCAGCTCCACAGGGAAACACAAAGAGGGAATTTCTCACTAAAAAGGCCCTAACTCTGGAAGATATCCACTTGATTCAACTAAGTTAAACTTCTGAAGCCTCATATTAACTTCAGAAATTTTTTTTGTTGCACAAAACGAGGACTGGTGATTTTGTTCCCGATCACGTTTGGCCGGTATGAACAGAAGGAATGATTAGAGCAAGAACAAAGTGTTTCAATGTGCATATGACTTCTGTCAAAACTACGGTTTTGAGTTTAGGATCTGTAAGATCTCATCAGAATTATCTTATCTGACAGAAACTGTTTTTTCTCATTACATTTAGTATGCGTTTTGAGATTACTTTCACTGAAATTTGAATGTGCAAAGTGCAGAGTAATATTTTCACACAACATAAAACGATCATCAAACTAAAGGGATTCATGTTTCAGAAAAGCAGAGACCTGCAGCTTTCCACTGCTGTGAACGTGCTGTGATTCTTGCTACGTGCACTGAAAACCGCAATCATAATAAACTTTATTTATATAGCACCTTTAAAAAAACAGTTTCAAAGTGGTTTACAATAAAAACAGAACACATTTAAAACACAAAGAAGATATGAACACTGTGAATTCAGTGGCGGCAGCGTCGTGGGTGTGCAGACAGACAGGTGCCCCAGCGCCGAGACATGGTCTGCCGTCTGACCTTATCGGATCCTACACATCATGATTAAATACTGCAGCAGTCTGTCCCCCGGGCAGCAGCCGCTCTCTTACTGTCCGTCACACACACAAACAAACCCAGTTAGCCTATCAGTCGTGCTGATTAGAAAGAGTAAAGTGACGCTGGAGAAGACAAATAGCATGGAGTTAATCTGTGCAGTCATTTAGAGTTTCCTTATTCAACAGGAACATAGACCTCATTTACACAAGACTGATCTGACGACAGTTGGAAACCTGCGGAGGACAAGTGCGTGTGACCCTGCTTATTGGACTGAACTTGAGTGTTTCCTTTAACATTTGTTTTTTTTTGTTACAGGTTTGCCAACAGGGGAGCAGAGCAGTTTGGAGAGCCTGAGCAGCAGCAGCAACCCGGGCTCAGGGTTGACCAGACGGGATATTAATAACATACTGACCAACGTGTGCTGCCAGGTGGGCTGCAGGAAGAGCGACCTCACCTTCCTCTGCTGAGGCGAACCCCCCCCCCACCTCTCTACTCTGCTCTCTCCCATCACGCCTTAGAAGAAACCAAATCTGAATCAAAATACGGATGTTAAAAAAATATATGCTCACTGTATTGTTTGTACAATAATGCTCAAACACACAACTTTTCTAATTGTGAGTTATTTCTTTAACCTGTAAGGTTTGTAGATGTGAATGTGGACCACATCTGGGAACATGTTTCTGAACTCGAGCTGGAGGATATGTGCAACCATAAACATATATTTTATTATAATATAGATTAACCTATGAGAATTAGGACACTAGGTTGAGGTAAATGCACTCAGGGACTATAATACTTCAGACTCTGACTCTGTGTAGAGGACAGGTATCTCAGCCGGGTTTGTGTCCTGCATTTCACTACAAATCCACAGGGTTGCAAGTTTGTAAAATTTCCATCTTTGCTTTGATGTATTTAAAGAAAACTTGTGCTGTATTCTATAATTTTGCTTTTTTTCTCAAATAAATGTTCTTGCATGGGGCTTACATTCTTTGAGGTGTGACATCTTTTCAAAGTTTCAGTCCTGGACATTAGATAAAGAACAATATTCAGCAAACCTCGAGTCAATACGAGCCTCATAACATCAATAAGTGACAGAAAAGACAAAAAATGACAACGCTAACGTGCTGTTTGGCATGTATGTTTACCATGTTCACCACCTTGGTTTAGTGTTAGCATGCTAACATTTGTTTGCAACTAGAACATAACACAAAGGCTGAAGTGAATATCATTAGCTTTGCAAGTATTTGGTCATAAACTAAAGGATTGGACAAATAACAATCAAGTAAAATATTGATGTACGTACCAAATTTTGCGGGATCACTTAAGTCAGCAGGATCCATCATTTGTGGACCAAGTCTCTCCATGCTGCTAGAGTTAAAAACCAAAAAATATATATAGACAGTAGAACTATGGTTTTGTATGTATTCATGAGAAAAACTAAATAATACAAAGCAAAACTGCAAAAACAGAAGTCCAGTTATAACTTTTATTGGTTTTGGAAAGAAGCAAACTAAGTTTCTCAGTTCATCTTAGCATTGTTATGTACTGTACAAACAGCTTGCACATGTGTTTGAGGTTAACGGTACAGAACCAAAAAGCATTCTGGCTTATAGCACACATAAACACACTCCCTGCTCTCTTCTCAACATTAATACAGGTAACTGACACTCAGCACACGTCATTTCAGTACTATCCATCATCATAGATGCCCCACCTTTACTGCATGCTATGCATGCAATAATGAATTACTGCAGGACAAAATCACCACAGAGATGAAGATCTGGAAAAGATTGTATTCCATTATATTTTTAACTGAAGAATTATCTGCCAACTAACAGACTGAGAGTAAATTTAGTACTGCAACACATCTGAAAGACATGTAACCTGTAGTGTAGTGGTGATTTAAAACAGATGCATGATGGGGGATGTGTGTGGCGGTTCTCTGTAGATAATGCTGTAGTGACCGTTGCACCGATAGGTTCAATATTCACCCAGAAGGTCACAGCTTCCTGTCAGGCATGTTGAGCCATCCAGCTGACGCGAGGAAGGACTGACATGACTGAGAGAAAAATGTTGCCAAACTAATGTGGGAGCTAAATGGCACCAATCATCATCACCTTGCATTGATGGATTAAAATGCAACCTCAGAAAAATCCACAATTCTCTTTTAGAGTCCGAACAGGATCAAAACAAGACCTTTATTTTTAACTGCACAGCTCAAATCTGATCTTTTTATTAGCCAAATAACTACATACGTTTAAAACTATGTCCGATCAAAAGTACTCTATCATTTAAAAAGGAGTATCGACATGTTGCTAATAGTCCTCTTGTTCTAAATTCAGTCTAACATGCTTCTACGACAGCTCTGAAAGGACCATGATTGGTTGCATTTAGCCGGATGCCGACATACAGTACAGTACGGAGATCTTCGGCTACACTTCACACACACTTTGTTCATTACGTTGAGTGTCAGAGCATTCAGGAAGTTCAACATCATCAACACTGTTTATTACACATTAAACAATATAATATTTTTTCATTTTTATCCGTTTTAAAAATATTCAGCTTATTCTCCTTAACAGAGGACTGACTGTCCGGGGAACACGCACATAAAATACAAAAAAAAAAAAAAAAAAAGAAAAAAAAAAAAAAAAAAAAAAAAAGCATTTTGGTCAACTTAACCTCGCTCCACAACCTCATTCAACTCATGTCATCTCACAGAGACCATTACGATTATGCAAAATAAAGCCATGGATTTAAGCGCTGGTTGGATGATCAGAGGTGTGCTCATGATATAATCAGGGAGTTTGGGTACCACTGAGGTGAATGGAAACAGGTCAGACATGTGGTCGAAGTTAAGGAATAAATGAATAGGTACATGTGGAAACTGAGAATGTTGGATTAATACAAGTTTTCTGTTGAGGTCTGAATAATAAAAACACAAACAAGCTGGTCCCAGTATACAAATCCTGTTCCAGTAGTGGTACCACGTCATCACTGCTGTTGAGGAAAACTGATGCTTTTGTTGTCATTATGCCTTAACAATTAAGGAAATACGAGAATATTAAATGTTAAACTGGAGCCATGAGACGGTTAGCTTAGCTTAGCATAGAGACTGGACACAGGGAGAAACAGTTAGCCATGCTCTCTCCAAAGGTAAACCACAGTCTACAGTCGCGCTAGCTTGAGCTAAATGCTAACTTTCTCCTTCTCACAATTACGATGCCAACATGCTGATGTTTAGCAGGTATACCATCTACCATGTTCCCCATCTTAGCATGTTAGCATGCTACCATTTGCAAACTAGCACTAAATATAAAGTACGGCTGAGGCTGATGGAAATGCCATTTGTTTTGCAGTCATAAACTAAAATATTAGACATGTAATATTTGACCTGATGGCGGCGCTAAAGGAAAAGTTATTGAATCTCCAAAGTCAAAAATGAAACATTTTATGTCACGTTAACCCCCTGTAAAACCAGGATAGCTGCTTCCAGCTAACCGTCTCCTGACTCCAGCCTCATGTTGAACAAACATATATAAGAGTGGTATTGATCATCTCCTCTAACTCTCGAAAAAAGAAAGCGAATATTTCCCCAAATGTCAAACTAACTCTTTAAAGGGTGGACCTCGCCCGTGGGATAACAAACTCTACATTAACACTGCTTTCACAAAGCATAACACAGCATCCAGGAAGATATTTATCTTTTTCTTTAAATTACCCCCCCCTCACCCATATATAGCTCAAATCTTCTGTTGCACTCGAGTTAAAAAATTATATCTGAAATAAATTCAAAAATTATACCTTATACTGTACACAGGTTACCCAACTACACAGATAACAAAAAAAGAGAGAGTTCAAATATTTATACCTTTAAGGGTTCTGAGTCGTGTGATACCATTCAACTTCTATTTGTATACAGAATCACATGTTTTATACAACAAATCATCGTCATCAATAAATAAAAATAGAATGCTGTCATGTACTCTGGAGTCTATCACTGCTGCCCTGGGAACAACAGAAAGGCTATCTGACAATACGAGGAAAACACCAAACGCCCTTTAAGATATATATTATTGATTTAAAATGACACTTTGTACACATCTTTTGTTCAGACGGGAAAACAGATTTTTTCTTATTTTGCAACCAGTAAATTGATTGATCATTGCAGCTGCCTAACTAGCTAAAAACTCCTCCACGTCTGTGTATTCCAGAGAAATAAAATCAACAGTTTGATTGACTGATCAGTGCATTTATATTAAAAAAAGGATGTGATCCAAAGTCATGTGACCCTGTAGTACCAGTACATGATGCATGAAAATCTAGTTTTTGATTTTGTAGTTACTTGATTCTGTGTTTCAAGCAGCGACAAGAAACATTTTCATTCATCTAACTGCTTGTGACAACGTGTCGAAATGCATCGCTAAATGCATTTAATTGCTGGCCAAATGGCCGCCGTCAGTGCGAGACAGTGAGGACGGCTGTCTCAGGCTTCGAGCTCAGACTCTGACAGGAGGATTATTTAAAGAGCCTATTTTTCTATCTGCTAATGAAGGTGTATAACTTCCTCTGTGGTGTCTTGGGCCTTGCTTCAACTTAAAGTGCCAGAGGCTGAGGTGTGTCCCTGATTGCAAAGATCTTATTCAAGGGTATTTTATAAAAGAGCCAAATCTTTCTGGACTCTTGACAACAAACAGCTCGTCACCCAGAGTTCAAATCTGGCCGAAACTCTTCTGTCAGGCAGCTGCAGTGAAACTTAAAAACAACACCACCACACATTGACCGGAGGGTGGAGACAGAGGCGCAGACTTCAGAGGGAGGAAGAACCCGGGTGTCTTACTGCAGCAATACAGATGTTGTGAAATGAATACAAATACGATAATTACATGACCTAAAACAGTTTTACGATGCTATATGCAAGTTATACAATACTGCTGGGTAGGCTGCGGACCTGTCCTGTGGGTTCAGAAAAGGTCAATGGAAAGTCTGTCGTCTGGTGTCGGTTTGTCCTCTGTCCTCGGTGTCAACCTCCGTCCACGTCGATTGTTTTGTTCAACAGTGCTGTTGTCATGGGTTAGTTGTCGGCCAGGTATTTTCCTGAAAAACGCAGCAAAGAAATGTTTGTGTCCGAGTCATTTACGGATCTCTTGGTAACTTCAGAGTCGAGCTGCAACGATTAGTTGACTAATCGAGCGGTCGACTGACAGAAAAATAAACCCCAGCTATTTTTTGATCATCGATTAATTGTTAAAGCCTCCAAATAGGGACGTTTTATGCTTTTCTCTGTTTCATATCATGTTCAAATGAATATCTTTGGGGTTTGGACTGACGGAACAAGACATTTGAAGACATCACATTGGACCTTTGGCAAACTGGGGAAGACATTTTTCACTATTTTCTGACATTTTTAAAGACCAATTGATGGAGAAATAAATCAGCAAATGAATAAATAATGAAAATAATCGTTACAGCCCTACTTCAGAGAAAGTTACTACAGCAAGTACAACCTTCATAATTACATAACGATGGAGACGTGATGGTACGACAATTAACCTAATGCATAAAACAATAAATGAACAAACACGCATACTGTAGAACACTAAATCAATGTTGTGTTATTAATGTGTGTTATTAATCTACAGTAATTATAGGTTGGTACTGAAGGAATCTGTTATGTTATAAAACTATTGATTGACTTCCAATTAGATTGTCACTTCTAAAGATTTACTTGCAAAAGATATTAACAAAATTAATACGTATTATCTACCCTTAAAGAAAGTATCTTATACCTCAAATTAGCATTAATGACATTACTTTTGTCTAAGTATATAATAAGAATAAGTGACAGATATTTAATACGGGAAAACTCAAACAACTTAAATCTTCAGTGTAGGTGTAGAAAGGTTCGATCTGCTGGATGAGTCGCCACTAGTGACAGTAATAATTAACGTTTGTTTTGGAAAATCCTTCGATATGTTCTTACTAAAATGCTAAACTGACCTGCGGCAAACCTCTTCTTGACGAGAGAGAAGCGGTATCCTGGCCCAGCCAGCTCGATGTCACAGCCCGACAGGATGCTGCCCTCACTGGTGAACTGCACGGCCAGTGGAGCCGGTTTACTGGGGCCTTCTGTCAGCTGAAAGCGGGCCAACAACGACCCCACACCTGAGGGGAGAGCGCCATTTTAGAAAGACGTCCGTCGGCCTCGAAGAATGATTTAAAGAATGAAAGTGAAGGAAAAAGGATTTTAGTCCCAACATTTCAAGGACGTGCACGAGGGAATCGTGTTCAAAGTGTAAACAGATTCGGAAACTATTTTTGAATGGAAAGCAGAAATATATCAGTTCTGATTCAACGAAACGAAAGTTGCAGGCAGAGCTCGGGATCAGGAACAGGCTATTATATTGAAGCGTAAAAATGTTTGCTGGATACAAATAAAGGAAAGCACTGAATGAGAAAGAAAATTACAAATCATATAATATTTTTTTTTGTCAGAGTATATTAAACATATGAAAGACAAGAAAACAGATTTACATTAAGAACTCATCCATGTTCAAAAGAAGCCGAGTTAAACGGATCATGTTTGAGCCGGCTTACGTTTTTCTATCTTATACATACTGTACATACGTACTGTAGTTTACGGTCTCCACGGCTTTCTGCTTTGTAATACATACAATAGGCAACTAACAATCAGACACATAAATCAAAGTACGTTTTATACAGCCATAGTGCAGAAAACAGTTAGAAAATATACAGAAAATCAGGAGGTTATTGCAGCACTATTTGTAAACACACGGGGGCATTGTTTCCACATAAGTCCCCATCTCTTCCTGAGGACCATCATGCACCACATTCACGTTCATGCAGCCTGCTGAGCTGCGTCCATGGCTGCCAGTGCAACTCTGTCACAACTAAAGTCAAACTTACTTTTCTTTTTAACCTCAGCTCTCATCTATGCTTGTCTCTTGCTCAGTTTTTGTACAATTGTTATGCCAAAAATAATACAAATGTACATAAAGCTTTCACCAGGGCTCACTCATACACACGTCTTTCATTTGTGAACACACAGGGCAACTCTGAAAACTGATTCAACCTCTTCCATGCCGATGCGATTTGGACTATCTGAATATAGATCTAAAAACAGGACTCATCAATCGCATATATATAAGTATATGCATTTTACTAAACGCCATATGTTACTTTTATCATTCTGTACGTACCTCCGTTTTCAGATTTCTGTGAGATTTCAGGAATTTTCCAAAGGATTCTTTGCTGCTCCGCATTCCTGTCAAGATTACAAGGGGACAGAAAAACTCATTTCTGAAGCTCCAGACTCAGTGATCAATCAAGTCAAACCATTTTAAAACATTTTTTTTTCAGATACTATATACACACACACATATATATATATATATATATAAATATATATACACTTAGTCATTTGTTATAGCAAAAATACACAAAAATTTTTTGCATAAAAAACAAAATTAAGGTGGAGAACTCCCTACCCGGTATTATTATTTTCTGTAATCATTAATGTACATATAATATCTTACTGCCTGGTACTCAACACTATAACAAAGTTCAGGCTGTACCATGCAGCAGGAGGTAAGACAGCCTGTAGTTTTGAAACCCCTCCATCGACAGGGACGAGGAACTGGACGTTGTTGAGGGCCATCGCCGTCGTCATGGTTTCCCCGTTGTATTTGTAGTCTATCCTCAGGTCAGTGCTGGTGGGCTCACATCTCCAGCTCACCGCTAGATTCAGAGGAATCGACTGAAGCCCCTCCGTCGATACCTGCACACGGATAGGAAACGTTGAGGGATTCCAACATCATGTCATGTCGCTAAAGTTCGTATAAGCACCGCCCCGGAAAAGACGCGCATCTCTGAGTTTAGCGTTGTCAGGTTATAGCTCCCGAGGGGGTCGAGCTCACCTGATACTTGAGCATGTCCACGTTGTAGTAGGTCGCCTGTGGCTTCTGCTCTGCCACCTTCTTTAAATGGGAGATCAGGTTTGGCATGTTCACCCAGAAGTCCTTGGCATCAGCCTTAGCTTGAGTGGTGGTGTCGCTGGTGGGGAAGCATGAAGGAATTTACCATCAAAATACATTTTATATGGCCTGGCGATTTGTGTAATCTGAGGAATTACCCAGGGTCTCAGTTTTAAAGAAATGTTGTAAATTAAAGTGACATTAATGACTTTGGAGTTTGACAGGCTTTGGCCACAAGAGGTCGCGCTTTACAATGACTTTACGACAACTACGCAGGGTTTAAAGGAAAAGATTTTATGAAAGACTTCTTGCAGAAACAATCCTCCGTTATTTTAGTCTTTGAATTTCATTTTGTAATGAATCATATGTAATGGAAATAATCATTCCACTGAGAGGCAAAACTCTGTTAGTGCCATTGAATGGCAATTTTGGGTTATCTTATTAAGATTTAAACATGATTTAATGGGTCCCAACTAAGTGTTTTTTGAGTATTTTGCAAATATGAATCAAAAAAGTATAAACCAAAGACGATCGACAAAACAACAAAAGCCGACCTCTGTTCAGCGAGTGAACACTCAGATGACCTCAGCATCAGTGTCAGAGATGATGTTAAGTTTCCTCCCCACTAACAACCAAACTCTTTCATATGGGATCATCAATATCTTATGAGCCATTTCTCAGACTTTTACCAGTTAAAGCCCTTATTCCAAACACAGACATATGTGCATAATCTCTGAAGCTTTGTTGGTTTTTAGTTAAAAACATAATGAATATGTTGTTGTATGGATGTTGTTTTTATGCCACTTTATCTCCCTTTAAATTTCCCCCTCGTTCGTGATCATTTACTTTCATGTGTTGAAATGTGCTTCATGAATCAAGTGTGATAAGTAGGGTTTGTTGTCTGGAAACAAATATTATTACTATGATTATTATGAAAGATACACGATGAATTCAACATAAATATAGTTTACATTTACTAACATTTACACATGAAGGGGGCTTATTTTGATTACATGATGCAACATGCTCTTTAAGTGAAATCAATACTATTGATGAAAGAAATGATTGTTCACAGTGAGTAATTGATTCGGTTTAAATGATTTCATTCATAACACGTGTAAAAAGTAGGGGGAGTTTCAAAGCTGGACATTAAAGCATGTGAGGAGGATGCAGTAAGAGTATCTTTTCACTTCTTCACTGCCTCCGGCGAAAAACTGTGTATTCAGTGTTTGTTTCTGAGAGTGAGGTGGTGAGTTCACAGCGGTGTCATTACCAGCAGAGGAGCTGGGGGTTAGGCAGCACATGCTCCAGTCGGCTGTAGTTGGTTATGCTGAAGGTTAGCACGGCGGGGGACGGGTTATTGGCAAAGTGCCGCGTGATTCCCGCCGGAAACGACAAAACCATCTCACCTATGATCTTCACAACGCACCTGAGAGGAAGAGGAAGACAAGGAGTGGGTTAGAGAGGGAGAAACTCATATACAGCACACACTTATTCTGTTCATTCCTCAGCTTTTCTTCTTTGCGTTTCCTTTCTTGAGGCAATGGGACAGCTTTAAACTCAAATTGGTTTCACATACTGTAATGTCTTGATAAGAGCCTGGATCACAGCCTTTATGTATTCAATGCTTTGTAGATCATGATCCACACATCTCAAGACAATATCAAACAAGCCTAAATCAATAATTTAAACCAATTAGTTATTCCTCTCAGCTCCTCAACTCGCCTCAAAGCAATGTAAACAGAAAAGCTGAGCATGCTCAGTGAGGTCTGCCTGGCATGAAGCTACACTGCAGAGATGTATTCACAAATGATACAGTCGGGCAGCGGCTAACGATTGTTTTCATTGACGATTAATCTGTCGATTATTTTCTTTATTCCTATTAATCAGTAAGTTATAAAATGTCAGAAAACACAAATACATTCAGTTTACTGTCATAGAGGAGTAAAGTTAACAGAAACATATTCACATTTAGAAATCTGGGATCACAGAATTTAGACTTTTTTCCCTTTAAAAAATGACTCAAATCAATGAATTAATGATAGTTGGTGATTATTTTGATAGTTGCCAACCAGATTAATTGTTGAAGCTCAATTATACAGGACATAATCATTATAATGAAGGACTATGTTTCCCATTGTAACCACAATTATTCTAATGTGTTTTTTAATAGTAAATAATAACTTACACTTAAAACTCTCTATTCATGCATGTATAAAGTAGTAGAAGAACATTTAATACATTTTAACACCCTATAATGTAGATGATAGCAGATAAAGACATTTTTAAGAGCTTTTTTGAGGCATTTGTCAACAAAAACAGTATAACTTCTCCTGTGAAGCATCAGTAACTTGTGCATGAAGAGATGTAGACAATACAGTAATAATTTGTAAATGATATTTCCTCGTCACTCTCCATGATAACTAAGCAAACTCCGTCTATTGATGAAGGCCGTGGACAAGAAGCTCTCCTAGCTAACGTTACAGCACAGCCGAGGAGGACGCCATTAATGTTTACGTCTCGCTCTGTCACAAGTACACATCTCTCGTCCGTGAGTAGATGCACGCTTCCTGCTGCGCAGTGATATGGTAGACAAGAGAAATAGTTCCTACATGAAACTGATCACAACAAGATTTGTGGATTATCTTGAGGAACCGGGTCATGCTTTTTGGAAATAGACATTGGGAGTTTATCAAATACATTTTTTGAGCACTTTGACCACCACAAAAGAGGCACCCTGTTGTTTCATTATATTCAAGAGAAGGCAGACATGTCTACAGCCGATATGTCCAACACACGGCAACTCGCACCAAAACAATCTGGCCATAGTCACGGACGCTTCATAGTAGAAGTTAGAATTGTTGACAAATACATCTAGCAACACTTAAAAATGTCCCATATCTGTTTACAACGACAGTATTGTGTGTTCTAAACAATTGATTAACTGTTTAAATACTTCTTAGAAATATTAAATAGGAACGGGATCAATTAAAGTGTTACCAAGCCCAGCATTATCCTTCACGGTTTTAACTGAATTGACACGCTCTTTTAAGCGAAGCCATGAAAATCGGGATCCAGGACAGGGAATCCCACTGTCACATGTAATGTCAGGAGATGCTGTCAATGTGAGAAGCCATTTGTTAACCTACTTGCTGGGGTCAGCTCCTTTAAAGAAGGCGTTGACCGTCTCTGTGAACGCAGCGGCCACAGGAAGCGTGTCCTGAGCCCCCATGGTGAGAGGACTGGGCCCTCTGGAGCAGCCTGGAGGCAACACACACCCATACAGACACAGGTTAAAATCTGAACCGGACAAGACACACACTGAACCTATGTCCATAATTAGCAATTCAATGAGCTGAATTTGTCGCTATTTACTGTCCTTTTCTAGTTGTTATAGCCAAAGTCAGGGCTACATGCAACATCAATGTATAGCAGGTCCAACCCATATAAATGTAGCAGCCGACAAAGGTCAACAGAATAAGAACAGATGCATGTTCCAAATCCCAAACCAGGACTCTACACTCTTCCTAACCAACAGTGTGCAGATGAAATGAAGAACAACACACTGTGTGCAAACTACTGGGATGAAATGACACTTTAAAACTATTTGAAATGAGAACAAATATTGGTGTTAGTAAGGTGGCATGAAAACAGCAGGTTATGCATGAAGAGGATAGCCATTTCTCTCTGCTCTTTGACAGTGAAATTGAAGAATTAAACACATTTACTTCAAATAAATCAATTCAATTCCATGATTTTGTCTACAGTACGTTACACACTGACTTTGAGCTGAATAAGCACAGGAAGATGAAAAAGTAAAGACAGAGGCAGACAGAGTGAGGCTGAGAGAGAGAGAAAGAGAGAGAAATGTGCATGCTTATTCCAGACATGCTGCTAACGCTGAATTATTCTGACAAGATCAAAGAAGATCAGAGAGCCCGAAGATCAAACCAAAAAAACAAAACGCCCAAAAGGACAAAAGTGACGACAAGAAGATTAGTAAAGTACAGGAAGAACGATGATTCGTCAGGGAATGATGGGCGGTCATCGCAGACGAAATGAGAATGAACAATGTCAGGAAGATATGTCATAGTGGACTGCATATGAAGTGGGGGGAGGGGGGGGGGGGCTCAGCCAGGAGTTAGCATGGCATGGGTTAGGGGTGATGGAGGGATTGCAAAGGAGGACAAGGAAGGAGAGGGAAGAAAGGAAGGAAAGAAGGGGCAGGGCAGGGGCCAAGCTTGCACAAATGAGCCTCAGAAGAGTGTGTGCTACCCTGGTGCAGAGAAAACTTACCTTCAAAGGTTAAATAAAACTTCCCTCTGTCAAACCATACAAGGGATGGCTGGTCATTCTCTGTGTGGGGTTGAGGGGTGGAGGAAGGAAGGAAGGGAGGGAGGTGGGGTCCGGAGAAAGGGATGAGGAGGAGGGAGGAGGAAGAGGGATGAAAAGGATGGGAAGTGGGTGAGGAGGGGTGAGAGGGGGAAGGAGAGAAGGACAGTAGCGTGAGTTTTACATGGCAGGTCTATCACACGTCACAGTGGGGTGAAACGTGGAGGTGGGGGCCGACGAGGGAGAAGCCGAGACAGGGCACGCGAGGTGGCGGCTTTTCGTGGGTGCTTGCGTGCGCGAGGAAAGGTGGGAGTCAGGTGGAGCGAGGGCCAGGTGTGTGCTGCTGGAGGCTGGCAGTGCTACGAGTCGGGGCAGCCAGAAGGGACACTTTGGTGGTTGACAGTTTCACAGGAAGCAGGCAATGTTTTCTCGATTATGCAACATAATGAAATGGTACGCCTAAACCAGCGGATGCTCTAATTAAGGTAGCACTAAAGTAGCACTACTTTCTTCATCAGTGGCCGATTGCTCATATTGCGTTTATCTATTTCAGGCTTTTCTCTTAAGTGTCTTACTGTGCTCCTCCAGGCCTCCACTTTTCAAATGATAAAAAAATGAACGGAAGCAGACGGTCATGTATAACAACACCCTGCAGGGGACAGCCATGAGACTGAGACCAGAGAGCAGGGAGGGGGGGGGACTGTGGTGCACAGGGAGGGAGATGCTGCTCCCAGTGCTTCAGGGGCTGGATCCTCAAAAGGAACACAGACTATGAAGGTGAAGTCGAGCCTCACAGAAACCACAACTAAGTGCATTCAGACAGACCTGGTTAACTTTTGTCGCAAGTTTGTCACAAAAAGATATAGAGCTAGACAGATACAGTATATTGGCCGGGCTGATACATCGGCTAATATTATCTTATTGCAGATGATTGGCAGCAGTGCATCTGTCGGCAGATATGCCAACGACTACTTCAGGTAGTTTAGGAATGGTGTCTACATTTCAAAAACTTTGACAGATGGGAAATGTAAAAAAAAAAAAAAAAAAAAAGACAAATTAAAGATCTTTATAAAAGAAAGTTTGCTTGTTATGCGTTATGCAAAAAAAATGACTTATCTTATTCAATCTCTCAAATATCTAAAATTATTGACCTCAAAAGCCCAGTATTGTTTGAGCTCTTCCTCAAACAACATGCACTCACTGGTGGTAAACACAGACTAGTTCCCCATTTTAGCGTGCACGTTGTTGCTTTCACTTCAATACATATGATGGACAAAATATGTACCAGGTAAATGGTAAACAATATATGAAATACTGTATGTGCCCACCTCCGCTCAAACATCCGTGAAAAGGATTTTGTTGCCCGAACACTCACTGAACAACTGAGCAGTGAACAATGTATTAGGGCAGTTGTTCCAAACCTGAGGGTCAGGATTCCTAAAAGAGGTCGCGGGACTATTTTTAAGAGGTCATGAGATGATCATAAAACATATTTCTTCTACACAATCATGTTTTCTCGGACTTCTCTCTAATAATTCCGTTTTTTCTTGTAAAACACTAACTAAAATACAACGGTGGATTACATATTTGGAGGAGTCTTTAAATAGAGACAAGCTTTCCTGGCCGGACATGAAGTATTTGGTCTATGAATTCAGACTTTGGAGGATCCAGCCCCTGAACTGGGATTCGACGTGAAGTTTGCCACGGCGGAGCAGAGTAGTGCTGTTCTAGTCTGTACTATTGTTTCGATGTAGGGTTCCAGACGTGAAGGTGTGTTGTGGAGTGCGTGGACCGACAGAGTTGTGGAGCGCAGTGCGGTGCTTCATGAAGAAAACAAAAGGGCAGGTGTTCAGATGGAGAGGGCGGGGTTTTTGGGGTTGTACTTTTTCTATGGCTTGAGAGTGCGTGAGTGACAGGTGTGACAGGTGGGCGTTGGGGGTCGAGTGTGGGAGTAGACCGAGGCTTTAGTGCCGGTGGAGATTGGTTGAACTTGAGGCTGTGTCGTGCTACTCCAGCGGTAGAGAGAGGATGGCATGAATACCAAACAGCTGTTGCCTGTCTAATTCGGCCTAATTCTCATGCCAGACTTCAAACGACTCTGTGAGCAGCAGCTCTGATCCGACAGTATGTGTGAGAATGTGTTGGAGTGTGTGTGTGTGTGTGAGAGAGAGAAAAACAGACAATATGAATCTCAAGGGCCCACATATAAGGAGCTCTTCAGACATGCTCACTGAACACGCAAACACTCAACACACTCTTGTGGTGCAGACTGAGAGTAAAGGTATGTGGAAGGGACCACACACACACACACACACACACACACACACACACACACACACACACACACACACACCTGTCCTCCTGTCTTTTCTCACCACAAAATTGTTCTCTCCTCTGTGTCTCTGGTGGGTGGGGTTGGGGTTGAGAGGGGGAGGGGGGTGTCTGCCCGTTTCAGGAAGTGTGTGTGTGTGTGTGTGTGTGTGTGTGTGTGTGTGTGTGTGT
>CALSCE010010686.1:3531212-3559882 GCA_943593645.1 Bovichtus variegatus | reverse complement strand
AGAGAGAGAGAGACTAACGTTAACTATTAAATGTGTGGAAAGGTATGAGTTGGCAAAAGCAAAACAATGAAGAAAAATGAAAATATAACTGAAAAATGCTGCAAAATGAATGTGTGGTAAGTCCCTACATCTGCGAGCAAAACCTGAAGTAGACCCGTCAAATAAGCAGGTATTAGGATAATGACACAGATATGCTCTTCTTCTCATCATTTGAGATGTATTTAATGTGTGAAGAGGCTTTAACACAGGCTCTCTGAAACTGCCAGAACGTGGGAAAGAAGAACCAAAAAAAAAAAGAAAAGAGTATGTGTCCCTGTCCCAATACCTACACCTTTTGACTGACATTATTCTAGAAAGCACAAAAACACTCAGTGATGGACCTTTACCCTCGATGTCAAGTGCACTCTGGGTAAAGAGCATCAAACAGATTGAAAACGGACACTCCCCCAACCCGTCCCTTTTCCTCTCTCTGAGGGGATCTTTACTATACCTGCAAACGAATCAAAGTGTCTCTCAAAGGTGGGCAGTTTGTCTACATAAGCATCGTCTTCTGACAAGCCAAAGGACAAATGAAGAGACAAACAAAAAGGCAAAACAAAAAAACAGAAATCAAATCAAACCAAGGGAAAAAATTATAAAAGATAAAAATCAGAAAGTAACTGAGGTGCACACAAAAATTAAATTCTGTAAAAAACAAAGTAAGTATCAACAAACGAGATGAAAATATCAAATTTAAAAAGCATGGAAACTGGAAGAGTGTCGGTTAATAATAATAAGAATTGTCCCAGTGACGTTTATATCACTGTCAAATCCATCAGCGATTTGGTCTACCAACAAAACCACAATGAATAAATAATGTTTACATTAAGGGCTGTAATAGAGACTTCATGTTACAGTCTGAATGCAGTAAAGATGATTACTTATGGTTTGTCCCTGCAATCAGTTTTTAAAAAAGCAACCTCCAACCAGCAATTCAGAAGATTTAGCTATTTAAAAAAGTGAAGCCAAGAACCAGGAGGACGGGCCTGTTACGCTTTTATGTACCTGCTGCTGCCTCCAGAGTGTTTATTTATTAAATCTATTAGGACTCAGCCATGTTAAAATCTATTGAGATTTGCTATTTTCCACTAACAACTCTGCAGTGCAAGGTCCTTTAACACCAAATCTAAAGTTAGATCAATGAGTATAAACTGTAGTTGAGCCATTAATTCATTAAGGAAGGTTGGTGGAGACTTATTAACACCCTGCTTCACCACCCACTCATACTGCATGTGCAATCTTGTTTCAAATAAATAGAAATCAAGATACAAATGATTGTGTTTTACGTTCGTTCCAATCTATCTCCGGATAGTAACAGCTGACATGCATGGGTTTAAGTAACAGGTTTTTAGCACAATCTTACTGACATCATCATTTAGTGAAACATCTTTGCCAGCAAACTGTCACCATTTCCAAAAAAAAAAAGAAAAAAAAAAAAAAACACATTTAAAAATGAATAAATAAATGCAAAAACGGCATGACTCATTCCACTCAAACTGCGAGCACAAGGAAGGACAGGGCCAGTGCATAAAATCAATGATGAACTTTTAATATTAGACATGGAAAAGTTAAATTCAGCCATCACTGGCAGCCTCTGTGAGCCCGGCCGTCAGACGACAAGCTGCACAGCTCAGTGACGGTTGAGGGAGCACACACCTGACACGGACACGGAGAGCTCTTTACTGACGGTGGGGGTGGTGGCGGCACTCATGGAGTTGGTGGAGGAGATGGAGGAGGTGCTCTCGGCCCGCGCCAACGGGGCGATGGGAGGCGGGCTAGCAGAGTGGACCGGCGGGCTGAACGGACGATTCTGAACAGATTAAAAAAAGATAGAAGAAGAAAGACGGATTAGAAATGAAAGACATTTTGAATCTGAAACAGACTAAAAACACAACCATCTCAACCAGAAGTGAAAATATGATGAAGTGCAACACTTACTGCATCTCCGATAGTGGGTTTCCCTGGAGGAAGCTTGGGCCGTGAAGAAGGGCGAGGTGGAGGTGGTGGTGGGGTGGGGTTGACTGACGAAGGAGTGGCAGGTCGCACTGGAGAGGAGGAACCTGCAGAACAGAGCAGAAACATAAAAAGATTAATTTATAAAACTGTTCTTTTTAGACGTAATAGTGTGGAAACAGTCAGAATACAAATGCAGAATCATCTTTAGACACATTGGCAAGATTATTTATTATTAAGAGCATATTATTTTACTATAAACAAGAGATGTGTATACTTAAGCAGTAGTTTCACATTTATAAAAAGACACAGACTTTCACATTATTGTTTCACTTCAGTCCTTGAAATTGGGTTTTCATTTCTGTCATGCACAACTCTATACGATAAGATCAGAAACAGACTGTTACTACTGACAATTAGGATTTTCCTAAAGCTGCGACCAGACAATTTATTCTAAACGGCTTTTAGTTTGTAAACTACTAACCTAAACAACAGTTCCACTTGTATGTAGATTATATTTTCACACTGTTATGTATTATGTGTTTGGATCCCTGGCTCATAATAAATGACCAGAAAAATGTTTTGTCTCCTGCATGATAGACACAAATAAAAGTTAAAGTCCTTCTGACAGGACTGGTTAACAACTCTAATAGAAGACACTGTAACAAAAAATAATAATGCTCTACCAGTGTGAAGTCTGACCTTTAAATGCGAGTCAGCCAGAACAACAACCTCTGCTAACATAACACAATTATGCAGCAGACTGGTAAGTATATCAAACCCCGCCAAAACGTGACCTCTTTTCCAAGGTGTAAATAAAAATGCAGATTCGTTGTTCACTTTGTGCAAGTTTAACAACAAAGATGGTGCAATGAGCTGAAAGGAAATTTAAAAGACGGTGCCATGCTGGTAACAAAATTCCTTCTCAGCGCCAGTGAAAAACGATCTCTTTCTAACATTATTTATACGTACGGATGCTAATTGGTATGAATAGTCACCTGGCTGGTGTGATGACCAGTAAATTGTCTCTGTGTTTTCATTATTCAATTTGTGTGAGTGTCCCTCAAACACAGCTATTATTAATATCTAGGTGTGATTCAGTAAATTATTTCCACTTATCCAACCTCTAAATAAACGGTCCTCTCTGCAACACATCCCAGTTAGAAACATGGACTGCTCACCGCTATTCGTGCCACCAGCTCCAGATGTAGGACCTGGTGATGACACCACTGCCCGATATGTAGGCGGAGGAGGTGGGGGAGGAGTACTCCGACTCCCCTGGATAGCATCGGTGGGCGAGGTGACAGTTTCACCTCCGTCCTCTTTGGGTTGGGTGACGTCCGTGTTCTTGGACTGCTCCTCTTGAGCCAGGACAAGCGACGGGGGGACCGAGCATGCTGCAGGTCCCTCAGCAGGAGGAGTCACCGCTGGAGGGGTGCTTGCTTTGGGAGCGGGGGCTGGTGGGACGCTGGCAGGTGAGTCCAGAGGAGGGGGAGAGGAAGTGGGAGGGGAGGAAAGCTCCTTCGGTGGTGCAGGGGGTGGAGAGGTGGCGGCTGTGGGAGGATCTCGGTCCTCGGGTGTAGGAGGACCTGAGGGGACAGTTGGAGCAGCGGGCTCCTCTGAGGGAGGCGGGGAGGTTGGGAGAGGTGGCACAACTTCGTCTTTTGGGGAAGGGGTAGTTGGGAGAGGCGGTGCAGGGTCTTCTGGAGGAGGTGGTGATGTGGGTAAGGGAGGGGCAGGAGATTCAGGTGGAGGTGGGGAGGCTGGTAGAGGACGTGCTGGTTCTTCTGGTGGAGGCGGCCGGACAGTAGATTCTGCACTGAAGCAGACCCACGTGTCACCTGTATCCTCGCCAGCAGGGGGAGACTGCTCTGGTCCAAAAATGTTGTCCAAGTCAGCTATCGAGGGCTTCCTAGTGGCACCGTCCGCTTCTGATGACACTTCTGAAACACAGACAACCAGTGACCAATCAGAGGCCGTGTTTGCAGAGGGGCTCGGTAAGTTTACACACGGAGATTAAACATGAAAGGCAGATAGACCGACAGAGAGACTGAAAGTTCGAGATAAAGAAGCTGCTGGGATTAAATGTAAAAGTTTGTTTTATCCCGGTGTGATATAACAGGAGGCAGGAACAGATAAGAAGAGCTCTTACCGGCGTCATCTGCAGACGGAGGGTCAGTCGACGGGGCAGAGGTCGGGACATTCTTGGGTGGAAGGGGAGGTGGAGCTGCAATAAAATTATAAACAAAACAATGAATAGTCCCATATAACAGGAGGTTACTGCCTAGGCTTTGTTGGATGAAGTGAATCCATGTTGTTGAAGACTTTGGTGGGCTTCACACAATGCTTACGTCAGCAAATGAGAAGTATCGTTTCATAAATTAGCCTGTAACACACACATTCTTACAGAAAAAAGCTTTGAAAGTTCGGATCCATACATGACCGGCCTTACCACACCGGCCAAAAATATCCCACAAATCTTTAACCATGCAGCAAAGCACATTCATTTAACACCATGCCAAATGCAAGGAGGAGGCAGCGAGGGAGGATGGGATGGTGCAGTATGGGAGACGGGCACTGGGCTCTCTCATAATAAACTTCAACAGACTCTTTTGGTGGTGAAATGAAGCAGGTTACAGTTGGCCGTTTGTAATGAGAAGCAGAGTGTTATTGATCGGGTCAGATTGCAGCTCTGTTTGTTAGTCGGATGATGATGATGATGAGGTTCATGAGGTGAGCTGATGGATCTGTGCGGTCATTCCAGGGAGGAGAAGAGGAAGTGCGGCACAATATGCACGGAATCATGAAACTTACTTCCTGTGGGGAAGGATCTTGTCAAAGAGGATTCAGGCTCTGACAGAGGAGTCCCCCACGCATCGGACTCAGACAGACCCACTACGTTCAGGAAGGCACAGAACAGGCCGAGTGAGGGGCATTAGAGCCAAAAACATTTGAAGGGTTTCGGATTCTTTGGGGCTCAAAAAAAGCATCAGGTAAGAGGAGAAACAACATCATGTCAGTAGAATATTTCACAAGAGAAAACAGATGACCAGCCTCAGAATGTGTTGTACCAGTAGAACACAGAGAATACATTTTCCCTGTCAGCTGAATTTCAGTGTCACTGTAAAAGTGGGTTCAGCCCAAAATGCATCTGAAGACTTGGCTACAACCTTAGTCACTCAAATGGATTTCTAGATGCAGAATAAAAACTATTTGGGCGCAGAGGTGACCGAGATATCACAACAACTAAAAACTGCAGAACATTTGTTCTACAAACCGGACCTTTTTTCTTAATCTGCCATACCATCATAGCATTGTCATTTTATGCACTTAACATTGTAATGATATGAAAGCATAACTTTCATTATTACATTTACAATTTATGAAAGTATTGAATTTACAGGATATTTGTATTAATGTGATTCAGTACAATTACTTTTCAAGCCTTTAATTCACTGGATTTACCAAAAACAAACATTCCCATTAGATTATTTGATCTATAAACTGCTTTTTAAATTCAATTTGCAAAGAATTTGCATTATATACAGTACATTCGGTTGAGAGTTTATTATAAGCTGCAACTACATCAGTCTAAAACAACAGTCCTGCTGTAAATGCTACCTTCAAAACTAAATCCTCAAAATTGACCATAACGTTGAATTAACTCCTCTCTAAAACAGTTCAACAAAATCTCAAAATTATAACCTTCATGAAGGTAGGATTTATTGCAGAGCTGTTATATTAGACTGCAATTTTCTTTAGTTACAGTGTATCACTAATACAAATGGAGGAGACAAAATATGTGTTCAGCAAAAACGCATTATTACTGCATACTTCCCACGAGGGTAGGACAGGGCAGGGCTGTTATATTAGAATGCATTAGTTTAACCAAGCTGTATCTAATCAACCTACAAACTGAGGGTGAATTTACAAATACCACGACGAGAGATTGTCGTCACACGGCCCTGCTCTTTATGATCTTGTAAAAAAGAAAATACCAGTTAGTCACACAGAGACATTTTATCCGTCTGAATGAATGTATAAATGGAATCTGTGTGGAGTTGATGTTAGTTATGCCTGACAAGGCAGTTGCATAACAGCGACGAGCTCTCCCACCGCCTGCACTCTAAATCCTACTGGATTGGCTGAGAGCGGGTGGCAGCAGCGTCTGCATATTAACAAGCTGCACTGTGCACATGGACATGACCTCCTCGTGCCAATTTCAACTTTGACCTTAACAAAGACAGATTGAGTGAATCCACAACTGCACAGCGAGCCTGAGGGAAGAACAACGATGTTAGAGAAATAGGTGAGGGGGGGAGGGGGAGGGGGAGGAAGAGAGAGAGAGATTGTTGTTGTTGTCCTCTGCTCTGTAGCACCTTGGGATTGCTTTTAGCCATGAAAGGCGCTTTACAAATACAATGTATTATTATTATTATTATTAAGGATATGTCTGCTATGACAGCCAAACAGGGCTTAGCTGGCAGCCTTGAGACAATAAATGTGTGTTCAGAAGGCTTTTCATTGTGTTGCTATCACAGTTTGACAATACAACACCGGTAACAACAGTCAACACAAACATATTCTAACACGGACACAAAGACCAACAAAGACACAGGGAGGAGGGTTACCTTCAGTTTTCGGTTCCCCAAAGGCTGGTTCCAAAGGAGGCCCGAATAAGGCTGTGGTGTCTTCAGAGACTGGTGTGTGTTGAGTGCTGCAACAAACAAATGACAGTATGTGAGAAGCTTCAGAGGGACATTTTAGGAAACCGCTACAACGTGCAGGTAGAATACATTTTAAACACTTCTGTCCGTCTAAAATGCAGAGCACAAGCTGATGGAGGTGATGACAGCGGTGATGTTCTCGGCAGGTTACAGTAACCATGGTCATGTCTCAGAATCATTTATTGGTCTTAAAATCGTACATGTAGCCGTATCTTAACCAGAAACGGCACGATTGTTTTCATTTTTGAAGTCAAAAGTGTCATATTTTGTGTGGCGCTTTCAAATGTCACCATCAAGCATCATTACGCCTTTTTGGGAGCATGGTCGGTCCATCCAACCATGATACATTCTGTCATGGTCGGATGAACGGGGCTTTAAGTCAAATTAATCAGCGGACCAGAAACTTCATGCACCTATTGGTTAGATAAAAACTGGATTTTTCTATAAACTGCATCACTTTTAGTATTTTCATATTCTTACTCGTTTGTTGTCTCACTGCATACGACTCCAGTCTTTCTAACATCTGCTGCAGATGACTAGTTTGGTTTCATTGAGCAGGGACCCTAACTGGGATGGGGAGTTACTTTAGTATTTACTGCAAAGTTTATAATGGCAATACATCTTTATTTATAACAAAATAAATAAATAAATACAAAATAGCCTTGATATCATAGAAAGAAGGAAGCTTATTTGGGTAATACTCTTGTTATAACCAAAGGCCGTGAGATTAACTTATTTGTTATGTTGTGCTTCTAGCATAATGGCTGATAAGGAACAACACGATTTTGTTTAGATTTCACACAACCTTTGCCATCGCACAAAAATATAAAGACGTCTGTGACAAACATTGTTTTTTTTCTGCTGAAAGGCCTCTTGAGGCTTCAGTACATCTGCAGAGCTGTCGCTGTGTTTACCTCCTCAACAACACTGTGATAGTGTGGGAACATCAACACATGTTCTTCAAGTATAAATGTTTGTGTTTATAGTCGTATTCATCGTTTTTTGCTCTGCATGCGTTTTCTGTGGCTTGCTTCAGTGTCCACATGTATCCGTGTCCATCGTCTCTCCTGTGCCGTGAGCCGTGGCACAGCTGCACCCTCGCCATGTGTAGATAATCCTTCTCCACAGCTAAAAATTGCAATCTCTGCTCGACTAAGTCAGTTATTTTACCTCGAAGAACACAGGAGTTGCTGGTCTAAAGCGGCCTCGATCGGTTTGTTTGTTTTTGTTTGACTTTCACATTTTAAAAGGGTTAGTTCGGAGTCACACAAAAACACAAACAAACTGAACCGATTGAGGCAGCAGGAGACCAGCAACTGCCGCGTTTTAAATAAAAAAATGTTTTTGTCAAAACAGGTGGCTTTGAAGATGGAATAGATGGGGCTGTCTGACTGCAGGGTAAAGCTGTGAAAATATTCAAACTATAGCTTCCACTGATATTGATTTTTTTAGGTGGGCCTTTTGGGTTGTGCTGCTGCCCCCATACACAGCATGTATATTGCTCTGCTCCCATGTTTGTACTCCTGTCTGTTTCTCCAAACTGGGGGGGCACCGTCCACCATCTACTGTCGGTAATACACTGACTATGGATAAGTACCTCATACAAGCCCACTTTAAAAAAAGAAAAGTGGCAGAGGTTAGTTCCTTGCCAGGTAAATACCTGGGGGGTTGTGGTGCAGGAGCTGGTGTGGGGGCCACAACAGGTAAAGTAGGGACAACACGTCTCGGTCTGGCGATCTCCTCACCTGGAATGATAATTAAATGCGTTTACCACATGCGACTCTTGCATCACATTCTTTGTAATTCCCCATCATTAAAAGTGACCCTATCTTAAGGTGCAACAAGACTCATACTTACTGGATGTGTTCCTTTTCAAACCCTGCAACATGAAAAATTGACAGTAAAATGTAAAAACCCAAAGAAAGAAAAACAGCAAAGAGTCACTTACAAGTACAGCGCTGCATAAATTCAAATATTATAATTGCGCATTATGCTACTGAAATCAGGATCCTCAATATCCCCCTCTAGGTAAAACAAAAACAAACAAAAAAACAGCTGCAAATACACAGAAAAAAAAAAAAATATATATAAATCCACATAGGTTTAAACAGATCATTGATGTCGGCTATAAAGTAGTGAAGGTCAGAGGGTGAACTTCAGCCTCAGGTTGACTTAATCTGATGAGAGCTGTGGAACTACCTGACCCGCTACACAGGAGTAGGAAATACTAATGCACAAACACAGGAAAGTGGTACAGGAAAGGTTGTTCTACTGGAAGGAGTTTTCCTTTATTAGACAGCAGACAGAAGAGACACGAGAGGAAATGAGGCGAGAGAAATTGGGAAGGAGACGCAACAAAGGCCACTGTCTGTACACAAACCAGGGACACCGCAGCCCGTGGCCGATGCGCCAGCCCCTAGGCCCCCAAACCCCCTCCCCCCAAATAGAAATATGCTAAATACTTTGCACTTTAAGATGCCTTTCTTATTTTTTTATGTCTAGGTGATTTTTTGTCAGTGCTATCCAACGTCTTTCTTTTGTATCTACCAACTACAGTACATATTCATACTAATTACAAATCCTGGAGGTACAACACTGGATAGGCTAACGCTGACCTGCTTGACAGTGGTCACTTTGATGGCATCGCACATTGCATTTCTTATGCTTTGTATGTGATTTACTGAGCACGGCACATTCAGTGAAATATGGCACAGAGAGTGCTAACAAATCACTTCAGCAGCTACTTTATATCAGACGGAAGAGCAAAACTCTATTAGCCATTAGAGATGCAGTTTAAATTAAGTAAGTTATTCCAATAACAATAACACCGTTAGTGTTACATTAGAAAGTGGCAACTGCTGCCTGGAGTGAGCCAACTGTGCTGTGAGCAGTGGTTTGAGATGTCAAAAGCCAAACAAAATATTGGCAAGCTTTCAAAACATGCTTTTGAAGTCTTAAGAAGCCACCCCTGGTACTAGAGAAGGTGTACGCCTGATAAAGTTAGAGTGTAAGAAAGTTAAAAGTGAAATGAGTTCAGTGGAGAGGCAACAGCACAACATATCACCTCTCCAGCTGTGATCTCAAACACCCGTGTCTATGGGACGGTACGTAGGAATTCACCATGTGTGGAACACAAGAGGCCGAGGAAGGCAGAGGGCAGATGAGGGGAGAGAGGAGGAGAGACGGGAGCAGATGAGAGAAGAAGACACGGCGATGGGGAGTGACTGAAGTAAGACATCAAAGGGTCCAGCTGCCAAAAGTGCAAATGTTCTCCCACTACAGAGACCGAGCATGAAGCAATTGAAGATGAAAAACAAGCACACTAGTGATCTTGAGAATCTGGGAACATTCTTTATATATATTTATTTATACGTTTAAATACTAATGTCAGAACGAATTAGCTAACAGTTTTGACCCATCGCCTCAGCCACTGAACCCACCTACGCATTTTCTGTCTTATTCAACCGACTCCAAGGACAGGGTGAGGAGCAAAAGGGTACATGAAGCATGTGACATCATTTTAGCCTGACCCCAGGGAGACGAGAGAAAAGGACACTTACCGGGCTACGTCTCTGTGACCGGCAAAAAGGAAGAGAGAAGAGACACCTGGTCAGAGAGTGACAAATCAGTAAAGCAGACATCATATACATGACGAGAAGAAGAATTCTGGCCTGGTCGGTCAGATGTGGGGATCAGGGGCCGTATCACAGGAACTTCTGATCTCCGCAGATCCTGTCTTAACTGTTTGGTAATTAGGGTCAGGACCCCCAAATCTTAAATAACCTCTCCTAACTTTGGGATAAGCGTTAAGCTGTCCCACCTTTCCCTTTTCCACCAGGTAGGGTTAGCTATCTTGTTTAATCCGTATGGCTGCGCTTTTACACAACCAAGGAAATGTCAACAGGCAGAGAGTGTGACCGCTATCTCAGCCCACTCACTTTCTTTTACCTCCCAAGTTAGCGTTGTAAATTTCCCAAAAAGAACACCTTTGGATTTCTCTACAGATGTTACAAACACCTCTAACTCGTCTATCTTGAAGTTAAGTGCTCGACAGTGAATTTTCGCAATTTTTCTGTTTGTTTCGAGGTGAAATATAAACGCTTAGAAAGGTGATTAGCTCTGCAAGATGAGAAAAGTACCGTCATTTGCTAGGTAACAGACAAATAGGTAAGAGAAAAGTTTATGAGCGATGTTGGATTGAAAATGTAGGGTTTCCTAACCTGAGATAAAGTATGATAAGATTCCTAAAGTTAGTTAGGAGTTGCTTTTTTAATACCAAATTGGGAAAAATCCTGTCTTAGACACTTCTTAATTTAAGACTTAAAATAGGAAGTGTTTGTAATACGGCCGCAGGACGATGTGTTTGTGTTAATGCCTTCATCCCCCTCTTCTGTTGATGAATGCAGCGATTCAGGGCCTTCAGATAAATGAGGATATTTGCCTGAATCTCTCATGTCATCTGTGAACCGGCTGTGACTGAACACCATCCCAAAAGCTTGTGGAGCCGCTTAAATCACTTCTCTCTTTCTCCCCTCATTTTTATCTTTATCTCCATCCTCATTCCTTTTATTTGATCATTTTTGTTAAGACCAATGACATTTTAGCCATCTAATCCTTTTAAGTTTCCTTTCATTTTCTCTTCTAGTCTCCCATCTGCCCCCCTCTTTAATTGCTGCTGAAATCTCTCCATCTGCCTGCGTCACCTCCGTCGCATCCACCCTCTCTCCCCTCCATCCCTTACTCTTGTACTTGTTCCAGTTGTGCAGTGAGCCATGAGTGATTAAAGTGATGCAACAAGGGGGTGGGACAAGCTGGTGGAAGGGATTTATTTCATTGGGTAAATTGGTGCGGGACACTGCGCAACTCTGTTGGTCATAACCAATCATCGTCTCCCTGCAGAATGTAAACAGGAAGAACAGCAGGAAGTGTTCAGAGTTGCACACTGTGACCTTTTACCCTGCAAGGGACTAACATTGGTGTTTGACACACAAATAGTTGTGTACAGACATGCTGATGTTTAAAATGGATCACTCCAAACAAGCGTGTGAGATATTCGACATCGAAAAAATGTGAAAGGATCAGAAGAACAACCCCCCGTTTTATTTTTGAAATTCAATATTGCACCTTTGCTTCTGGCGCTAGAGTAATGAAACATTTTGTAACTGAAGCAGGTCATATCTAAACAGAGTCAGCTGGGCTGTAAAGTGACAGACTTCGCCTGAGGGGACTCTGTGCAGACACAGTGGCTGCCTACAGTAATGGCACATATTATAAAAGATGAAGAATTCATCACAAAAGTACGATGTTTTAATTAAGCTTTTCTGTTTGAAATGCTAGTAGACAGTAAGACTAGGGAGAAATAATGTGATGCAAGACCTTTTTAGTTTTGTTTCAGATTCTAACATCTTAACTTCATCCCTGACCTCTTCCTCGTCTCTTCTACTGCTTGTAGTTGTGTAATTTGGACCGAAAAAACTGGAAGCTCAAGACTCCAGAACCAATTAAAATCAGATTTAAGATATCTTAGTCAGCAGAAACAACTTAAAAGACAGCTCTCCTGTACTCTAAGTGCCAAGCCAAACAAATCAACATGTGCCATGAAAATGCTGAGCTGTCACACGCATGCACATGCAGTAATCTGCCTATAAATAACCATAATGAAACACACTCACACCAAAAGAGAAATTGCATAATATTGGCTATTTGCCTTATACATGCTGGGCCAATAATAAAGCCTTTAGTTATTACACACTGGCCATTTGTGGTTCTATTTTCAGCAACACAGAGCCTATTTTATGTGCAAACAGTCAAGAATAAAAAAAATTATAAAAAAGACCAAAAAAAAATACCCAGCATGCAATGCAAAGGCTTACCGGACTCTTCTACAGAAGTTAGCATCATTAGAGGCAGCGAAACAATGAGAGATAAAAGAGAACGGGGAAAAAAAAGGAGAAGGGTTGAATAGTTAAAAGAGAGGGGAAATATTAACGCTGACAAAGCATCTGTGTACAATGTAGGCAGCAACTGCAATCATTAATACAGAGCTGACGGAGTACTACGTACTCATCCCTCCACCTACACGTCACCCACTACTCCTCCGAACATGATGTGAACAATGACTCCTGGCTTAGGTTTTATGTGAAATAAGCTGTTAACTTGCATCATCATGCCCCTCTCGCAAGCTTTTGTACACATGCATAATTCATGCAGACTATAGAAAAATATAAACATATAATTTAAGCTCAAAATACAACACTTTGCATCTAGGTATGTGTTTTCAAGCGTTTCCAAGCAGGGGTAAGAGCTTGTCATATTTACATGCAGAAAACTAACGTTATTACTGCATTAGAAAGTAGTGCCTCAGTTATTAGTGGAGGGAATGATATTGAAATGGCTGTGGGCTGTTGTGAAGAGTGAGTCTTGTTTTTTTAAATAACAGTCATAAATGTTTTAGTCTGGGAATTAAGTTTTACTGGATCAGTTTAAGGAAAAGGAAAAACTAGAAAGAAGCGGAAAGAAGCCGTTCGCTTTCGGAGGCCTGTTAACATTCGGCCTGTCTTCCTCTTTTCATCAGACCATTTTATTGTCAGTCCATAGCCAAGGTTACCCGGAGTTGCCAGGGACTGCGAGTGACTGTGTGACTCATGTAATTTATGTGTGGGGGAAGAGCTCTGCCCAGACAAACGTGATGCTAATTTGAACTGGTAGAGGTGAAGGCGGCAGTTTTGTAATCACAACTACAGGCCAGTAATTCCAATGTCCTGGTTTTGGTTAACAGTCAGGTGGGTCGACTGTATTAAATACATTTTTTTGGAGATGTTATGGGAAACTTATTTATATAACTTGTCCAACATGTCCGGATAATAAGTAACTACGATGCAAAACAGCCCCAAAACCAAAGCTGTCATATTATCAAGGCTGCAACTACCATTTGTTTTCATTATCAATTATTTTTCTGATTAATTGTTTACTGAATAAAAAAACACCAGGAACTAGTGAATCACAATTTCCCCTGAGCCATTGGTGAGGTTTTCAAAAGCGCTTGTTACATCAAAGCAACAGTCTAAAACTAAAATGTATTCAATCTACAATGATAGAAAAATGAAAAAAGCAGCAAATTCTCAAATGTAAGAAGCTGGAACTAACAAACACTCCATTAGTAGGTCATTTTTTCTTAATAAATGATTTTAAAGATGAGTCCATTATCAAAATTCTCGCCGATTACATTTCTTTTCATTTCTACTGATCACCTCGGCATCGTTTTAGAGAGCAAAAATTTTTAATAAAAGTCTCGAGTGTACTACGGACATGAACACAACCACTACCAGCATGGGACGACCGTCACACCTGATCAGGTAAACGGAGCCAGTGGGTAAACACACGGAGGCTGGATTAAATTATTGAGTCCAGAAGCTCAAATGACCACAAGCAATCTCACTTGTACATCAGACCGACACACAGGTTCATTGTGCCCACTTTCCTACCTGAATTATTTAAGGAGGACACCCAAGCTAATCGTCCTCACTGAAGAAGAAAGGAATTGTGGGTAGGCAGGGGAGGCCAAACCCTGTTTTGGAGTCCCACAGCTGATTACAGGCTGTGTGGAGGGCATGTGTGCTTGAATTTGGACTCATCAACTGAGCTGCATCACTTCAAACAAGAGCTTCAAACCCTGCTTTTCTGGGCTTTCTGTCGCGTCTCGTGTTAAACAACACCGGACCAAACGGGAGGACACTGAGATCACTGACCAAGTATCAGAAGCATCACAAATGAACTCTGTGGAATTCAAACTATTAGACAGATCAGCTGAACTCACTCATCATTGCAGGAGCATTTATTGTGATTTCAGTCTAGGGTTCAAACCAGAGAGACAGTATCACTTATTGTTGCATACTGGCTTATTGAAACAAGCTAGTTCTGTTGTCATATAGAGACCCAAGAAGCTGAGGCCCATTTAGAGTCCCCATCAACACCTGCAGCATGTCATCGAGAAAAACATGTGAACAACACACATGTGCAGCCATATCTGTGCACAAACAAATATCCAACTCCACATGTTAAAAGGCATATAAAAAGGGGATGAAGATGAGAAGCAGGAGGGATTTGCACATGCACATTATAACCATCTAACCAGTGTGCAGCAGTGGGAAGGCAGTGACGTCAGAGCTACTCACCATGGGAGATGGGGACAGAGCTATGTTGCCGATGGAGGCTTTGAGCTCGTCGACCGAGGGCACCGACGCGACGCGATTGGCCGGCAGTGGCTTGATCTTGACTTTGAATTTTTTCCTGTGGTCCTCCTCTCCTTCCGACTCATCAGAGGAAAAGAAGTGGGGCTTTTTGATGGTAGGCGGTAGGGCAGCGTCAAGGAAATGAAAGCTCCTTACTCAAACTGTCCAGGATTTACTTGACAAATCATTTATATAAAACTTGCTTTTTGCCATGTCAAACTTTTCTCTAATCTTTGTCTCTACTTCCAAATTATTTTTGCCGTATCCCTAATCATTGTCCATACTTTGTTTGTAGTTGCTTTTGTGTTTTTTCAATTATTGTTCCTGCACTAGAAACAAAAATAACCTCTCTGCATGGCTGAGAAAGTGGAGCACGAGGTAAAGCAATTGACAGGTTAGGGTAATATTAGACAAGACCTAATACAAATATTGACATATATTTGGTGCGTGCCCGCCCACGAGCTGATTGTGTATGCGCCTTTGAATCAGATCAAATGTTCAACCTACTGAGGTGGTAATTGCAAAGGGATAAATACAATATAACCATCATAACGAACAGAACATCACCTCTGCTCAATATGAGCCGACAGTCTGGGTAATGACTGTATTGATTGGAGTGATATTTCCACGCTTCACAACGTGGTTATGGGGCTTTTCTCAACTACTTCCTTATTTAGATTTGTCTCCACTGACTTGAGCAGAATGTGAGAGGGGATGAAGTACATTCCCCTGTGAACGAGATTTACTACACAAACTGATCGCTGTGCACCAATTTCACAAATCCTGTACTAACAATGGAAGTCACCCATTGTTGGCGAGCCAACGCAACTTGGCAGAGAAAAACAAGACAAACGAATGCTGTCAAATGACAAATCAAGCAGTGCAGAGGATATCTCCCTCTTCTGACTCCTCATCAGGTCTGAGGCTGTACCCTTCATCATCCACCTCAGGAGAGTTCTGCAACACAAAGTATACATCTCTTTAAATGTCACACAATGCTGTGACAATAGTTGTATGCCAATAAAATACTAACAGACAAATATCTGTTGGTTCAAGGAGTCCCGTACGTTAATTAATCAAGCATGGAACGGATAATCTGGAGCTAAAATGTGAGCAATATAATGCTGCAAATGATAATAGTTAAACCAAATCAACTTGATTTACTATATGAAACTTTTAAACATGCTTTGTCCATAAATTTGATTGGACATTTTACAATAATATGGATTCAATACTATAAGCTCATTCAATGTAGATGAAAACAGAGCAGCAGATTTGAGGGCGAGTTTGCTCAAACAAAATCCGCATGTTGACTAAGTAATAATTCTATTACTTACATATCTGTCCCAGTCGATATCTCCGTAGAAGCCATTAGGGGCCCCGTTGGTCTTCTTCTGAGACTAAGAGGAGAGAGACGCTTTGATTAAAATCGTTCCAGACAGAGAAGGTACAGTAAGTGCTGCACTACTGCGCTACCACTAGTCGTGTTTCTACGTTAGCTACTGTTCGGTGGATCTACGGCGCAGCTAATTCTGGCCCATAAAACTATGATGCCGTGTACTCTGGATGCCATGTCATGTGAGACTGTTCCACAGTTTTCCTTTTCACAGGCTCTAATTTGTTCTCCGTTTTCTCCGCTTGGTCACTAACAATCTGATAATGATGACGATTATTGTTATTATCCAACATGATGCAAATTGCCCAACAGTGCTGGGTAATATTTCAAGATTTTGGTCTTTTTCAAGCAACCCCAAAAGGACTCCGGGGGATATCCTGTTGTCCTTTAGTTTTCTGGGGTATTTTTTTTAAAGCCTCCTGAGAGAGCCTGCAAATGAAACGATGGATGAAACAGCAACAATGGCGGCTGACTGGGGAGTTGAAGGACGTACTGTGATGTCTACAACCAGTCTAAGCTATTAACTTTATAGACTAAACTAGAAATTAATCTACTCCAAAACACTAGAGACTAGAGTTCAGTACCGAGTCAACCTCTTGGGGTTCCTGGCAAGTAAAAAAAAAAAAAAAGCACAGAAAATAAATAATGATCCTCACAAATCACCAGACTTGGTTTCCTTCAGTGATATACATGTATAGTGAATAGTAGTTTACAAGTGAATTAATTGGCTGATATAAATGTAATATGTTCTGTTACTTACGCCGCTGTCTCTGTCTGGGGACCCCCTGTGAGAATTTAAAGAACCAAAGAGATGAAAGGAGAGCATGAAAGTCACTTCCCACATGAGCTCTTCATTTGGAAATCAAGTGCTTTGCCACAGTAATTAGTCGAGCCAAAATATTTTAAAAAGGGGTATTCAAGGAAAAACCTTTTCACGCCACCATACCCACACACTCATTCACTCATACATCACAACACACAAACATTTAGCAGCGAGTGTCTCATGCACAGTTTAAAATTGGCTAAAACAACCCTGGAAAATGATTACGCTTACAGAGGTCGTGCAAGCTGACCAAGAGTGTCATAAGTGTCTAATTGGTCTAATAAGTTTGTTTTTGATCCCGTTTTATTTGCATAATGCCATGATATAACACCAACTTTATGCGAACAGGTAATGTCACAAGCATTGGATATTTTAAGTATACTCATTCTGTAGATCGATAATAAACTGTCATATAGGATTCATCCTGGGAGTTTAACAGATCCATTAATGCAATACAACACACACTATACCACTGTGGCTCGTAATTGACAGGTAGACTCTTGAACTGTGCATGTTCAATGGAAGCAGCTGTCCAACATTTATTTGACGAGACTTGTGCTTAATACTAATCCTGTAATTGTTCTTAATTATTTATACCATTTCATTCTGCTGTAATGAATATGTACAACCTGCTGCAATATATTCGTTTTTCTTTGTAAAATAACCCCAATTCAGGGCTTTTAGCCAGCTCTCATTGTAAATACTTTCAGCAGTGGAAAGTCTTAATGTGCTCTATGTTCATACAGTACAGCAGGAAGGACAATCAGGACTTACGTGGAGTCATTGTCCTTCTCTTTCTTCCGTATCCCAAAGGCCTTCCTGGTACGTTTTTTCAATCCTGAAGAAGAAAGAAGAGAAAAAAGGTGAATTATTGCATGTAGAGACACCAAAGGCATGACTAAAAGGTGGTGTCTGTGGGTGGGTTAAAGGGCAGGTGGGGTCAGCTGCACTGCATCCATCATCCAGGAGATTAAAGACGACGTGTTTTTTTCATGTATTATTGAGTGACTGTCTGCATCGCTGTGAAGGCAAAAACTGTCTTTCAGAACTAAAAATGTGTTTATGGTCATCGCCGATGGACAGACAGCCTTGCAATTCTCAAGGCATCTTTTTGGAATGGAAAAATCATTAGTACTGCCAAAATCAATGCGCCTAGAATTTAACAAGAATAGCTTTGAAAGGCGTGGAGCACAGAGGAACCTGTTGTAGGTCACAGAGCCGATAATACACAACACTTCAATGCATAACGCCACAGAAAGTGTGTGAGATCCCTTGAACCATAAAGACTTAGCTGATTAATTCACCAAGGCTCACTGTCCGTCCACTTTACTGTAAACATGACAGTGTGGCTTTGACCAAGGCATCAGATCGACAGCTGCTCTAATGGGGCGTGTAAAGGACAGTGTCGGCACCTTTTAGGACAAAAAGTCTTAAATGCAAAGTCTGGACCTTGAATCAAACACTACATTTTATTCTGTAAGGAAACTGGATAGTATGCACATCCAACCCCAGTCGAGTGCAGGAGAGAAGCAGCTTACAAAGAAAAAGGAGAAATTGTCTCTCCGCACATGGAATAGAGCGAGATCCCATTTAAGACTTATTTTCACCTTCATTTTCTCCAGTCAGCAAACTGAAAATGTCGTTTTCACCACAGATTTGCAGATATGGTTTGTGTGTTCTCGGTTGTCACGTCATCTTTTTCAACGCCAACTCAAGCTCAAGTTTCGCTGCACCATCAGGGTGTACTCTGGAGTGGATTAATTAGCAAAAAAATTAACTATTGAACTAGAGCATTACGTTATGGTACTATGTTTTACTCATGTCTTCCTCCATTGGAGTAAATTCGAACACTCTAGTTTATTCCAGCTCAACTATAGATTAAATATGATTAATTTGTATCAAATGTACTGTACAATGATGTCAGACAACAATGTCTCGAATGCTCCAGGATTATTCTTACCCAAGATGAAAGCCCAGTTGTCCCCCTCCATTGCTTTTCTGATAACTCCTCGACTCTCATTCTTCCTCGCCTGGTTGTGAACTCATCACATCATCTCGTGACTAACCTATCTCTTCCTCATACCACATGCAGGTACGCACTGAGCCTCAGAACAGGAACCTGATGCTACCTCTTTCTAACGCGCACACACAAGCGCGCAAACACCCGCACAGAGTATCATGATCCTGTTCTTGATCTGTGTCTGGTACTCAAATTCAACACCAGTGACTTCACTCACGAATTAAAGACAAATGTCATTATTTCTGACATTGGATGCCATTTCTTTACTACTCTAATCTTTGTATAGCAAGCCTGCAAGCAAAATGGGATATGGATCCAGGAAGGAGGAGTCTCACCCAGAAATATACTCTTATTGATCCTGCTAACATATTCCACCTTGCATCTGATTAACGGCTATTGCACAGCTCAAATAAATGTCTCACTTCAAAGAAAAAGCACACGCACACACACACAATTACCAAGGCTTGTCCCTATACACACACCCAAGTGTAGGCACACATGTCCCTGCATACATTTTAAGAGCATATAGAGAAACACATCTCAAGAAACAGCGCTTGATGAATATTCATGGACACTATAGGTGATCAGGTGTTAGGAAGCAGCAGCTGTTCTTCTCAAAGCTACCAAAGTCATTACTCAGAGCAATATAATACATGACCAAGAGCAATACTTTAGTCGTGAGAGTGATGGAACTATCACACTGTTTGTGTGGGCGAGAGTACGTATGTGTTGTTTGGACATTCTGTTGTATTTTACAGACACAAAGAAATTGTGCTCACCTCCTCCCCATAGCTGAGATTATGGTTTATCCCTCAGACTGCTGAAGGGTTTCATTTCTGTGAAGCCAGACTAAAAGACTTATTCTTTCGTTCTATGACTCGACAGCTTCCCCGTTTCTGATCTTGGTGAAGCATCTGTGCGAGGTCGCAGTTAAGAGGAAACAGCGTGGGTGAAGGGAGCTGTAATTGTTCCTTCAACATCTGCTCTACAAAAGCCAACAAAGTTTCAAGACTTGATTTACAGCTTTTATCGTTTCTTTTTGACTCTCTGCTGCTTAAATTCTTATGTTTATTTATTTATTTTTGATGGCATTCAGAAGCCCCGTCTTTTCAATGTCATGGCCCAGTTTAGTGCGACCTGTTGATTCGATGTCAAAATCTGGTTGTATATAGTCAACCTATATGACACTGCCAGCTGGGGAGGCCTGCTTTACTCCATCCTCTTACTTGCACCACGTCGGCATCTTCTTTTCCACTTTAGGCACCATTAAGGCAAACAAACTTGAATTCATTTCTAAGTTTCTGAGTCTTGTTTGTTTTTAAACTGCACTTTCATTTCAACAGGCTGTATTCACTCCAATTTGTCAGGCGGGCCCATCTTTACACTGACATCATGTTTCAGGCTGAAGTTGAAGCCTGAGACCTTCTTTTGGCCTCTCTTCTTCCCCTCCCTAAGGACTATTATCCTCTCCTGTAAATCCAGCATTGCCCCCAAGCAAGAGCTGACAGGTTTACAGCTGTGCTAATGAAAGAGTCTTTAGTTTGACCGTTACAGTGCGCACATGGCAGCTGTACCCTGGCTACAGAAGGTATGCATTCTGCATTACATGAGATTAAAATCTGCGTTATTATTTCACTTTAGTTCACTTTTAATGTCTTTTACCTGTTGAGTCCATTGTCTCTGCATACATCTTCTTTGGCTTGTTGAGTATAATTTTGAGAAAATTAAAAAAAAAAAAAAAACAACAGCTGGCAGATTGCCAAGAAATTATGGCCAAAAAAACAGGCTTATGTGCAGTATAAAGAGACCTGACAATATGGCGTCTTTCTTTTCTGTTCTTAAGCTAAGTCTACAGATTTTCTTCTTTTCTATTTGGCTATAGAGGTGAGAATAACTGACACTAATAAAACAAATAATAAATAACCAGAATAATGTAACCTAAATCTTCAGTTCATTCCAAGGTGTAATATTTGAATCGCTCTATATACAAACAGTTCAAACACATAACAACACCAGAACAGAAATTGTTCAAATGACCAACGTAATTTAAAAATAATGAATTGAAATCTATCCCAAACTGTAGAGTGCAGCAGGACTGAATCTGATTGGATGACGTTGATGTGAAAGAATACATGAATGCGTATGGCAGGGGTTAATTAACGTGAAATAACACAGTGTGCCATACACACCGTCTTAATGACTTAATGGCTTCCGTTCAGAGGGATGCTAGCACAAGAGCTAACGTAATTAGTGGTCTCAAGACACAGTAATGTAATTCTAGAAAAAGCCGAAGGACATGAAGCCAAACAGGACAGGACACTGCCAAACCAAAAAAATAACTACTTGACAACTGAAGAGCAACAGAACACTGACCAGAGTTAGACATTCATACATTTTGCTCTGGAAGGCACCTACAGAATCTGTGGGACGACATTTCTAGGGAATTATTTTCAAAATAATGTTTTTCTGGTCTCTGAAAATAATTTAGATTCTAAGGTTGAGAATAATTTGGGAGTTGAGAAGTTAACTTTAGAAAGGGTCTCAAGAAGTGAAAACAAACTTACAACAGGAGGAACACCACCCATATCAGCACAGTGTGTTATTATTATAACTGTGAGCTCCACCCTTCAACCTACAGGAAGAGAATGGCGCTAACACTGCCTTTAATAAAAACTACCATCTTGGAAAACAGCAATTATACCTTTATCACATTAATAAATTGAGTGCATGTGCACAAGCACTCATTCTGAGCCTGAGAAAATCGACGTAGAAAGAGATATGTGTGTGTATATATAGCTGCCCACTGCTCCCAATACTAGGATGGGTTAAATGCAGAGTATAAATTTCACTTGGTGTGCTGTGCTGTGTACATGTGTGACGATAAAACGTTCAATTCAAATCTATTTCATCACTATTTCAGTACCTATGCAATTGAAATGTCTCTCTTAAAGTGGATGAAAAAACATATTAGTGTTTATAATCCTGTGTAGAAAGCATGGTGGAGCATGCTCTGGTGGAAGAACAGCATGAGAGAATTAAAGTGTGAAGACGGTGCGTCGGGCTGTTGTGGTTATTGAGTCAAGCTGTTGACTAAGATCCGCAGGCAGGTTAGCAGACAAGGAGACAAGTAATTAGTAGAACTGGACGAAGGCTGACGGGCCCATAAACAAGCAGATAGTAAAAAAAAAAAAAAAAAAACCTGCAGACAGAAATGCTGTAAGAAACAGTAAGTAGACAAGCAGACAGCATGCACTGAGACAGGCAGACTGCCATACGGTCGACAAACGGAGAGATAGACGGGCATGTTGCAAACAGGAGGTTTTAAAGGCTTTTTTGTTGGAATGACTAATCCATAGTCCTGGCCTTGAGAGGCAGGAGGAGGAGGCAGGTGAGGAGAGAAAAGCTGCTGGCAGATACACTAACAATGACCTCGAAAGGATGCTGAGGCAGAAAAATGCTCTAATATCATGAGGAGACACGTGATGTGCAGCTATGAGAAAGCTGCCTCCATCTTAAGTCTCAACACTAAAAATGTTTCGTTAAAATAGGCAGAGCGGAGGAGACTGGAGATAGATGGTATTATTTACTCTGGATGTGCTGACAAAAAAAAAAAACATATGCTTCTATTTACTATGCCCCAAATCCTGTAAATATGAAGAAGCACATTTCACTTACTGTACATAGTATAGTAACATAGTAAAGCGCAGAGTATCCCACTGTTGGTCACACCGTATTTCTACTGGCACAGGAAGGAAGAAAGCCATTTAGTCAGTCAATCTCCCCCACCTACATTAACCCTGTTAGTCACAGGATTTAAGTCACAACTTCTCTAAGCTTCCTGCATCTAACCGAAAGATGGGAGGAAGAATCTGGCAGAAGAGGCCGAGAGGAAAGACTCGGTCAGTGAAAATATCTCCCCTGTCTCATTACCTGAAAGCACAAACAGAAAGCTGGGGGGGAGGAGGGAGGGGGGGGGGCATGGACAGCCATCACCTTCAGCTTCACTGTGCGTTTCAATGAAAGAGCCTGTGTCAGTGTGGCAGAGGAAAGACAAAGAGAGGGTGTCAGTTTGCGTTTGTGCTTGTGGATGCTAAATTTAGGTCTCGACTGTACTGTCCAGGTGGCTGCACTGTAAGCCATCATGGAACACAACGTATACACAAACACACATTCGGAAATGGACGGTACATGTCTGTTTTGTTGCACAGACGCAGCCGAAAGAGATGTTTCATCGAGTGACGTCACCCACTTCTTAGGAAAGTGGGTCAGGGCCAGAAACCGTATAGCAGCATGCCGGCAGTGCAGAGATGAACAAAAGATGTTTGCGAATGCCAGGAGGGTGGCGATGCATCCATCTGTGCTCTTGCTCTGTTTCCATTCTGTACCTATCTATTTATGCTTATTTAAATTTTTAGGACGGAAGCATTTAATGAACAACTGTGGATTATTATTGCTTATCTTGTAGATTATTTGATTAATCGATAAATGATCTAGTCTGTGAAATGAAAATGGTAAAAGCGGCCATCACAGTTTCACAGAGCCCAATCTGACATCTTCAAAGTGCTTATTTTTTCTGAATATGATGATGATTAGTCAGTTTAAAAAGAAGGTTGTTCGCCAATAATTTTTATCAAATATATTTTAATCGATTATCAATAAATTAAGTCATTTTCAAGCAAAAATGCCCCAAAAAAACACATCAACTCAAACTTCTTACATGTGAATATTTGCTGGTTTTCTATGATAGTAAACTGAATATTTTTGGTGTTTTGACTATTGGTTTGAGAAAAAAACAAGCACTGGCTCTTGCAAAGCGTGTTTGACATATTTTACTCTTTTCTGCTACAGACAAAGTGATTAATCGTGAAAATATTGTTAGATTAATTAATAATGACAATAACTAATCGCAAGCCGAGCTGGAATCAGTGAATATTTCTGCATTTTTTTCAATGATAAATGACTAACTATTAATCACACACCAGAATTGTCCAAGAATCAAATCATTTCATCAGACTAATGGCACATATTTTTCGGTGTAAGATTATTCGCAGCACTTGTCCGTCTATCTTCTTCCACCCCCTATCATTGTTCTCCATCTCTTCCCTTCACCCTCCCTCACTTCTGTCTCTATAAACAGCCAGCACTCATGGTTCTTATCCCAAGGCTCCAAATAGCATCCACCAAGGACTTGTGTGGCAAATGACCCTGCTGCCGAGCCAACAAAGTGGCTTTTAACATGGATTTTTGGCACACAGACATGGGGAGAAGATGCATTTTTCCCCGCTCTGTCCATTTATTGACACAAGACTTTCATAGCTTAGAGAGGTCAGATATGGGATGTGCCCTCTCCGCCTCCAGCTGGAGGCTCAAAGCACTCCTGCTCATGTTCCGCGATCTCCTACAACTTCACACGTATATAGACAGCAAATGAATGGTTATTTCTCACCAGATAATGTGGTTCATAATGAAGCCACATGTTCAATGCGCGAAATACACGAGATGCATGCTGTGGAAGTTAAAGCCCATCTCTCAAAGCATTAGCCAACCACAAATGGGATTTTAAGCTCTTGAGAACCGGCAGGCATCATTGCTCTGAGCTCTTTTTAAAAACACTCATAGTTCATTGTTTTGCCATGTATAGTGCCGTCTGTTCTACATTTACAGACAATGAAAGTAGTTTGAAGCTTCTTAACTTTAAACTTACAAAGCCACAACTTGAGGGTGGTGTATAGTTTATGGGCAACACTATTTTATATACAAGCTCCTTCAAATGTCTCCAGACAAAAAGAGTATGAATGGCTGTTGTCGGACTACAGTTGTCAAAACCCCCGATAGGCCCCTGACTCCTCCCCTGGAGACGAGTCCCCAGCTATTTCAGTCATGTCCTCCTATCAAAACAGATCACCACAGCCGGAAGGAGAAATTCTCCCTTCTTATTCCATCCACATTAATCTGACAGTACCCAGAAATGTCATCTGCAGCCGGCCAGCCGGAATCCATTACCGTAGCAATATGCAATAGCAAGGTGAGAAAAATATCCTCTTTTCTCTATTTTATGCATGCTGGATTTCATAGCCACAGTTACCTGGCACATTGGCTTAGGTGTGGAGGGAGGTTCCGCTATCAGTTCAGCTAGAGCAGCAGTCATCCCACAGACGCTGCAGAGCAATAAGTCAGTCTTCTTTGGGTGTCTTTTCCCAAAATGGACACTGTGTGCACATTGGCCTCTTTCAGCAGCAGGCTGTGTGCCTGCTAAATGGCCCTGCTGTCCCTCATTCCTCATGATAATGGTTCTACTGTTGTACAGGTTTTCAGGAAGATGCATAATACTATTCTAAAATGACAAAACAAAATTAGGGATAAATACGCGTTGTGTATTCAGAGATGCATTTCCTAAATGTATACAGTGCGCGTCCCTTTTCCTGCACAATCAAAAGAGTAGTATACTGAAAAGAGTAGAAAAAAATGCTTTGATGGTTATCAGTAAGGTGTGAGACTGAGCTGCTATTGGCTGCATGACAACAAGCTGAAGATCAGCCCCCAAAGATTCTGTAATTTGGACAGACATGTTTTCTTTCCTCAGTTCAGGCCTCCTTTTGGGACAGTGAGGCCACATGTGAGGTCAACCACTGTGATATTGTCTGGTTCTGAAAGATGCTTTAGCTGTTGGCGAGACAACAAATAACTAATGTGAGATACCTCCACGGTCGAGTGCATTCGTCAGCCCACAGGGATCATGACAAGTTCAACTTTCTGCCTGCTTTATTATCATCACGGTAGATACAACATTAATAAAGCAGTTAGTGCGATGTGATCAAATAGCAGTGGGTTGGAAATGTAAAGACTGGTTGTTATATGATGTAACACATGTATGACACAAGGTATTATACAAGTACTTCAATGGCCTTTGGCTTCCATTCAGTTCAATTTCAGGCCAGGTCTTTCTGAAATGCCTGAAAGCACATAGACCAAAGAGGAAATGACTGCAACCCTCGTGTGTCTGATGCACAATGTAATGTACCGAGTACAGAACTTGTCTAACAGGCAGATAAATGATGCTGTGTTTATAAAAAAAAAAAAATAATAGAGCGGAAACGATTAGTTGATTAACAGAAAAATAACCGCCAACTATCTTACTAATTTTTCATGCTGTTTTCAGCCTCTGACATGTGGAGATGTCCTGCTTTTCTCTGTTTTATATCATAATTAACTGAATATCTTTGGCTTTTGGACTGACAAAATAGGACATTTGAAGACATCACCTTGGACTTTGAGAAACTGGGATGGACATTATTTACTATTTTCTGACATTTTATAGACTAAACGAGAAATCGATTTATCATGACAATAATGGGCAGCTTTAATTGATGATGAAAATAGTTGTTAGTTGCAGCCCTATACAGAAAGCAAGGCTACTACGCTTAATTCAGTGCATAAAAAAGGTGGACAGCAGCTCCGACTGCACTTAAAAAAAAACTTTTCCTGATACGTCTGTTGACCTTCAAGCAAATGCTTTTAAATATTTCCTCTTTCAGCTGTAGTAGTGCTCGTCTTCTGGCTGAGGACTAAAACAGCAAGGACCTTTATTATCGCTCTTCTTATTAATGTGACGCTCAAGATGGACACGATGATGAGTTCTCAGTGCTCCGGTCTGGCACAGTTACAATCACATATTGATCAATAGTTTCCTGCATGGAGTTTTCTAGTGTGCACAATATAATGTACACTTAGGGACTAGACAGCTGCAAACTGAATGTACAGTACATGCTAAAGTAAAGAGATGCTCACTGTTGCAAAATGATGCAACTACAATACAACACTCAGACTGCAGAGTGTTAACAGTAAACCCAACAAAATCAATTAAACTAATGTCAAATATTTTTTATATAAATACATTTAAAAATATATATTGAAAAAATATATATACACAAATATGAAATGAAAAGATAAAAAAAAAATGGCAAAGAAAGAGATTATTTGTGAAAATCTCTGTCCTAGTAAAGGAAAAAACAACAAACAGGAGCCTGCTGATCGACATCATCCCCCGTGTTTATTGACATGTGATCTGTGTTAGCTGAAAAGTAATCAATGTTTCAATACCATAACCATGTTTGTCAGGATTATCTGTCCATTACTGCACTGCAGTAATAGACTTCCCTCCTCAGTCCCCCTGAGGTTTCTTCCATATTTCCTCCACTAATTGTGGGGGATCTTTCAGGGAGTTTTTCCTTGTGCGATGTGAGGGTCTAAGGACAGAGGGTGTCGTACCTTGTACAGGCTGTAAAGCCCACTGAGACAAATGTATAATTTGTGATATTGGGCTATATAAATAAACTTGATTTGATTTGTAGCATAGCCCGGCCACCAGTACAAATGAGATACCAATTATTTCAACACATGCCAATATTTTTGTTTAAATGGCTGGAAGAGTTGCTAATAGTGCAGATTTCAGTGAGAATAAACGGGCCAGAATGTAGCTCTGTGATGCTTTCAGCCACATTTAACACAACAACATTTTTGATTTGCCGGTCTAACGACCCTAAAAACAATACCACCAAAATACTGATTCATATAAAACTGTTTACATCTGCTTTCAGCAATATTATTTTGGGGTAATAATAATAATAATAATAATAAGTATATATATATATATATATATATATATATAAAATAATAATAATAATATATATTATTATTATTATTATTATCATTATTATTATTATTACCCGACCTATTGTTACCTACTTAAAGCCTACATCTTGTGGACATCCAAGTGTAATTACCCCTTTTGACACTTGTGGAAAAATAATATTGCTGAAAGCAAACAGTTCTTTATGAATCAGTATTTTGGTGGTATTGTTTTTAGGGTCGTTAGACCGGCAAATCAAAAATGTTGTTGTGTTAAATGTGGCTGAAAGCACCACAGAGCTACATTCTGGCCCGTTGATCTCTCTCAGGTAATACCTATATTACCTGACCGACAGCACATTGCTGTTTGTTTTGGAGTTTTATTCAGGCTCTTACGGCATCATTTGACAATTCATTTGATTATTATGAAAGTATTAAACACTAAGTATTGCCTTGATTTATAGAAGGTATTTGAAGATTGTGGAAAAGCAAATATGCTAAATACATAAAATGACTCAAAAATGACTAATATATATATATTATTTCAGAATCCGGGAGATCTATATTTGCCTATATATTTGAGTATGAACTTTCTATTGTACTGAGAAAGAGATGGAGGAGGATGAGAAGGAGGGTGGAGGGTCTGTGGTGAGACAACAATTGACACACACGCACACACACGCTTATACCTACCTACGAAGCAAACACAAGCCCACATTTAATATGAGTCACTGATGAATCAATTTTATAAAAATAAAATATTGTCTCTCATTGTACTCAAATTTCCCCCATAAACAGGAAGGGGGTCTGGATCAACCAGTCTCCTCTATCTGGATCAACCAGTCTCCTCTAT
>CALSCE010010686.1:3521198-3531202 GCA_943593645.1 Bovichtus variegatus | reverse complement strand
CAGTCTCCTCTATCTGGATCAACCAGTCTCCTCTATCTGGATCAACCTGATGAAATCCACTCCTGAAACTGATAAAAGTTCAATGCTCTACCAGAACTGGAAATGAGAGAGACAAGACTGGAAACTGCCAAATGATTGTTCGGGCTCATATATTCCAGCATGTGGTCTATATTGCTAATACAGCTTCTGAATCTGCCTGCCTGTATTTGTCATTTTCTTTTTAAGCTTCAACAGATGCCCATGTACTGATGCACTATCTATGATAGTATCTATGATAAACTGAATATGCTTAAATACTATGCACATAGAAGGGCTTAACAAAATATCATGCAGCCCTGTACCATGTAATGGAATCCGACACAACAGCCCTGCTATAAATATTTCTATTTTCTGAAGCTTATAAATGGTAAACCCTTGCTTAACAAAGGGTAGTATTTATTTCAGGGCCGTTGTGCTGAATGGCCATAAGAAGTGTTCACGAATATTGTCCCACAACATCAAGTAGCCACAGTTCCAGGCAAAACTGTATGGAAGGGCAGAAGTAAACCAGTTTTTTTTTCTTTTTAACATAAATTAGTCAGATATGTCTTAGTTAGTAATGTAACCGTCCAAGTCAGAATTAGGATCTTGGAACAGCAGTTTGAGTGTTATTGGCCCATCTTGATTGCTTTGATATGAAAATTGAGACTTTATGGGGAGACCTGACATAATAAAATCAAGCCTGTATTTAAAAACAGTAAAATTGTACTTCATGCTACAAAAACTCTGCTTCCACTCTTAATTACACCCATTGAGTACATCCTTTATGATTCCCAGCATAGCTTTATATTGGGGTTCTAAAAAGTGTGTGTCTGAGAGTGTTTGAGTTGGTAGATATAATCCTGGGAATCTGTCTTGCCAGTGTCCTATAGGGGCACTCTTCTCAATGTCAGATCCCCTCTCTGTCTGCCAACGCACCAAGTAACCAATCAGGTAAATGGCTTTGATTCCATCCAATAAGCTCTTATAAAAAACGGTGGCTGGGCATTGACTGATAACAGAGGAATGAACTGATTGCATGTAATCATGCAACAATCCTTCCGCTTACATGTTTTTAGTCTCCTACCCTGTCCCGTTTTTATTCCTCCCTTCTGTTCACTTTCATCTTCTACTCCATGTGTTTGCGTGCCTTCATGTTTGCACATAGAAGTGTTGGTAAAGCAGAGTGTAATTAATAAAACAGCCTCTCCTCCCTTTCTTCTGTTCATAAAAAATAAGCCCATTCATCAGAGTGTCAGTTCCTCATAGGTCAGCAGTGCTTCAATACTCCGCAAAGAGCAGATAGACTGAGCACTTCAGAGCCTCTAGAGACACACTCCTTAAAGACACACTCATCCAATTTTCACTTTTTATGGACAATTTAATTTGATGTAGTGATAAAAATTATTAGTGGTTCAACTAATAAGCTGATTAGTTAGCTCATCGGTTACTCGCTGAAGTTATTTTTCTGATAAAAACACCAAATATTTGCAGATTACAGCTTCTCAAATTCAAGAGAAAGTTTGTTTGAGTAAGACAGCACTTTTAAAGCATCACCTAGGAAGCAGGCAGCTTAGTTGTGATAAGTTGTTGACATTTTAGAAATAAAAAAAAGGCTGTCAAATGGCATAATGGGAAATGTAGGATTAAGCATTTCTGGAGTTTAATTCATAGTATTAAACTAGTAAGTCTATCTCTTTTGACTCTTCTAACTTTATGGAAGTGCCATATTAAAGTGCGTATTGCTTAATTGAGTACCACTTGAAGTGTGGATGGGAGATATCATATGTTCAAGGGATCCTCAACCAACCTGGGTACTGCTATTACCAGGGATCAAACAACCAACTTTTTCAAAAGGGAGCGAACAGCAGGATTACAACAAGAAAAAATATGAATGAGGCTATAACTGGGAGAGACATAGAAGAGGGATGTGGACAGACTCCTGCATCAATTCTCTCTCCTCCCAGCAGCCAATCAGACGTCTTTTAAGTTACCATGCCAGCTATATGATTTGGTGGCGAACACGGTCTGTATGCCAGTGAGAAAGCCATGCGAGTATGTGTACATGTGATGTGTGAGAGAGAGGGAACCGGACACAGGCAGAGAGGCGTACAGGAGATTGCCAGTCAGATTATGAGGCTGCCCAGAATGAAAAGTTTCCACATGAGCAGTAAGCAGCGCTGCACACAATGTGTTACCAGGCTCTGTGTGCGTGTGTGTGCGTGTGTGTGGTTTTGTCCAGATGAGGCTGGACAGAAAGTTGATATGTTTCAGTAGCTCGGATGCAGCCTGGTCACGTCCTCCTTTCATGTGCCCCGGGGGAGCACAGGAAATGACTTTGTTTGTAGAAAAAAAACAATTATGAAAATGAGGACAGAAAAGGGAGAAGGGAATGAGAGAAGGGAGCGTACACGCAGAGTTTCAACTTTGCACACTCTGAAGAGACACAGAAGTGGCAAAACCGTACGTTAAAATGGATGAGATCAGCAACAAATGTTCTCCTCCATCTCCCGTTCCTTTCACTGAGACAGGACGATCCTAAAAAGCTGGCCCAAATTCCTGTGGATTACATCTGCCTTATTCCCTCCCAAAAATCTAATCTCAGTTCATTCTGGTTAAGGCAGACCGCTGACTCCACCCCTCCCCTGTTCACACCCAGATTATAGGTTTGGTCAGTTTTTGGTTGCCAAAGGAATGTCCTGACTGTCTATGGTTTATTAAAAAAAAAACATCTGACTGCATCTTCTCACAGTCACAGCCCTCAAATAAAGAACCGCTGACATCATAAAAAAGGTGGAGCGCTGTTTGTCTCTAAAAAGGAGAGGAGGGGGAGTGAAAGTGAGAGTGACACACGGAGGGTGAGAGGCAGAAAGAGAGGGGATGTGGAGAAACCACGATGAACCACAATGATCTGGAACCACTTTGAGGGAGCACACCATCAATTCCAGTGTCACGCTAATGGCCAGCTATCTGGTGTTATGGAAAATATTATATAACCTGCAGGTTGACTGAGACCACGGACTGTATGTACCTCTCCTCATGGTGTAGGTAGACACAGTCAGTACATTCTTGACGATATAATCCTGATGGCTTTGTTCGGTTGTGCACACACACACACCGCATGCAGCCTTTGCAAAGGCATCATTTTAAACTATGACTCATGAACTGATTTTTGACAGTATAGGAAAAATCTAAAGAAATGGCTTCAAGAGAACAAGAAAAAAGCATGTTCAATGTTTGAACAAATCAAATGCTTTCTTCTTCTAGTAAAGCGTAATGGTTGCTCACCACCTGCTCTGCACATTACTATATTTCTCAACAGGGACAGCATATTTAGTGTTTTTGTTCAACACTTCCTGGTATGTGCAGCTTACATTGAGTACACATGTTGCGTAAGCTGCGCAAAAGGTATTGAAAAAAAAAAAAAATGCATTGTTCTTGGTGACTGCATGTTATGTAACACGCTGGTACTTTTAAAAACAACAAAAAGGGGCCATTGCAGGAGAGTTCTGCTACAACTGCTGCACTAAAGTAATGCAAAATGGAGGACAGTGTGACTCTACTGTAAATCAAGCAGCCGTGCATGCACAGACACACAAATAAAGATGCACACAGAAACAGATGCATGTAAGCCTGCACCACACAGAACTCAATCGCCATGCTCTAGTAACACAGTATAAAGGGTTAAAACTGCTGGATTACAGCCTGCTCCCCTCTCCCTCCCTGGCTCACGCTGTGATTAAGAGGAATATGAAACACCCTTTTCTTTTTGCTGATGTTTTGGAAGAGCTTACATTTTAGGTCAAAGAAATAAAACAGAAGGAATGCATTCTGAATATATAATTGAGGAACGAAAGCGATGATTATAGCTTTGCAGTTGCATTTGAGGCACTAATATTAGAAACTTGAGCCAGTACATAAAATAAACATCTCACACTATTTAGACAGAATCTTACATAGAGAACAACCAGGACTGGTTTACTAGTATAAGTGCATTGATCAGGAAACAAACAGTACACATTTGAATCCTATAGGGATGTATAGGGATGCAAAATGAGCTGAAGAGATGCTGATGTTGCTTTAAAACACTAGTGGAATTCTTTACATGAACTAAATGTTTAGCTCCCAAATGTTAGCTAATAAAACTATTTACAGAGAGCCTTATGACTCAGCACAGGGGGGACGACAAGACAGAACAAAACCTTGTGGTGCTGGGGGGTGTGCATTGAACACATCCTGTATGTGTTCAATGCAAATGAACCTCAAACAACCCTCAAAGATGACACATTCTGCTAATGGCTAAAAGCCGTGTTCGACAGTCTAATCTTAACTCATGAGAAATAAGACGGGAAGGCATTCTTATTCCCCCACCAGCTCTGGATAGTGGTCAACATCGTGGTAAAGTGAGGGGGAATCATTTCCTTTTCCTCCAATATCCCTTTTTAATTTGTAAATTGCGCTCTAGTCACATGGGTCTGCCTAGCTCATTGGTTTTTGGAAATGATCCACGATGAGCAAATAGGAATCTCACTAGGTCCGTGAAGGAAAAAGGTCAATGAGGTACAAAATCTCTGAGAAAATGTTTTACAGTAACGAGTCTGTGGTGCAATGAGAAACACTGTAAATCATCTTCAATACAGTTCACATCTACCCCCCATTGATTTCTCCCGCCTCTCTTACTGTTATCTCTCCTGTACTGTCTGGCAAAGCACAAAAGTGTCAAATCATTTTGGTTTATAGGGTACGTATATGTTGGTTCCAGGTTATTTTTGGCAATTCTTCAACCGAGTACAGTGCTGTGTAAACTGATGTATTTGGAAGCACTTTCATATAAATTTTGTGGTCTAGTCCATCACTTGTCCAATGCCGAGTTAAAAAGAAAAATGGATTATTAAGTGAGGTGTTTGATGAAATAAAATAAAGCTTGGACAAAAAAAAAAAAAAATAGAAACTCAATTCATGCCACACTACATAATCTCTTCTGCTTTTTGACATCACATGACAGAGCATGGCTATGGAGGTGGGTGGCCACTGCCATGCACTTACTGCACAACTGACGTCAGCGTTTTTCCCCATCACGCCTTCTATCAATACTTCCAGGCAGACAGAATTCATTCTTCAACAACTAATCACATAGTTGAAACTAATCTCTTCGAGTCATTTCCTTTCGCTTATGCTTGATTATTATACGACCACATAAAAATAAAAGTAATTGGAAACATGCAGGTTACACGAACAGTCTGGGGGCGAATGTGGAGGAAGTCCTCGGAGGATGCAAGCTGCGAAAACAATTACTGCGACGACAAACTGTAATACTGTATGTTAAAAGACCCAAAACACAGGAGCTGAGGTGCAGCGGAGATTACAAAGATCCCCATAAGAGTAAACGCTTTCAGGAGAAAAGTCCAGAAAAAGAGGCTCCCACTCCGTCCTCCCCCGGGGAATCATAACAGTTTACTGAAAGATATTGGCATAACAAGTGACTCAGACTAGGAGAATATTAAAAATCCTTAGCTGCCATCTTTCGTTATAGACACAGTGTAGAGTCGATGCTTCTTTCAGTACTCCTCAGCAGTGTTTCACAGTGGGACTACAGATGACAGGTGCTTTGTGCCGTGTGGTTTAGTTTCACCGATGTGCAGCTTTTCCTCTGTAGCTCTAACTCCCATGTCTCCCTGCCTCGCCTTTCTCTCCCTGCTGATATGGTAAAAATCAATGGCTCCTCTATTCTGTGGAGGGCCTGATGTCTGCTAATGAAATCCTATCTGCTATGAGTCATCCATCTGATAGCTGCTGGGACAACGTCTCTTCAGCATCATTTATGATCTCTCGCGCACACAAATATCGCACACCTTTATAGGCACACATCAATTCATGCAAGTGTAAATGTGTGAACCCTGATCATTGAGGTCAGTGTACAAATTGAACTGCACATCGACTGCAAAGTCACGCCCGAACGCTAAAAGCATAGAGCATTTAATCTGAAAGGATGATTCCAAGAATATCTGTTAAATCATCGTGCAATTATTCTTACAGTACACTTACCTATTATCCCCTTACTTCATTAATAAAATCATAACTTACAGACAGCTCATCATGTTGCTAGAGCCTGACCGATACTGGAATCTTGAGGCTGATATCAATATTTAAGTGATTTTGTCATGGTTTTTAACATGTTTAATGTGATACTATTGTACTTCAAACATATTGGAATTATGGCGATGCAATTTCTTGTTACTTATTGGCCAACATACAGTACCGATATATCGGCTGAGCCAATGTGTCGGCCAGAATATAATGGATAGAATATATTTCTATGCACTTTGCAATCAATTCCTAGTATGTCCAAAGTATGTGTTTGAAAACATGTGATTAAAAAAAAGGGAGGTGAAAATGATTCAAACTTGCAACATCATATGATTGCGTTCGGTCTTTGACTCGTGCCACAACTGTTTCAGAAACTGTCAATCTGTTTCTGCGACAGAGCAGACGAACAGCATTTCAGATGCGTCAACCATGACTCACTCACACATATGCACACATCTAACTCTAAAGCGAGGAATCTCTGTCTGTCTGGGGATATGTATGTACTGCATGTATATACTGCATGTATGCATGTATGTATGCAAGTATAGTTTAATGAATAATAATACATTATTTAATTGTTACATTTATATACGAGAGTAAAATATGAATCTGCAACGTAACCAGTAACATTTCTCTGTCAGGTAAATTCCTCTGAAGTAGTAGTATATAGTCGAGTTGGATATTTTGTAAATGCTTTGGGAGCTTTTTGTACGTTATTGAGGGGTACAATGAGTTAGAATAATTCAATATTTTTCATATTTATACATTCTAATAAATCTAGCTGTTTTTTTTTTTGATGCCCTTTTAGTCAGGGGTCCCAGGCAGTATCGAGTGTTACGTTTTTTTGAATGAGCAGTTTTCGGGAAAGGTGCAAGTCGCAATACCACAGGCCAAGCATTCAGCCCATTCCAACAGGCATGTTTTCAACGAGTGCTAATAATGACTGATGATCATAGATAAAAGTTATATAGATACAGGCGATCGTCTAGTGAGCTCAACATGACCCTACCTGAGTCACACAAATCAGTACATGTAAACACGCTGAATTCCAGAGTATTAAAATACTCTTGCATGCAATAATGCAGAGGGATTTATCTTCAGCTTTTTTACACAAGCCATAATGTTAACCGGGCCTACAGCCTAATGTACACCGAGAGTACAGACACGCAAAGCCTCACACAAACAGAAACTATCCATGCAAACAGTACGAGCCTGAAAAACATGTCACGCACAGCTGACGAGACACGTCTACAAATGCTGCGTTTCTCTCTTTAATCACATCCTCAAAACACTCAGTTCCTCCCTCTTTCATGAATCACATCTCCCCTTTTTATTTTTTATCTCTCTCTGCAACCTTTCAATCCCTCCCTCATCACTACATCTCTCAACCCGACCAGTCTCAATCTAAACGCTGCTAATCTCTTCCTGTAGCTGTGTCTCTGCATCACTGTGCTAGTGCATCCTCCGATGATTGAAACTGACATCTGTTTGCACTAGTCTGGCTGGTAGCCATACAGTACGAATACAGAGGGAGTGCTAGACCCGGACACATCCATAGATATGGCAAAACAGGGATTTGTCCCACACACATGGACAAATACAATGCCACTTTTTAAAAAAATTACCCTAGTGCTGAAAGAGAATAAAAAGGAAGGAGGAAGGAGGAAAGGGACATGAAAACTGAAGCCTAAAGAGAAACCTAAAAATGTTTTGATGACAGCTGTCCATCTTGTATTTCATATCCTGTTTTGTTCTTTGCTGCTATATTTTTCTTACTCCTGCAGATAACGTATGAGGTCAGGTTGAAAATACTGTCAGCTTCCAGAATGGAAGAGCAAAGATTTCAAAAATCAGGATGAAACAAATTTATTTATTTTTAAAGGATATGAGATTTTCTTCATCCATAGTAAAAATGCAATGCAACATTCTGGTTTCAGAAATGGGGGCATAAATAGGGAGCATAATTATCATTCTTTATCATCAGCATTTTGTACACTTCTAATTCCCCCTTATAACCTATTGCAGAAGTCATGCGGTTTCCCTAAGGCTTGCTGAAATGTATTCTGGGAAACTAAGGAAATCACTAATTGAAGTAGATGACGCAAGTTGAAAGTAAGTGGGTACTCCAAAAAAAAAACACAAGGCGTCTCATCAGTGCAGAAATACTCATAATGATCATGTGTTCTGATCATTATCTCACAAACGAAAAGGGAAAAGACCACATGAATCCATTTAACTGCAATAAGATTTCATGTTAATTTATTAATTAAGTAGAGTCGAAAGGGGATTGAGCCAAGGACTAACAGTCAACTTGGGAGTTGAATACATTATGCAGGGAAGAAACACATTAATATTATATGGCCAAATAAATCCAACTTCCCTGGGGGGGTTTCCCTGCCACCGTGTCTATCCACCCCTCCTTCCATTATATAAAAGACAGTGCTGGAGAAAAAGGTGAATGAAAAGAAAGAACGACAACAGGACACAAAGGAAGTTTGGGGAATTAATGAGTGAAGGAACTTTCTAGGGCAGACCTGAATGCTTGGAAGCTTTGACCGTTCTGTCCAAATCCAGAAACAAAACTTCAAACCACAGAGATTCAGTGAGAAGCTACACAAGTACTGAGAGCTGGAGGCAACAAATGTCTTTCTCACAGACATGAGTGGAGTCTCCCAACATAGTTTGTTTGAGGGGTAGAAGCGGGATCGTCACGGGCTGGTCACGGAAGTGGCACGATTTGTTCTGTAACAAATTGGGATGTTCACAAAAGACACGCTGCAGCGCCGGCTCACGATCTTCACAGATAGTTTTGCCATCTGTTCTAATTTCCCTGCGTGCTGCGAGCAAATTAGAAATAAGTTATAAGAAATAGCCTATTATCACTGCAGTTTGAGACTGTGGGGTCTGTGAATGACCTACGTTCCATATTTCAAGAAAGAGAAAGTCGGGTGAAGAGGGGGATGGTATGAGGCAGAAGATGGTGGGAACAGCAGAGGTAGAGTGAAGACAGAGATGCCCCCAGAGCACTGTGTGACGGTAAATGGGTTTATACAGCAACTTGCATGGGCTCACTGATATGAACAAGCTTCTACCTGAACAGCGTTGCACAGTGTGGCACAACTTGGCATGTGCAAAGCAATGCATTAGTAAACAAATCCACAATGTAGCTGATGTTTGTTTCCTCTGTACACACAGGAGTGGTGACCGGAATGAGGATGTACCTGAAGTTGCCATTTTATACCAAGATGCAAATCCAGACACAGAAGAAGCGTAGCATTAAATCTAGGACTACCCCTTTAATAATTGCTTAGTCCCACTTCGAACCATAAGAGCTGATCAAACTCCCAAAAAAAACAAAAAAACAAGCAACATCCGAGGAAGTGACTCAACAAAGACAGGCCGTCCGCGATGATTGTACTGTCCTCTGCCCTCTCCCTCCGGGGCTCTGACACGCATTGCTGCTCTCTGTGTATCTCTTCCAGTCTCATGCTATCCTGCTTGGACATTTTATCTCCCTTCATCTCCTTTTCCATCTCTACCAATCCTCATTTTTATTTGTATCTACTTCTTCCTGGAAATGGCTTTCTTCACTCTGCCTTTCTATCTCCCAGCTTGTGTCAGCTTCTTTCTCTGCGTGTCTCTCTCATTGTCCGTCCCACCTCTAATTGGCCATTACTCTCCAGTCAGCACTGCTATGGCCTCTGTAAAAGTCACTATTATGAAAGCAGCATTTTTTTTTTTTTTTTATGCGCGTGTGTGTGCCTCAGGATTTAGATAGATACAGGGAAACCTTGTAATCCTCGAAGTTAGGCCCACAGAGGATCTACACTGTGACCTGAACACGTCATTGTGGTGTGTGTGTGTGTGTGTGTGTGTGTGTGTGTGTGTGTGTGTGTGTG
>CALSCE010010686.1:3501803-3521188 GCA_943593645.1 Bovichtus variegatus | reverse complement strand
TGTGTGTGTGTGTGTGTGTGTGTGTGTGTGTGTGTGTGTGTGTGTGTAAGAACACACTGATGACAGGTCAGTGAAACAGATAGCACAGCACGATATTCACAAACACGTGTTCAAATAAGACTTATGTATTGCTTCACACAATAACACAACAGCATGCAGATGATCAACTTGTTGATTCGTTCTCTGAACTCTGCTTGTTGAGGGATCCATCAGAGACTCTCCCTGCATCCTTCTTGTCATAATTCTTGACACAAATGCCCCCATGGTGCCATCACCGTGATGACATTACTGTAACAGCAGCAGCCAAAACAAATGAAAGACAGGGCTTTTACGATAAGACTAGAGCCACTGATCAAATGAGACCACACATCTTTGACAGAAAATCACCGACTGTTTTGACAGCAGGCTCTTCTAATCTCTGTGTGGGCCCCGTCCAGACGGCATCCCTAGTTCGTTGGTTAGTGGTCTGTGCTACTTCCTGTTTGTTTTTAATGTGATATGTGTAACATTTCAATTGAAATAATCCAGTATGGCACAAATGGAAGATTAGAAGCAACTACTGCATTTTTTGAAATTATGAAAACATTTAGTCAAAGCATGTTAAAGCATGATCCTGCCAACGCACACATACTTCAGCAGTTTAAATAGTTATAATTAAATTATTATTCATGTGGGGAAATTGGCTTTGAATCTTGGGCATCATTACATAAGCTTGTCTCTCTCTCTCTCTCTCTGTGTGTGTGTGTGTGTGTGTGTGTGTGTGTTGCACAAAAAACAAGATGGACTGTGAAGGGCTGTTGTGCTGCTGCGTCTATGAATGAATGAATGAATGAATATGGTGTTATGAGTGTGAACAAAACCGAGCAGATAGATTTTGACTGCTTTCCCTTCGTCTCCTCCTCTCCGGAGTCTCTGTCCCTGCGTGTCTTTGTTGTGGGAAAGTTCATTTGGGTCTCTGTCAAACTTATTGTCAAGCACAGTCACAATGGACCCATTCTACTGCGACACATTCAACAATGAAGAAGACACACAAACTTGCACTATGATGACTGAACAGACATTTACACGCACACGTTTCTTTCAGGCCAGCATTGTCTGATGTCGTATTAGCGTCTCTGCACACATGTATGTTATTATTAGGCAACGCCAGTGACTCAGACTTGTCACTTCCCTCCAGAATACCTGCTAACACACATTCTACACACTGACTTGCATTCATTTGTGCACAGCTGAAAAACATGCAGATGTTTAATAATTTTTTCCACCTAAGGCAGCACGTCTATTTACATCGTTTTTGTTTGGACACACACACGTAACAGAATCATGTTATTAAAGCATGCGACTCTTAGTCTGCTCAACTGTAGGAATGTCCACAGACACAGAAAGTTCTATTAATCACTGCCTGGGGACTACAACAACCTATGTCCTGTGTGCTAGTGTGTATACAGCTTTTATTTGCTATGAAAAGTAGATGGATAGTCTGTATGGCTCTGTCTATGGTGGATCAGATTATACTAATACCAGCAGAAACACAGACTCAAACTATGACTCAGGATGAAGAATAAGTGGCACCAATTGTGAGGGATGGCAGGGAGATACCATTCTGCATTTCATATTCACAGACGTGCTGCTCTGTTTCACACCATTGTAACATTTTTGCTAGGCCACTGAGGGCTGTTTCTGATGCATTAGCCCACATGAGTTATGTGTTTGGGCCAATGGCAAGACATTACATTACTCAATTGGGGTTAGCAACAGGGAGCAGCGTATCAATCCTTGCAAAGAGGAAACGTACACCAATAACAATGTTTTCACCAACATAGACAGACCTGTTGCATCATCTTTTGTGCCTTTATGCCCACATCAACCCATCACAAACCTATTTATTCAGAAATCAATGAAAATGTGCACTCGGGAGCCTCTGCCCAGCTCATAAGCAACACAGACATGAATCAGCCTCACGGTGGTTACCCTGGAAACCATATGGCAGCACAGTTCTTCGAGAGCCTATTGGATGCTGTGGTAAATTGAGCAGAGTTTACCAGGGATATGCTGGCTGATTTGATATCACCGATCTTTCTCCAAGGCTTCTCAAAGTCATAGGGTAATGCTTTTATGTGTTGGTGTCTGTTAGGCTAGAAGAGTTGCATGTTTGTAATTATTCTATGATATGGCAACCTTACACTGTAGTATGACTTTGACCATTTCAATTTTTTTTGAGAAGTTCTAAATGTTGTTTGAGTGAGTTTGTGTGGCAGAAAGAAACATCCCTCTAATGCAGCTCAGGGCTTTGAAAGAGAACATTTGGAATACATGACTATAGCCACCAAACCCAATTACTTTGCTCATGCCAGTAGACCTTGAGCAAAAAAATAGTCCAAGACCTGCCACTAGACCCATAAGCAACACACACTGGTTATTCCACAGGGATCTTAGCAGCCTTATCATGTGGCTTTCGTTACAACCCAGTTAGAAGAGATGATCTTTTATGCTGAGATGCTTTTGACAAGCTGAGTCAGTGGCTGCGTGTATTCCTTGAGCCGAGCCACATAGACAGGGAATTTGAACCAAATTGCTTTTTAATTGTACCATAGCAAAAACAACATAATTATACTGATTTAAAGTACTATTTGGGAATCCCCCCAACCAGGCCATTGTCACAAACGCAAATAATAATCCAATTGAATATAAAGTCGGGTAATAGACCTTTAAAGGAATGAAGTGGAGCCCACCATATGGCCTTGTGACCTCTCTGCCCTCTACTCTGTAGCATTCCAGTCAAGGTTTATCCAAGTTTTAGCCGGACTATCTCTAAGTACCAAACCGCCCAGTGACAGTCTGATTCCTACTGCTACTAACTAAAGGATTAACAAGACTACAAGTCTGAAGCCCTGCTAGTGGCTACGAGAGGCTGCAGTGTTTATTACAAGCCACAAAATTGTTGGAGGGAGTCAACAAAACTCTGCAACAACATACTGAAGAAATACTATAACACACTGATTTTGCTATTCCTAGAGTCTTGTCATATCCGGGTCTACAATGTTAACAATCTCTTGAAGGTGATGCTACAAGAAATGCCATGGGCTGATTAAAACCAAAAAGGGTTTTCCCATTGGGAGCATCAATTAGCTCAGCAAATTGTATAGCAGTATGGGATAGTTTGTGTTCACAGTTAACAATTTGGCCTGAAGGTGGAACAAAAGGAAGTGTCCAAAATGCTAAATGTTTAGGCTTCAGGGAGCACGAGAAGATGTCTTGGTCGTCCGCCTGTTACATTTATTGTTGTTTCTTGTGCGCAGGGGGAAGTTCTGGCTTGATGGTAGTGCTAGATGAGGTCAGAGGTTCACTAAGAGCATTATTGGACGTTAAGACAGAGTAGTCAGTAATGAGTATCTAAGTGATACACTGCTATCATACAGTTAGAAATGTTATCTATTAAACTTCACATTTGTCTTAATGATGTCTGAGCCTCCTTCTTATAGCTCCTACCCTCAAAGTCTGAAGGGATCAGGAATCCCATGCTGCACCAGTGTGATTACCTTGAGGAGAACTGAATACATTACTGATGAAACAACTACCACAAGTGCAGGCTCTCGTGTTTAAAACATAAATAAAAAGAATACTGGAGATTTGTTACTTAAAATGACATCTGTTTAGCAATGTTGCATGCACAACCACAGATGCAGTAATCCCACTTGCAGTAAACCCAGGAAATTCATAGGAAATGATCACGGTAAGTGCCATTAGACTCCCCCAATTATAGGAGAGAGATTATTTTAAGGAAAAACACAGCTCAGAAAAATGCTTTTCGGAAAATAATGTTTTTTGGTTTAACTGTAGGTAGTTTGTCTTATTGGGATCATCATTTTGAGGCCAAAGTTCACCAACAGTTATATTTAGTACAAAATCCCCATTTCTATTTGCTATGTTGTGTCTAAAGAGAAGGGGGTTGTCATCACTAATACCAAGACAAACTATTAAATGCCTGCCTCTCTCCCTTTGAAACTAAATAACGTAACCACCAGCCTTCTACCCTGTGTGCTACCCAGGGACAGCCATGCTGGCCATGACATAAGGCTTTAAAAAGCAGAGCTAACCAGGATTAGCATCCAATTTTAACACCTGACTGTAATCCTGCCCTCACACAGTCCATGCTAAGCCTGTGCTAGCCATGCTAATGGACGGCAAGCAGTTTGCAGACGGTCTATTTTTTTCTTCACAACTGTTACCTAACAACTTGGCTTGGGACAAATGCAGTGGGTGACAGGACAGCACACATGCAGAAGAGGGGGAGCAATAGATTAGCTCGTACTTTCTTACTGTCGAGGTAAAGTTGGATGATTCTTTATACTGAAGAAAATGACTTTTAGTCGGCTCAATGAGTTCCGTTACTGTTCCGTTCAACTCTGCTTCTCTTATTTTGAATTATGATCCAGCACTGTACATACAACAGAACCATACGATTTGTATACTGCTGTGCCCAGCAACAGAAAACAGATAGAGATTAAGATGACCTATCAACAGGCTTTTTAGACCCCACCACTTCCATTATATTTTACTGATCAAAACTGTGCAGAACTAAGCTCTACCTTCAAGATACACATACAGTGTCGTAAACCAAATACCAAAGGGAAAAACACTGAATCACTTTGGGTTGAGCATTAACTACTGGCTATTGTGTCGTCTGCTTTTAACGCCCTGAGAGAGCCAACATTTATAATTATCTATTGCACACTCAACATGACTTTATTAGACATTATTGTGCACGAGGTGGCTGTGTGCTACAAACACAGCTCTGTCCCAACTCACAGAAAGGGTGTAGCCTTATGGATCATCTAAATTATAACTTACTGAGCAGTTTGTAGTTTGTGTGTGACAAACTGTGATGCTGTTATGGTTGCGGTCATTACATCCTGCTCCCGAGCTTGACTGTAGCCTTTTTCATGAAACAGTAGCAGTGCAGTTTAATATACTGCTATCAAACATACACAAGGGGCGGTTTTTGTTGTATCAGCCGCTTCAACTGATAAAAAGGTAATTCATTCATTTTTAAATCAAGATGTACTCTGACTTCAGACAGGCCAGTAATCAGTTAGCATTGGGACTGGACATGAAGAACGGTTCAATCACGGTCTCCTACAAATAAGAAATTAATCATTAAGCTAAAACAGATCAACAGACCAATTTGGTCAGATAAAGCAGTTTTCACTGTTTACATGGAGGTACAAGGTAAGTAAGGTGACCTTGAGTGCCATGAAAAGCGGCAATAAAAAAAGTTTGAATTATTATCATTATTATTTTAAAAAACTTCCTGTTTGATATGTGGCATCCATTTGGGGTTTGACTTTATTTTGTTGTTCATTTATTCCTGTTTTGAAATTTCTGTGTCATTTGAATGACCCGAATTAGCCTTTGATTTGTTTTCCTGCACTCGCTGGCATCATGGTCATAATATCGTTACTTCCAATTCTGTGAAAGTTGTTTAAGCAAACATAACGTCACATCACCCTCCATGACATCTTTACATAAAATATGCACTATGTTGCAAGCAGGTAGGCTCCGCATGTGAAGGAAAAACATTCTGGTTTAGGGCACAAATTATATGAAAATGATTGCTGAAAACCACTAAGTCAAAATTGCTAGAAACTAACTATCTAAGAGATGTCACTTCAAAATCAATACACTGTATGGTTTCTGTCTGCCCTTCGAATCCACTTCTTACTGAAATTACTTTTCCTGGCTACTATGTCACTATCAAACAAAAATGTTACTCTGTGAATCGCTGAAAGCAGCAATAGCATTATTCCTTTCAAAACACTATCTCACACACACACACAACTAATGAGATTCTTCCTTAGCAGCAGACTCACTGGCATTGAGTTAATTTACTAATAAGAAATGTAGTAGTCAATACTAATGAAATTCCATGATTCTCAAAATCAATTCGATAACACGATAAATACAAAATGCACTCCGTTATTACTGTTTGCATACTGTTTTTTGTTAGGAAGTTCAGGTCATAATTGCCACTCTAATTTCTATTTTATATTGCTGTGAAAACACATGTATTTATTGAAGTTTCTGAAACAAAAACTAAAGTTTACAAGACTACATTTGAACACATCATGATAACCATATCATTTACATCCGCCCAGTACTAATTTTTGCTGAATAGAGCTTGAACCCTCCCTAATGCAACTCTATAGAACCTTTGTTTACCGGCTGCTAACAGAAAACAGCTAACAGCTAACGCTAACTAGCTTTCCTCCTGCCAATTTCAACTTGGACTTGTTGTTCATGATGTAGCACTATCAGGGGAAAAATGGGGTCCCTGGACATGTTTAATTGAGTTTACTGCGTCCCAAACTGTTTTTTATCATTTAATCCAGTTTTATTTTGGTTTGGGTTTGAGATATTGGGAGATAATCTTGTCTTTCAGTAATATAGATGCCATTGTTATTGTGCAACTGCAGGCCGTGGGGATCCAGTATTTTCAGCAATTGCCTCATTGTCTCTTGATTCACCACGTAGCCAGCCTGAAAGCCTTTCAGATGCATCATTGTATATCCATGAAACCAGCCATCTCGGTTCAACTGATCCTGGAGAAACATCAATGTCCAGCAGATCAGAAGGAGCTTCATGCCTGAACAACTGGAAAGTCCTGAGGTGTCTGCACAAAGTTGACAAACTCATAACAATTCCACCTAAATAACTAAAAAGACATTATCTTCCAATGTTTCAAACCAAAACCAATTTAAAACTGGATTAAACTATACAGGCGGGACACGTTTGCTTCCATGAAAACAAGCTCTCAAGTGCTTCTCTTGGGATTTGAGGTATCTCGTTTCAATTCAGAAAAAAAGAGCAAAACATTTATTTCCCCTGAAAACTTCTCATTATTCCGAGATAATAGTCTTGTTAATCCAGAAACAGGGCAAACTCAATTCTCAAGTGAATGCATTAAGATACCAATGACAATGACAACAATGATCTAGCTTTTTTAGAGCATGGACAAAAAAAACAACCACTTTTAGGAAATGTACATACAGTAGCTGCAGGGGGTAAATATTGTAAGCAATAGTGACCTACACATGTCTTCATGTTCAGTGCCTCAAAATGTTGCCTATGTAGCGTGGACTATAGAATATTACATAATCCAAGGTTGATTCCGTAAAAGCCAACACATTTAGGTTGTTCTGGTCAAACAAATGGACAATGGCCTGAACAATATGAAAGACGAGGGAAGAAAGATATCATATGAAACAGATGGATAGATGGAGGCTTTCGTGTGCCAGCTGCAGAACTGTAGGGATTCATCCCTCCATCACTGGCCTTCCCACTGATGATGTCATCAATTAAAGGGACATGAATCTAAAACAATCTCTCTTTTTCTTCACTATACACAACCCAACAGAGATGGATCACTCCAACCTTGGGAGGGTACAAATGTACGCATGCACCCACCCGTACAGATATATCCAAGCCACACGCGAGTTCCGAGTAAAAATGGCAATGTAGTGTGAACAGATACACAGCAGAGTCATACGGTACTGTGAGTGTGTACGCGTGTGACAGTGCATGTGTTTCAGAGAACACCATACAAAGAGAATTTCTACAAGTGAGCCAGCTGGGCACATAAGCCGTCCTGCACAATAAATCCAAATAATCCTTTACGATTGGAAGCGGGAAAAGGGGGTGGGGGTGAGGGGGTACTCAGACATATGCACGCACACAAACACTCACAAAGGTACACACGCTTCAATTAGCCTCGCCATTGTGCCGCTGTGGTAGACATTCAGTGGCTGTGCCCTTTTCCTAAGAATAACATGCAAGTCACCGGAATGTATGCACTCAAAATAGCAGGGCAGCTTATGACATTTGAACCTCCCAAACACATACACACATACACACACGCTTACCAGCAGATGAAGCACTGTAGGACAAGGACATAAAGGGGGATTACCCTGAATAACAGAAAAGGAGACATCATAATAAAAAAAAATAAATTCATCTCACCTTCCATCATGGTTGCAGATTTGCATTCCTCTATCTCCAAGGAGCCTGAAATGAAAGCAGGAGGCGTAGGGGAGGGGGAGAAGAGAAGAGAAGAAGCCCCCGGTTACCAGAGATACAGCAGAATTGATGGGCAGCAGAGCAGCCGTGTGCATGTGGCTAACGCCCTGGCTAACTGTGAGCCTCCGACACCCCCAGACGTCGCCTGTCAACTAACCCAGGAGGGAGAGAGAGAGAGAGAGAGAAGCAGAGAGAGATAGAAAGAGAGAGAGGAGGGGTAGGGGCCTGGCCGGGCGAGCTGCCGATCAGAGCTGGGGCTTAAGCCATGGATGCTGCTGCTGCCTCTGCTACTGCGGCTCTAACCTACACACACAGCCGAGGATGCTGAGAGGTGGGGGGAAAGGCTAACTGGAGGAAAAAAAAATAAATAAAAGAGAGAGAGAGAGAGGGAGGGAGGAGGAGAGACTGAGAGGGAGGGAGGGTTATGTGTGTCTATGTATGTGTGTTTGGCAGGGGGGCTGGTCGTGTTGAGGAGGGGCGGAGGCAGTTTGCTGAGGTCAGAGACGGCCTCAGCCAATCCCTGCAGCTCTTTGTGCAGTCACATGGCTTACAGCTTGAATCTCCTGACACCATGGACCAGGAGAACTCTACATTAGTAACTGCTCTTGCTTAACAAATACTTGTGCGCAAACACTAAATAGACACACACACACACACAAACACGTTTACACATCCAAATAGAGGCACAGACGAAGCCACCACACAGGTACAGAGTAAACACAGAGGGTACACAAATCCACTGACACACACACACAAACACAAACACACAAACACAGACAGACAGACACACACACACCCTACCTTATGTCAGTTCAGTGTGCCGAGCCTACCCAGTGGTGAGTGACATTAATTATTTGCTCGCGGTCGCAGAGAGAGTAACGTGCAGGTGTGAGCCAAGCGACAGCCCATGTTGAGGACACACACATACACGGACCCTATAATAAACACACCACTGCACAAAATATTTGCCCAGCACCCTCCTGCACAGTCACTATTCCTGTAATAGCTGCTTGTGTGTGGCTGCCTGTGTCCCGCCCTCCTTAGAATAAGGTGTGGTTTCACTCTGCACTCTCTTTCTCTCCTCCTCTCCCCGTTCCCTCCCACCTTCCCCTCTCTCTGCCAGTCTGTTTCACTCCGCTGCCTTTTTCTGTCTCTGTGCTTCCCCACTGCAAAGGGACCAGGATCGATCAGCGTGACATCACGGCAACGCAGGCTACAGCTGCAACCAATGAGCAGGAAGGGCCGGTGACAGAACAGCCCCCGGAGAAGGGTGTGTGTGTGTGTGTGTGTGTGTTGATTACTTTTCTATGAGAGGGTGCAGAGAGAGAGAAAGAGAAGGGGGGGGGGGGGTTGTTTATGTGGACAAACCAAAGAGCAGAGGAGACTGACAAATAGGCAAACCTACAAAAAAACAACAACAACAACAAATGAAGCACTGAAGTGATACTGAACAGTATTATTTCTAGGATTATTATTTTAATTGTTCATTGTAGTAGTGATAGTAGTTGTTGTAGTCACAGTATTCATATATCAGTATTGTGTATATCAAGTATGTAACTCATAGAATAAGCCATGAAGTATATATGATAAAGTTTTCAGTTTAGTAGTTGACATTTATTTCACACTAAATATCTCGTTTCTGTATAAATCATCCACACACATTTCCTAATATTAAAATCCAAGGTATGTTTTGTAAGGTCAAACAAACTGAACACAATCAGAAGACCTTAAAAAACAGAATATATTGGATTTTAATATTAGAAACGTATGTTGATGATTTATACAGAAAAAGGATATTTATTGTGAAATAAATGTAAACTACTTAACTGAAAACCTTATCGTGTATGGTATACTCTATGAGCTACGTATATACTTGATGTACACAATATTGAGACACAATATGAAATACTACTGTGACTACAAGGTAAGATTAAATAAAGAAAAAAAGCTGAAGGAGAGTAATTATACGTAAAAAAAAACAACAAAATGAATAAATGCATGATCAATTAACTAATGTTGCACTATTTGTCTAAACATTCAAAAATAAATTGAATTGAAAATTGAAGCACTAGCTGAGAGTTGTTTATTGTGCATTTCTTCCCTAATATTACTCTATACTCTATACTCTACTCTACTATTATATTGAGAACTAAACTTCACTACTGGTTCACATGGACCGTCTGTGTCCTCTGTTTCGATCATCTGTGTGTATCCTTCTTGTGAAAAGTAAGATTGCGGATGCCTCACTAGGAAATCATTATTAATAGCTGTGACTTATGTTATCGATGCATAGTACAACATGCCAAAACTAAGTATTCATTGGGTATCAGGCTGTGCCTCATATCTACTCAGCCAGGAAGAGTGTATGGGTGTTCACATAGATGACTTTGTATACAAACATGCATTTATGAGTGTATTCTGTGTGGCAAATCCAATAGTCAGTGGCAACCACTTTCCTTTAGAGGGTTGAACAAGTATCTTTTTCTCCCATGTGTCCGTCCATCTGTAGTCATGCTTTTAGCCAAGTGCCTCTCCCTGCCCAGTCATGCTTAAGCTCATGTGATGGTGACTCCCTCCCTCCAAGTCTCTCTTTCATTTATTACTTCTTCCCTTTTCATTAACTGTTTTCTCCCTTGCCCCTGTACGTTACCCCGTTATTTTTCTCAGGCTGCCTCTATGTGGTTCATTCTGTCACTTGCCTCCTCCCTCCTTTCCTCCCTCTGTCTTTCCTTGCCCGGCTCCTTTAACACCCGGCAGATGCTCCCCAAAAACAGGGTCCCCACCCTCCCAGCCTGCCCCCAGCTTCAACTCCCTTCCCCCTCATCCTTGATTCTCCTCCTTCACTCCAAAGCTGCATTTTGTGACTTTCCTGCCCTCTCACCTTTTTGATTTCTTCTGCTGCCTCCCCTTCTTTCGTTTTCTTATCTACCTCATCCTTCTGTCCTCATCTCTATTTCCCATCTCCGATTTTCTTCTACATTTACTCCTCTTCTCTCACCCCTGCTCACTCCTTTGGCTGTAAGATAACACGCATCTTCTCCTGCGCTGCCATCTTGTGTTCAATGAGGATCATGACTGATATCTACCATTGTGCTGGTGTTGAAGCCTTACTACTGTGTGGGGAATATACTGTGTCTTTGCTCAGCGTACCATATTAGCATCAATATATTGTATTGGGTATGTCTATGGTAAGTAGGCTGATATTTGGCCATACAAACAAAAAGATATGTATAGTGATTTTGCAGCTGACAAATTCTGCCATGCCAGCTAGTGGAGGAGTGTCAAATAAGGGAGGAGGAAGGGAGGGGGATTTGCTAAATAAAGCCTAATGCCCTATAAGCTCTGTTTTGGAGCTGCAGGAGTTTGAGCAGCCTGAATAAATAACACACTTGTGTCATTTACTATCAAGAGGATTAGACAATCGCACCCACGCTATAAGTTTGCATTTTATTGCATAATATACCAGAGAGAGCTGCCATTACGACACCTTGATGAGCAGTTTTAACCACACATAAATAAAGAAAAATGGATTTGATATGCAATATATAATAAACAAAAAATGAATAGCATACCTGTTCATATATTTGGAGCAAAAATTAAAAGAAGAAAAATACTGTGCTTTAGGGAAATGAATAAAGAGTGTTTCAATATCATGGGAATAAATCCATCTATTTGTCTTTATCTTGCCATGTCGCTTTCTGTATCTAGTCCTTCCTCTCTTACAACTTCAGTCTGCCTTTCCCTCTTTTTCTAACTAAATGACATTAGCAGAGTGTTCCCTGATGCACCTTCTGAGAGGACACACAGCACAGTGAACATGCACACACACACAGCGTGCACACAAACCTGTATATGCAAACAAACACGTCCATGTGCACATGTTATGGCTATAAAATATCAGTAAGGTCAACATAAACGCAAAGGTTACATATAGTACACAAATGTACTACTATAGTAAAAGTACAGACACTCACAACAAGACAAACAACCAATTAAACCCCCTGAGAATATCAATTTTTTTAAAAAATAAATAAAAAATAATAAAAAAATGGGAAAGAAAAGTGACCTATGTCCCTTATTTTCTGGTACGATCACAATCCACATTTTTCTCTTCTGAGCAGTTGCTATACTGTACTGACAGGTCGAGAAAAAGCTTTTGACCACTGTACCTGTAACGATGCGAAACCAGCCGGTACACAACTCCTCAGCCATTTAAAGCTCTCTTTATGGACCCACCTTGTTCTTACCCCAGCCAGACAGAGGGATGAGAAGGGAGTAGACGAACGGGGGACAGAGATGATTCGCTGGGGGAGACGAGAATGAGGAGTAACCAAGGACTTTGCCAGACTGAGCTGTTCACATATGACATGCACGTACGCTGATGACGATACCAGCACATACAGCAAATTAACAAGTGGAAGTGTACTGACGAAGGCGTACACACACGACTACACAGGAGAACAACCTGTGGAGAATAGTAATGTGGCACCGTGGGGTAGACAAATCGGACAGTGAAGGTCAACATGACCTTCATTGCAGTACAGGCAGACACACACACACACACACACACACCTAAACACCCACATATGCATCGTGCAGTACAAGCAGAAGACTATTTGATGCCGTCTGTATGCATGTTACAGATTTTAAATGTGGTTACTCTGCATCTACCAACTTTTGTTATGGTATTCTAAAAATCACTTAACCCAAAATAACCCAAACTTTTCAAAAGTCTGAAAGTGTCTTTAGGTCTGGATAACCAGGCTATACTGTAAATATGTGCATTACATTACTCATTTTATGGACTTGGTTCTAGCAAGTATTTCTGAATGTGAAAAAAGCAGTCTTGGACACCAACACTAAAGGTAGTGAAAGATTTGTAAAGAAATATTCACGAGTCAAACTTTCCTCTGATGAAGACATGGTAGTGTCAAAATGTTTGTTGAAATGCCTCTCTACCTTATTAAAAGGCTGAAAATGAATAAGATGTACTTCAGTTTCTTTCTCACCACTGGAGTTTGCTATCCTGAATCTAAGAAGCACGTGATTCACTGTGTTAGTATACTTGGGAACAAAATAAACAAAAATGTTTGATTTAATATCATTTGTAAATGTATGGTAGTGCACTTATAATTAAATCAGCCAAAAACGACATTTAGCATTAGCAATTACAGGTGAACTGGACCAAAAATAAGTTGATTTATTTCCCAACAAGAACCCAAAAATGACACACTGTTGGCGCCATCTACTGTTCGCTTTAACACATTGCAAATCCCCGTTATACACTATACATCTCCAACCCCTCCATCTCTGATCCACTGCTACAGCTGCACTCAGTTTTCCTTTTTCAAGATCAGTACTGTGACAGTAAAACATAGTTTGTCACAGGCATTAGTGGTATCACAAAGACACACACATGTTCACTAAACACAGTGAAAAGAGGAATCCAAGCCATTATTGTTTTTGATTTCCCAGTATCAAAATACAGCATCTGCACAAATCACATTGACTTCAATACTAATCCCAGTTTAAGCTATGACGGTCTCTGGTGGTACGGGTTGGCTATAATAATTTAGCGTCAAACTATAAGCTTGATACCTGCAGTGAGACCATTGACATTTCACTTCATTGACACATCCAAGCACTTTGCTACACGTTCTCTCGTCTTTATCTCGGTAAAACACTCCCTCCTAAGAGCAGTGCGGTCTCAGTGGCATTTAGACAGACACTTACTATTCAGAAATAGACTATGGGCAAGGATGCTCTTAATTTCGGCCCATTTCATATACCTCCCGGATGGCAGAAACGTGTAAAAGATGAGCCCGTTTATTTCAAAAGCAGCAGATGCAAAAGAAAAAGCTAATCTTCTTCTCTATCCCCACCCCATCTACCTCTCTTGTTCCCTCTCCCACCCTCTACCTTGCATCTGTCTCTATTTACCCCCCACCCAGACACTCAGCCACCCACAAAAACCCTCCACCTCCCTCCCTCTGACCTACTTTCTCTCCACCTTTGCACAGGTCTTTCGCCTGTGGGGTGCAGTGTTGCACTAGTCTGGCTGTTTTTCAGCAATGTCTCTCTGCATATGTTTGCAGGTCCAGAACCGTTTTCACCAGCAGCACAAACCGCAAGACAAATTCAAATGGGTCATCGATCTGTTACTGTATGAATGCAGTTGAGAAGCTGAAGCTCGTGCTGAACAATTGTGTCGTTTAATTGATCAGAACAACGGAAACATTAATTAACCTTTCCGAATGGTCAGACAAAATAAGAGTCTGGAGACATCAAGTTGGGCTCTAGGAATGACCAAACAATTCATCATTAAAATAATTAAAAGATTAGTCATTTTATCATCATGCGGGCGATCAGCACATGGCTTTTCAGATAGAGAGTTAAAGAGAAGGAAGCGGGATACTTCATAGTGTGCCTGGACGCAAAACTTGAGTCACCTTTACACCAGCAAAAAGCACTGAAATTCATAAGAGAAAACAAAGCTGAAACTGATCCAATGAGGTTCCATCTCTTGCCACTCTTACTGGAGGTGAGTGGGCTGATGACCCTAATTCAGCGCTGGGAAAGCCCAGTGGCGCATGACCATGTAGCGTGATGCGAGCCAAGCCAACAGGTGGAGAGAAGGCCGACTCTTCTCCTGCTCTCAAATCATCATCAGGTTCAACTAGCAAGCAGTACACATGTATTCATTCATGCACTTCTTTTATGTTTTGCCACCTTTCACATACTGTCTAATAAAGTAGAAATGGTCTCACTTTAACAAATTATTGGATTGATGATGAATCGACATTGTGTCCCAACTGGGTTTTAATCATCATTACTTTGACTTCCATAGGACATGTTTTTTGTCAACTAAAAAGGTACCCTTACACGTGACACCCCTGTCACTAGTTACATACCTGGAGTACGCCCCCCTAACCTTGAGGTATATCAACACTTTTTTCAGATATGATGCCGCTCAGTAAATGCCATCTCTATACTGGGACTTCCTTGGACTCATGTTGCAACTGTCACGTCTCATGTCCCAAGGCCTTGTGCCATTTCCTGCACACTGCTGAAGCAACATCCCTGCAAACCTCCACCCTGCTCCAACTCACCCCCACCCCCAAAGTGCCCTGATGAAGGATGATGATTAAGCAGCCATCATTTAATGTACACAGACAAACAGCCACCCACAGATTAGCCAGCAGTGAGTGCAGTCAAACCAAAACAACTCACTTTCCACTCAGCGGCAGGGGAAGGCATGCGGGACGATAAGGCGTGGCAGTGGCGGTGGCAGGGTGCCATGTCGAGTGCCTACGTGCCATCCAGCCACTCATGATACTCTCGGTCTCTTAGTACTGCCAGACAGACACACTGTTCTGTTGCTACCCTGCCCAGGGGGCCGGGCACATACACACACACTAAGGTTTTCTGTGTAATTAGCACCCACTTCCTAATTAATGATGCTGAGGAGGCTGACTGCTAGCTCTTAAGTGGATTTGGATTGTTTAGTGTGATGCCACTGGGGATATTATTTTGATTCGTAGCTTTAGAGATGGGAGTTGGAAGGGAACTATCTGGGAAAATATTGCCACTGCAGGTCAGGTCATCATCAGGTTATTAGCTAGTTAGCAAGTGTCGTAGGTAGGTAGACTAGTTGGTCACCAGGGTTTCAGCCAGTGTATTGAGAGCCCGCCACAGTTGACTCCCCTCCAGGTCTTAGTTGACTCCCCGCCGGGCCTAAGCATCTTTTTTTTTTAAATGTATTTTTAAGATGTTTATAAAAATGAAAGTAATATTGCACAGGTTGTATTTAACGCTAGCCAGTGCGGATGAGAGAGAGTGAGTGTGCGGTTGGTCAGTCGAGGGAGTGAAAGAGCAAGGGAGCGAGCGTGTGTATGCAGCGAGTATGAAGTCAGCAGTAAAATAGCTGTGCAGTGTGTGTACAGTCTATTTGTCGGTGAATAAATGCTACAACTCCTCAAGACCACCTGCAGATAAAAGTGAAGGGTTTTGTGGTTAGCAGGCCCCCACCCCCCCTCCAACCCGACAAGGACGCCGGGCCTAACAGCTGTTCTGGCGGAAACATTGGAAGATATTCAGTCAGACTTTGTACCATCAACCCAACACGATAGTTAAAAGTGGTCAGTTCAGTATAAAATAAAAAGCAACTTGCGGAGACTTTAAATTTTAAATTATAGTCTTGTATGACTTCATTTCCCATCGCCTCCCTACCTGGACTACTCTATGACTCCAAACTCCATCCAGAGTCAACCCCCTGATACAAGCCCCCTCTAAAAACCCCTAACCCCCTCTAAAGTCCTCCCCTCCAGCCTCAGAACAGGGGATGGAAAAGATGAGCTCATCCCTCTGATACTGGGCCGGTCTGGTCTGTGGTCTCCCTAATGGTCTCCAGGATGTCAACACCGGTCCAATAAGTCCCTCTTACTCACACCAATTACCATTTCCACACAGGGCCCCAAGCCTAAATAAACAGAGCCCAAACTTGCTATACAATCAGCTTATATCTATAAACAGTGGAGAAGTTTAAATTAGGCCACTCCCAAGAGTACCGGCCTTTGCTTGGACAGCATGGCTGGGATGACAGAATGGAGCCAGATGAACTCACTGCCGGGAGTTTCAAAGGAGTATTTTAAAGACAACACAAATAGCTAAGACATGATTCCGACACTCCCCAATAGCTTCTTTGATAATTCAAACACAAAACTTTAATATGAAGTTAAATTTTTTTTTTTTTTTTTTTCATTTAGGAAGTTTGGCTCTGTTTAACTGGTAAATGACCCCTATACAGAAGACGTTGAACTGAAAGACCCCTCTGCCTAAAGCTAAATGTGGGAACAGAAAACCCCATAGTTGAATGAGTTATACAAAAAAAAAAAAGAGCAAAAATTGCCTCCGCTTGCTTACTGGCTCTCTCTGTGTTGGCTGGACACCCACGAGAAGGTTGCCAATATAGGTTATGCATATACAGTATGTGTGTGTGTGTGTGTGTGTGTGTGTGTGTGCTGTGACGTGCCGGTAGGAGCCCAGATAGGCCTCCCAATGACGCATTTAATACTGAATCCATAATACATGAGGTATCCTAAAATAGAAGTGTAGATTTTTTAAGATCTGCACTATCTGACAGTGGTGAGAACAATGAACCTGCCTCTGACATACTATAGTCGGTCATGAGGAAGACTCAAGTCATGATGTAGGAAGTATGAGTTGTCATACTAATGTTCACGAAATGATTAAAATGATAATCATGGTTCACCAGTTCCTGTGGTTGGTGCATGATTCCTGCTCGCCCTCTTTTTACAGGCATTTCAACTAAATGTAGGCAGAGAATCCGACTAGGAACAACACAAATCTATAGACTAACCACACTTCCTGAGTCAGGAGGGTGGAGGATCAGTGGATCTTCTGCTGTGGTGCAAAATATGCTAAAGTGTGTTTTTGCATATGCGAGTATAATGGGTGGGAGTGGATGGGTAATCCAGGAAGTATACAGCTATTCTTTGAGCATATTTCAGCTCAGTTTCCACTGTAATTTCATTAGATGGGTAACACTGAGTGCCTCACTAAAGCCGAGCTTAATGAATGAGTTATAGTTGGGGGTGTCATGCGAATACTCCCAGAATAGCTCCATAATAGTAGATGGTTTTGAGATGCCATTGCCACTCTCATAACTTGTACCTCTGAGTTCTACTAATTATTATTTAAATTTATTCATTCAATTGATTCATTCTAAAAAAAAATTTTTTAAAAAAAAAGGTCAGAAAATTGTTCAACAATGACAATTAAAAATTCCCAGAGCCCAAGCTGACAAAGTAGTTGTTATATCCAAACTCCAGTCTGAAAATTAAAAAAAAAGGTATTCAAAACAATGGTTGCTTTGGAAACAGGGAATGCATTACCCCTGGTTAGGATATTAAGACAAAGGCTTATTTAAAAAAAAAAAAAAAAAAAAAGGTGGAGTCTGTGATTCAAAACCAATACACTTTTTGTTGAATTCAGAGAATATCTCCTCCTAATAATTAATATACAGAACATGCTTAGATTATGCATTTATAAAAGGGCATGGAGAAAAAAAAAGATGAACACAGACACCAAACTTGCAGTCACTTTTCAAGTCAACACACACACACAAAGCACATTCAGTGTTCTAATCCGTCCAAATGACAGACGGCCTTCAGATCAGGTCAATGATGGAAAATATTTTGGTTAACATGACCTCCGTTACTCATGAATATTTTTCAGAAAATCTTATTGTGTAAATATTTTGTGAAAGCACCAATAGTCAACTTTACAATCTCGATTCTGAAGTATCTGGTCAAATATATAATGATATTTGATTTTCTGCATATCACCCAGCCGTAAATCTTTCCCGCACACGTTTTACATTTACAGTATGCAGATATTTATATCTGTGATAGACTTAACATACACAATCAGTCAGTCATGTTCCACTGGGAACTCTTTTGGTAGTAGGGTTGTGTATTGGCAAGAATCTGGCGAAACCATACGCATTATGACACAAGGCGATATATTGCAGTGTTGTTTTATCGAATTTTAGGAAAACTCATCTTGTGAAGACTCAGAAAAGTGGCATCTGGATTTGCATTCATCACAGTCCCTATAACTCGCAACATCATAACATACTTTGAGAGAGCCCATATTTTTGCAAAGGAAATAAAGTATTGACCGAGTTAATCACTAAACGCAATATCGCAACACGATACTGTATCAATACTTTCTTACACCCCTACTTGGTAGTGTAGACTGCACTGTGCCTTCTGGTCTGTGCTATGTTGAGGTACACTAAGAGGTGTCCTGTGGACCCACTTGGGAGTATGCGTAAGTAGGGCATGCCCACATATACACACACACACACACACAAAATATTGGAGCAGACGCATCAAAGGCCTTCCCAACATGCTGGAGCTGACTCTATTCCAGAATGCAGCAGCAGCAGATAATATAGGCTACAAATATACGTCAAAACAAACACTCCATACGCATACATGCAGAAGCACTTCTACCCAGAAGACACAGCATGCCATGCTCTTAATTACTCATCGCTTCATTTGTTTCACACCATCCCCTTAAGTGTCACATAATAAAGCGTACGTATCTCTTTCCCTCACAAAAGGCTGCAGCTCACCCACGCACACGGAGCTCACCCGAAGCACTCGCACACTTCCAGCAAACTCTCTGCCTTAAAATCCAGCAACTTTCATGATGCTGACAGACGCACAACTACTACACAAGACCTCTATTTCAATTTGTATACACTGGCATATATATATATATAT
>CALSCE010010686.1:3464365-3488888 GCA_943593645.1 Bovichtus variegatus | reverse complement strand
TCTTCTTCTTCTTCTTCTTCTTCTTCTTCTTCTTCTTCTTCTTCTTCACATTCAACTCATTGTCTTGAAGGAAAAAGGGTCTCGTTATGTAAAATACTAATAATCTTTTTCTTTACAAAATGATCTGCCAATTCCGTAAGACAGCTCGGTAACTCTGCATGCAAATTAAAATCAATTGCCCAGCTTGTCATTTTGAACAATGTATTCCTCTGAGAGCAGCAGTATTTGACCGAGCTGGCCCTACAGCCGGCTGTAAAACCACAATGACGCAAAAGCAGGAGCCACATAATTTGAATGAAGAGACAGGATGTTTAACCCTTTGCGGTCATAATAAATATAAGCTGTTACTTGAAGTCAACAAAGAAAAGATTGGGTACTGAATGCACTTAGATCAGATCCCTGAAATTAGCCACTCTGTGCCAAGTTATACAATCAGTGCAAGATGTGAATTCCTAAAGAATTACAATCCTGCACACAGACAGCAGTGAGTTGCTCTTGAGGCATCAACAGATAGCCTGCCTCTGGTCCACCTGCTTGTGATTTCACGAATGAGTCTGAACGTTTTAGTTAGCACTCCTAATGACTGTACTGACATCAAAGACTGGAAAAGTGAAATGGTCCTATCTAGGCCCATATTCTAATACAATTACGAGAAGTGTATAAACAGTATCATCTTACATGCTGTGTTTACCGCCAGACTTTTATATCATTATGGGCTGTCCTTCTAGCTTTAAAATAATAAAAGTCAACATCTGGGAAAATGAAAACCCAGTTCTATTGACGCACATGCTCTTATGTTATGACATTCATGTTGACACCCAAGTTTGCATCAGGTTTTTTTGCGAGCCGCGCGCCCATCTGTTGTGTTAACTGTTGCTGGTTGACATGTTACCCATCATGAAACAGGAAGAGTTTAGAGACCATCCAGTGTGTTTTTGGAGTTGCTTTAACACTGAATATTGAGACGAGAAAATGTGCTTTTCAACTTAAGAAGCTTTAAGCCCCCCATCCTCCCACTGTGATTAAGCACTTGAAGCGTTCTAATTTGCAGAAAACAGTTGACATGCAAAATACCTTGCTTTGTCTTGAGATGATAATAGGAAAAAGTTTCATTTTTGTTCAAGCAAAGATGTCTTTAAGGCTGCTATGAAAACACCAGCACAGTTCTACGTAGCTTCACATAATAAAGACTCTAAGAAATCCACATTTGTCACTGCACCATTGTGAAATAACAACACGTGGGCTTGGGAACCTTCAATTTAATTACCCAACGTTTCAATGAGGCCTTCGTCTATTCAGCTTAAAGGAGTTACATCAGCTGCCCTCTCCCCCTTTGTCTCGATCTCCTGTGTCTCTCTCCTCTTATCAAATGATCAAACTTTAAATGTACCTTAATTGTTACAGCAGCTTAAAGTTACAGCAGCTTAAAATCTGATCGCACACAATCTTTACCTTACTTTTTAGTGTTTTTAAGAAAACTCACCTCGAACTGTAAAATTGATTTTAAATGTGACAGTGAAAATGCAGGCTTATTTGAAGAACATTTCCTCCAATGTGGAGAGATAATACTTCATACAGTTTTCTTTTTTTTTAGGAATTTACAAGAAATTAGTAACTAGATGAGCCAAGGTTGATCATTGCACGACTATCAAAATATAAAAAAGAGGTCAAATATTCTCTCTACACTAGCATGTTTTTGGTTTAGTTTTAAGAGACATGTGAGATATCTGTTAAGAGGTTCATGAAGTGAACACACACACACTCTCTTCTCCTTTCTGTGAATGTTTCTGTCATTCATTCACATGTAGAGGATACATTGGGGAATCTTTGAGCCCTAAGCCAATTCCCTATTATCTCCCAAGCTAACCATTTCATTTTCTTGCCTGAAAATATCCCTCATCTTCTTTTTTTGTGCCACACAGGGGAGAACTTAAGTGGTGTCATTTTCCTCGACTGATGGAAAATGCGTTGCTCTGTTTTTAACTTTATTAGATAAGGGAGGCCACCCGTCCCATATGCCAGTCTCTCTCTGTCTCTGTCTCTTCTATTTATCTTTCTTTCGTCATATGCACGCAGGTAGTTTTTCATCAAATCCAATCTTTTGCTTTTACTGGGTTAGGTCAGAGGCAAGACTGGGAGAGACTTCCACAGTGGGAGATGGGTGTAGGACATGGGTGTGGAGGAGAGGGAGATTGGAAAAATGAAGATGAAGGAGCGCAAAGAGGGTGAACAAGATGACAGACCCTGGTGATATAATTCATTCATGATTCTCTTAGCAAGGTTAGAGTGGATACAAGGAGAGACAGCCTCAGAGCTCTTATCGTGAGTCACAATGAAATGAGATATACTGTAAAGGGTCATGGATGGAAATTACACAAGCCTCTCACCCATGTCATTAAGGTTTGGTTTGAATCATTTCTTCCTAGTCAGACATTTGAAAATAGCCACTAAGGACTTTGGAAAAAGAAATTGAAAGATGTTTGGAACATTTTAATATTCAAATTTCTTCTACTTATATCCAGTTTTGAAAATGCGTCTCTGAACTTATTTGCTAAAAAGCCACAAGAAGTAATGGAAGACTGTAACACCTGTGGTCACTTTGCAAAACTAGCCTCATTATGTTTTAAAGATGGAAGTTGTTAAAAAAAAAAAAAAAAAAGGCAATTACTAATAGCAATAAATGCTGTTTTCCATGGAATGTTTCCCAATGAGTATTTGAGCCTGTAAACCTTGCAGTCAAACCAATCGTTTGTGGAAAATGACAGGCTAACAGAATATTCCTGGAAATATCGTTTCATCAAGACTTTTTGCTTTCTCACCCTGGCTGTGAGTAAGGTCCCACGTGTTAAATGAACCGACTTAATCATGTGGCAATAAAACAACTAAATATCAGCATCTGCATCCTTTCCAGTTGTTGTTGACATGAAGTAATACAAACTGTTGTGTAGTTCGTGTATAGCCTAGCTTCTTGTCTCTTGCGATTGCGTTTACGCTTCAAAAATCATGTTTATATCTTGCCGAACAGAAGTTAAGTATCATAAACGTTGGTTTGCCACAGAGGTTATTTTCTGCAATATTCCAGCTTTTTGTCTAGGGAACCAGTGCGATGCTAACTTCTGGGTGGCCTATGAAAATATGTCATCCCGGCAGCAAGAAATTTATAAATGGCCTCTTTGGGTAATCGGACGTCATTGATGAAGGGATGCCATGATCATCTACCGTGTAGGTTGGGAAGAGGCATTGAAAGGCGTCTGTAGTGTATTTGGGTGTGTGTGTACCTTCAACACATGCAAAAATGTAACACTATGTTTACGTGTGTTTTTGTGTGCATGAAGGCCTCATGTCACACGAGGACAGTCCTGTCAGATTGTGTGTGGGCCGTGGTGCTGAGTCTGTGTCACACTGTGTTCCTGTCTCAGCGTATTAGAGCTGAACCTCTGTGATGATGCAGCAAAGGCAGAGGCATCAAAGATAATGAAGAGTAACATCGTACAGATATACTAATACACACTATAGTATAAATGTACTTCTTCAGTTTGCAGCACTCTCCTGAGGTTGATGGGGTCGTCAGGGTCCGCTGACTTTTTGTGGCTTTATTTTTATTTCTAATATAGATTGTGGTCGACCAACTGCGGAAACTTAAACTTTGTATTTAAAAACAGAACCACAATTGAATTTTAATACAATCTCACACTCTGAGTGTAAAGTATTCCTGTCAAATAGGGTGCCACTAAGTCTTATCTCAGTCTTACAGCAATAGATAGAGAAATCAGTAAGTCTACAGATTACTACATCTATGTAGTACTGAAATTAAAATGACTGTATTCGACATGTTGCTTTAGTTGTTTGTTTGTTTTCCGTCATGTCCATTCATCTTCTCGTCAACTGAATCGCTTAAACCAATCAGAGTAAATCGCTCTGATTAGCCGTTCAGCTTTAGCGAATCAGTGGACGAGAAGAGAAACGGAAGTGAGGTAAGAAAACCAACAACTTAGTTTTCGCATCCGCCTCGTTCTTTCTTCTTCCACAAGCAAAAGACCAAGAGATGATAACGCCACTGCTGTTTTCCAATTTTCCTCAGACATGTTCTCAATTAGATGTCGCTAAATTATGAAAGCTACTCCTGTGGTGACTGAAAATGGAAGGAAAACGCTATTTCTTGTTGGTATATACGCGGTCCGAGGTCTTCCGGTTGCCTCGTTGGCCACGTGCTTGTTGGCCGTTGGCTGTAGTCGCTGCGGTGTGTTCAAGTGTGACTTTTTGGCCAAGACAAAGGCGACATGAGGCAATTCAGCGGGCGGCTCCGTCGCCACTAGTAGTTTTATGTCGGCTTGGTGTGTCAGGGCCTTATGAAACATGACAAACATGTGGGAACGCACCAGAAGCATGAGTGTGACCCAATTTAATGTTCACACCCAGAGAAAAGAAAACCAGGCTATGATGCAGAAAAAAACTGCAGAAACTGAAGAAATATATTCATGCTTAGCTTTTATAGAAAAAAATATATATACATATATTTCAGATGTATTTTTTAACACAATATAGAATATATTAACATATGGGCTGTGTGTGCCCCATATGTCATCTTATCATAATGTGGACCATGAACACAAATATCCAAAGAAATAATATCCCAGGAGCCCTGAACTAACTTCTCTGCCTAAACATCCCATTCAAAGAGTTGTATGTGTAGATTCAGAAACAGAACATAAATAAGAAAGAGAGAATGACAGAAAGACTACAACGTGTGAGAATAAGAGATGGCTTCAGTAAAAAGAATGATTGAAAGAACAAAAACTAATATCAGAGAGAGAATGGAAGAGCGATTCAGACATCCTACTCCGTAGGAGAGAGAAGGAGGGAGGAGGAGGGTGAGCTCAAGAGGGAGGAAGAGTTACAGGATTGAGACAAGCTGGTGTTTTCATGTGTGAGTAATGGGATCGAGTCAACTCACCATTTTAACTCAAAGACCACGAGTCTCCTCCGCAGAGTGGATATATGTGGACTGTTGTGGTCTTCATTGGTGACTTTGCCAGTTTTCTTTGACTTTGCCTCGTCCATCATTGATGCCTCCCTCTGGGTTTTTTTTTTTCCAACAAAGCACCTGAAAAATTTGAGTTTTTCTTCAAAAACTGTAAAAAATCAAGTTGTGCCACTCACTCAGATTAACAGCAAAATAAAAGGCAGTAAATGTATTGATGTACAAAGCATGTCATCGAAAAGATATGAAAAAATACAGGCGTTACTGAAAATATAGCCTTTGGATGAATTTGAGTGTGCATGCTGCATCTCTTAGGTAGTGGAGATTAAAGATGTAGAAAGTGGAAAATACTGCAGCAAGCCCCGTAAAGAAGCGGAGCTGGGTCCCTCACATGTGACGTGGCCCCTCCAAGCGGATTATCCAGCGCTGAACACAGCTATAAACGTTATGGGTTTTTAGTTTTGAGCGTTTGAAATGAATTGTGTTTAGAAGTCAACAATTATTTTGACATGTGCAGTACTGGTTGAGAAAACTGTCAATATTCTGTCCATCTGTTTCTATGGTACACGGAATCAATATCTGACGTGCACATATCCAGTGATGCAAACAAACTGGAGACATGACTGCAGTGATTTATGAGTTAAATAAAATAGCTATAGCTGACCAAGTAATTAGTAAGATGGGGATTGATGAGGAAAAGAAAAGATCCATTTTCAGATGTGCATTTCAGGTGAAATTACTCTTCCCAAAATGAAAAGATACGGCATGATACTGTTACTTAAGATACTTTGGACGGTTGATTAGCAGTAAAGTGCTGTATTTTAGGAATAAAAAATGGTCAGTGGAGTGTCATTTAGCAGATTTACTTTTGTATTAACAGTAAAGCTCTATTTAAAAAAACAAAAACAGGTAAATACTGTTAAAATCCTGCTTTAAATTAACTGCAATCATTTACAGTGTAGGCTATGAGGGAGAAAAAACTGCAGAAATCGAATCAATATATTCATGCTTTGCTTTTAATCACTTAATAGAAAAAGTATTTCAGATTTATTTTTGAACACAATATACAATATAATACCATACATTGTGTGAAACATTTAATAACCCACCAACTGGCGGACTTGAACATATTATTGACAATAAAAAAAAAAACCATCTCTCATGCAGATAGTGCTAAATCTGGCTAACCATTTGGACACATCTAGGACCAAAAAAAGCTTGAACATAGATAAACAATGTTAATACTGACAAATTTGAATTTCAAAACTGCTAACAAGTTTGGTCAGAAAGAGTTCACACATTAGCACAATCAGTTACATACGATCATGTTTTGTTGTTAATTCAGAACGATTCACGTCAGTGCCGGGCGTATTGTAGCATGCTACCAATACCGTCCCCGTGTTATCTACTTTTACATGAAGTGCGTTAAGTGTAAAAGGAGACAATCGCTCTGTGTTTGTCCGTCAAACCTGTGTCTATCTGGCCTCATATATCAGCAATCTGCATTCAAATGCTGGATGGAGAAGCTAAGGTTGCGACAAGCCGCTGAGAGAAATAAGCTATTTGTGTACTTTGATACCAAGCATTGACTAAGCTTCTGTGTTCCTTAGCTAGCCTGCATGTATCCTATTTCCAAGCCTATGCAGTTTAACATGTCCTCTATGTCGCCTCTGGTTCACCAAATTGCTGCTGTCAGATGAAAACCTTGTAGCTTCAAAAACTCAGTTGGACCAAAATAGTTTCCCATCAGAAACAAAAAGAGGACACGCAAAGTCCTCTGTAAATTCTGGCTATTATTTCAGAAATGTAACTCAGCTGAAACAGAGCCAACACATAGAAACTTGAATTTTCAGAAACGCAAAAAAAATACTGTGATATTAATTAAGATTTCAAAGTGATGCCAAAGTGAGTTTTTTGGTTCAATATTCCTGCATAATATAGGGTTTTTCATTTTCTTGTGAAAATAAAAAGGCTATTTTGGAGTTACATGGTTCTCATGTGACAACAACAACATGTCTCTTTAGCTGCTGCTCTGCTGGGCATTCAAAACATTGTGCGAATATATACTTAGATATATTTATATATATATATTTATATATAAAAACAATATATAATACATATATAAAAAGACTCTAATCCAGAGTCTTCTACACATTAGACACCACCACTTCCAGGTAATGCAAGTGCATATAAATTAAAATAGATTTTACACTGAACCAGTATTTCTTATTTACAAGCTTAAAGTAGAGAATAAATACACACTGTTATAAACAGCAAAAAGGACCAACTTGAGCTCCTAGCGACAAACAGTAGAGACAAAGGTGTGGAGTGAAGGGGCTAAGGCCTGATGACAAAGTCAACACATCCAAACACACACACACACACACACATACAAAACCTTTCATACATACAGCACACAAACAATTGCCACTTAAGCAAGCTGGAGTGAAAAATAGATGAAGTACCTTTGAGTATATCAGTAAACCAATATGAAAATGGAGAGATGTGATTATAGATGCAACTAGAACATCCATGAAAATTAGTCGTGAAAGCCATAGGAGCAGAAATGTGATGTCTGCACACCATTTTCAAACCCTGTTCAGAAACAAAAAGAGGCATTTTTTGGTTCGTTTTAAAACTGGAACACTTAATTATTCCTCTTTTTTTTTCCTCAAAAGGGTACAGTCTGCCATGCTGAATCCAGCAATTCCATCTGTGCCAAATCCTAATAACCCGACTGTCCTGGAAACCTGATACAGTCGAGGGGAGGGGAAAAAATTCAATTGACGTCAATGAGCCGACGCAGCACTTGAGGGATTTTTATCGTGAGGAAGAAATAGCCGGCCTGATTGTTTTGGGGTCGTGTCCGTGGGGCCCAGAGGGGTTTGTAAACCATATGAATAGTGGCGCTGATGAGGGTCTGAGAGCGCCTTTCAAATAGGCAGCTGTAAGAGCACCTTTAATCATCTGGTCTGGGCCTGATTGCAGAGGGGCAGGGGGGCGTTACATCAGACAGGTCGGGGTCAGGACCTGTTCTATCTAACAGGATTATTAAGACTGCAGCATACTCGTGGGCTAAAAATAGAGTCATCGCTGTTGTGCATTTCGCCCTTGGTAGACTCCATTTCTTATTTTATTACAGATCCAAGCCATCTGTTGTCGTGAGCCGTTTGCTTCCCGACCTGCTTGTATTACTGCTGAATTTATCTAGTGCTAGCTCTGTAGGTCATAAGGGTTTGAACTGGACAATCCTCAGTCAAGTTATGGTGTGAAAAAGGTAGGAAGCCCCCAATGATCCGCAGACCGTTACAAAGAAAAAGAGAAAAGATGACGTATAGAGAGATGGAGTATGAAAAAAATGATGTATTTCAGTGTGACTGTGACATTCATTGACCGACAACTGATGTAGAAAGCAACAAACTAAACATGTAACAATATGAGTGAACATAAGCGTTTGAATTCCACGTATGAAACATTGTGCTCAGATCGAAAGACAAATGTGACAAAAGGTGCGTATAATGTGGGTGTTAATGTTTCCCTATTCAGATGAGTTTGTCAACGTTTGTTTGGATTTCTCTATTGCCCAATACATGGAAGACTGTTCTCTTTAACATACAAAAAAGATTTTGCTCTTTCAGATAAGAAAAAAAATAATAATTTCACAGACATACTAGAGTGTTCAATAAATAAAAAACTATTATAAAGACAATAGTAAAAAAGGCACACAAAAGTCCTTTGACAAATGTTACAGGAAAAAGTAAACACTTTCTTTTGCTATACAAATGTGTCTCCATCAGTAGATCTTACTCTATGCTACTTCTAGATCATATCATATCTGTAAAAAAGTCTTAAGGTACAAAACTTCTCTCAGTAGTGTCAATGTCCATTTAATGCCGGTCCAGAAAAGGAAAGTAACCATTCCCCAAACTGCCCGAAATCCTTCAAGTTCCACCCTCAGTCTCGCCTGTCCATCAAGACTAAAATGTTCGCAGTAATTATTTCCTGAGAACTCTGAAGCCGCCCCACTGAAACTGTCCGTCCGTGTCTGGCTTCAAACACCCAAGTGCAAGACGCCCCTGTGAGGGACCAAACTAAGCCTTTGCTTCTCTGGGCTTATTAAAAAGCACAGCTGCAAGAGGATCTCCCCCTTTTTGCCAAAAAACTTTCAAATCACCATGTGAGCCTGATGATGGAAGCCCTATGTGTCTGTGGGAGACGCCTCGTGTGTCACAATCTCTATTGCCGGCTCCATCATGCCGCCCTCCTCAAGCTCCTCACTGTCCAAATAGTCCAGGGGAGGACAACGAGAATCTCCCAGGCTATCCTCCTCCTCCTCCTCCTCCTCTTCTAACTCTTCCTCTTCTTCTTCTTCTTCCTCCTCCTCGTCCTCCTCCCCTTCGCCATTTTTCTCTATTCCATTCAAGTCCTCCTCCTCCACGGTGAGCTCAAACTGAAATTTCTCCCCGCCTCCCTGACTACTGGTCCCTCCACTGTGTCCGTGCGTGCCCTGGTCGTAGAAGGGCGGGGAGGGACTCTGGGGGATCATGCTCTGGTACCAGTTCCTGTTGTCCTCCAGCGTGTCCAGAATGTCCTGGGCGTCAGGGTGGACCAGATCGGCCCATGTCTCCCACAGAGGGTGCACGATGTAATCGATGAAACCCACCTGGAAAGGAGTAAGGAGGCAAATTAGAACTGGAAACGAGATTCTTTTAACATTTTGGTGCGCATATAAATGCAGTTTCTATGTCTTCGGTTGCCTACCTGGCTCTTCTCCACTGAGGCTGTGTGTTTATCGCACATAGGACTGATCTCCATTCCCCTCTCCCGCTCTCTGTCTCCCTGGTGGAAGAACTCCTCCATTATCCGATCAGTCCACTGACGATACAGCTCCAGGGACTTGGTGGGGTTACTCAGGTCGGCACAGTGCACCATGTTACGCAGCACCTATAAATGATACAGAATTGTAATTTAGTATTTGTTATTTTTCCCCAAGAAAACTTAAATTATATCCGCTGTAGTTTTCCAATACATTTTTAGATTTGTCTTGTACACAATCAGAAATCCTGGGGTGGAGGGGATGAGAAAAATAGTAAAACCTGGAAACAATGAGCCTCTCCAATGTACAATCCATTATCTTTAAAACAATACGGCCAAGTGTGGTAAATTACTTGACAACAATTAGATTTAGGAGAAATTAGATTCTCGTAGAACCGGCATTTAAGGCTAATTCTATAATGTGCTTTGTTATGAAAGTCTACACAACAGTCTAATACCGGAGAAACCCTAGAAAGACCATTAGAGGGAAAGTATAGAGGGAGCACTTAAAGGTAAAAACGAAGATGGATGGAGTGAGAAAAGGACTGACAGCAGGGAGCAGAGGTCAGCTATGTAGGAGGGCGGCTAATAACCATTGGCTGAGTAACCTCCGCCAACACTGGCTATTGATTAGAGCTATTAAAAGCTGGGACAAGAGATTTGGAGGGCTTACAATATGCCCAATCCAATGCTCATAGTTCATACAATGTAAGTGCTTGGTTTTGACTATTACCCCTTTCTTTTTCTAGAAGTTAAGAAATTGTTTTGCAAAATCCAGCTCCTACCTGTATCCTGTCGGTGTAATTGTCCAGCAGCAGCACTCCAGAGCTCGTCACCTTCTTGGTCTCCACCATAGTCTTCAGATCAGCCAGCAGACTCATGTGTTTGGACATGTCAGTGGCCAAAACCTGAATAAGAAAAAAGAGAGAAAAACCCCATGTTTAGCGTCGGGATAATTTATAACGGGTTATAATTGAGAACAGAAAAGAATATGAATAAGGATATGTTACCATGTCGATGACCATCTTGCGGAGGGACTGTCGCTGCTTCTTAGTGAGGTTCTGGAAGATATCGCAGTTGTCTTCCTGTAGTAGCTTGAATCCCACAGCCAAGTGATGGTTCTCCAGCACAGACTCATCGTTATACATCAACGCCAGCTCGGAGTCTGGAAAGACGTTGAAAAGGGATTTTTATTATTTTAGTCTTTTTCATATCTACTTTCATTTGGTTGTTGGAAGCACCAATTTCTATATATATTTTAAAGAAAGCAACAAATAAACTGAATGTTTTGACTTACTGGTATTGATTAGGAATTGGTTTGATACTCCAGGATGGTCAACATCATGGATAGCTGCAGCAAAGATGGCTGCTAGGATCTCAAGATCTGTGAAGACCGCCTGAGAGAGGGTGGAAAACAAGAACATTAAACTACATTAAAGTAAAAAAAAAAAAACTACAAAAAACATCAGAAAAGAACAGACCAGTTAATCCATGTCAATTTTTCTAATCAAATAACCTGACCTGACAAAACGCACGCAGGGAAAATCTAACAAATAAGGGCATGGAGGGGCGAGTGTTGGAGGGAAGAGGGGAAGTTCCCTGAGCAAGGAGGGAAAATATGATTCAATGGAAGGATGTTAAGGTCTTCAAAACCAGTGTGGCGATCCAGGAAAGCGGTTAATGGGATGATGTAAGAGCTCACTCCTCTAATTTAGTTTCCCCTTATTTCTGTGAAATAATGCACACTGGTGTCCAAGTCAGAGGTGGGGATTTTTTTTGAACCTCCAGAGATAAAAAAATTGGACCTCGATTAGATCATTTAACAAGACCCTGATCTGAGGTATTACAAACCGAGTACAATACATCACTTTATATTCTAACTTACATCCAGTGCTGGAGTGGAGAGGAGGATGTGTGTGGACTGGGCTACGTCAGCAGCATGCAGGCTGTTATGGTAGGCCACATCTGAATGGTAGTGATCCTCCAATGTCATCATGTAGGCCACGAACGTATCCACGGGGATCTTGAATGTCTTTAACAGGTCTCGCTCCTAAAAAAACAACAACATCGTAACATATTTAGGAACAAGTGTGGATCATCGATTCACCAACAATCGACCAACAATTACGTAAGCGAAGACGCAACCGAATGCGGAATTTGCGACACTTCCTACCTGGAAGATGGCGTACATGATGCAGGTAAGAGGCCGGCTGTGGGAGTACTCCGAAACGGTGAAGATGTTCAGGCCCCACTTGTTGAGGTCCTCCAGCTCCTTGGAAAGCAGCTCCTCCTTATCGGTCTTGACGCCGAAGCGCGAGATGCTGCTGGTGGAGAGCGAAGGCCCATGGGAGACCTTCTTGACTCCGCTGATCTGCGTCATCAGCTGCTGCCTCTGCTGCTTCTTCTTCTCTCGCGTCTTGGATGTCGGCGACGGCATCTCCACCTCATTCTGTTTGTCTGAGGGAGGGGAAGAGAGAGATGTGTTGTTGTTACAAGTGTGGACATTGTGAGGAAGAAGTGGTTAAAGTACAGCATGTGTAATCATTTGATCTACTTGATAGGCTGCTTGAGAATCCAGGTGCACTTGCATTGTAGAAACACCTGCAGCTGGTTAGCCACTGAGGGATTTATGTATTGACTCATTCATTCATCATCATCTGTGCCTCCATTCATTTGTTCACTCATGCTGCCCTGTCCTCCACCTGCCGTCTCTATGAGCTGCTACTGTTCATTCCCTCTGCACTTTTTTTTCGCCCCCGTCTCTCAGCAGGTGGCTCACATCTCATCTCCTGTTCTTTTCACTCTCATAGGTCAGTCCATTGACAGACGGAGAGCCGGGGCTCCTGCACAGTTAAGACAGCTCCATAAAGTCGGCCATTCAATAAGCTGTCGCATCTTTCGCAGCTTTATCAAATCACTTAGTGTAGAGTGGGATCTTTTACGTTTGGTTTATTTTATTTATACGTTCACTCAAACACATTTGGACTGGCCACAGATAAAGCGAGCAAGAAGTCCAAAAATACACTGAAAACCTTTGAGGCTTTCATGTAATATTGCTTTGGAAAAACGATTTAAAATAACAGTCTTCACACTTTATCTAAAAATAAACACGGAAAACATGCCAAGTTTCTTGCAATAACCAACCGGGCCCTTGTGTTTATCACAGAAGAATTGAATGAAATCCTGCAGGGACTGGCTATCGGCACGAATGTGAGCTGCGCACTCATCTATCAAGCCTCGACTCAGCTATCGGCCTTCCCCTGTGGAGGGTTATTCAATTACCAGCTGTAATTCAAATAATCACTTTCACTCTCACGCTCTCCCTCTCCCTCTCTCTCTCTCGCACTGTTTCCTCGGCTTTTCTCTCCGTCTCTCGCTCTCTCTTCAGTCCTCCAGTGGTAATTGAGAATGGGCAATTAAGCGCTCTCAGACATGTGCTGCGTGGGAAACAAGGGGAAGAGCAATATATTGCCCTCTAATTTATTACAAGCCATCATTATCACCACGGCTGTGTGGTGTCCATGTGGCCTCCACATGTGTGTGTGAGAGTTAGAGATCAGATTGTAAGAGTTTGCAGTGTCATTCTTATCATCCATTTCTACATAAGTAAGTGCCAATATAGTGTAAACGCCACGCACTCTGATCCACAGTCGACTTGATACGACTGATAAACTGCTCAGGACGTTTTTAGCTCAGTTAACATGATCCTCTGTCGCATTTTGGCCTGCAGTGTGTCAGCTGGTGTTTTTACTTATCCCTCCTTTGAATCTCGCTCATCTTGTCCTTTTTTTGCAAAAAAGAATAATACTGAACCAGCCGAGGTAAAAATCTATTGAATTTTTCTCAGTTTTTTTCTCTCCTGTTCTCACTTCTCCCTCCCGCTACTCTGTCACCTCCCACGTTTATTTCAATTTCTTTTTCATCCTCCGCCATATGCTCTCCTCTGGGGGACGCAGATGCAGTAGGGAAGGTAGGGAGGGGTGGGTTTTTTGGGGCCATTTTTCCCCTCAGTGTATTCCCTGAACTAGGTGTGTTCTGCTGCTGGCTGATCAAAGAGAATTATGACAGAATTATGCTGCGAGGACAGCTGTGGCAGGGGGAAAAGCGCACGTTAATTGCCAGCATGCTGTCTGCCAACAATCCTTAATGGAAAGTCAGAAACCCTGGTCTGAAATCATCCTCTATGAGTAACTCTGAGATCTTTATTTACCTAGGGAATTACCAGTATCCATGAGCAGTGTTGTACCAGTCTGCCTTTCCATCAGCTGAAATATTTAAAACCCAGGTAGTCTACAATAAACTGATAAGGATTTACGGTGGATCTAAGAATGACCTCTGCAGAAGCAGGCATGTGCAGGAAAAGGTCATTTCTCTGATCCTGTATGGATGCTTTTCTAAAAAAAAGATATAATGCAGAAATAAGTGCATTACTGACGTGACACTAATCTTAATGGATGGAAGGATTAAACAGTCGTACTGGTCAGCTGAGGCCCAACCAGGCCAGCTGTGCTGCTTCAGCCATTTTCCCCCCACCCATTCCTCATAAATGTTCCCCTGTTCTATTTTTCTACCGCCAGCAGGGTAATACTGATTTCCTTATCGAAGCGATAGTCATCTGTCTGGATTCTCGGGGCAGCGAGAGGTGGAGGGACAACAAGGTGTCCCTGCTGACAAAGATGCATTAAGATGGGGATGAGTCACTGAATCTGCCGAGATCATCTCACTGCCAGCAAAGGGGGTTCCTCTATACCTCTATTTTCTCCCTCACTGCAGTCAGCTCCCTCCCTCCCTCCCACGTTTGCTTCTTCTCCGTCTCTCCCCAACCTCCTCTCGCTCTCTATGATACGGCAGTGAGGGATCCGCCAACAACACTACACCGGATCAGGAGGCCAATCGATCTGAAGCCAGTGTCTATAAATAATATTAAGTACCTCGAGGTGCATTCTGCATGCCTTCTATTATCCTATTCATTTCCTTTAATTTATTCACTTGTCTATCAACTTTTTTTGCAATTGTCCTCTAGCTATCGTCACGCCCCCGTGGAAATCTCCCATTTACCAAAAGCCAACTTTGAACCCATTTGCAGAAATCGGTTGATTGTCCCACTAGTGGCTTTATGTTATTTTTTCCCTAAAGTGACTTAATTGTGTTGTTTGCTACCAGGGTCATGAAACATGTTGTACATGTTGGTGCCAAAAAAGAAAACAAGCAATGTATCTAAACACGATTTGAATATATTTTTATCTATCGCCATCTATTCTCGGATCTCGAATGTGCAACCCACGCTGACAGCATCCAGTTCCAATCCACTTACTCCGATTCTGGCTAACAAGCTCCCTTGTTAGTCAAATGGCACTTTTTTTTGTATAGTAGCCAGCCACCTTAAACAACTTTTTATCTCCTCTTTATTCTTTGAGAAGTGTACATTTCTTACTTACATTTTTATGGCCAGTTTGAGCCCAATGCCATAAACATCTAGACAAAGCTTAATGGCGCAGTGTTTTATGGTACGCCCACACAGAAAACCCTGCCAGAGCAACTTGCACAGCTTAACATCATGTTCTGAACCTCCACAAAAACATTGCAGCAAAAACAGAGAACTGGGGATCTGTGTGAGCCACTAAATATTTGTGGATATTTATATTTGTATACGTATTTTTGGGTTATAATTTTTGTCTGTGGTGATTAATGGTGGACTATAAAAAACTCATTTGTGAATTTGTTGTGCTTTTGAGTGCATGTACACAGGACTTTACCTAGGAAGGTGTTGGAGATGAATTCGGAAACCTGATTCCCAGACCGACTCATCTCAGATAGGTGCGTCAACTCCCGATTCAACATTCTCTTGAACTGCAAGAGAGGAAGAGGAGGGGGGAGAGAGAAAAACATGTCGTCAGTTTCCACAGAGGGAAAACCTAGGAGAAATTATAGTACAAGATTCCATGGAAAATACAGCAGTATCCAATTTTATTCCACCAGCACAAGAATATTGTTTAATTACAGTGTAAAATCAGTGGGGGGACACATCTTATTTCCCCCTCCATTTTCCCTGGAATTAATTAGGGTGCGGATCATTATTTGTTTTACCAGTGGGGAAGCCATCACTTTTTAATAACCCTCAATTCACCCCCGGCAACCAATTTTCAGTTTTATTACACTGAATCACATTTCTGGGGCCTATTTAGCTGTTTCATTTGCGTCGGTGTCCAAGAATTTCAGTGATGTCAAGAGGAAAATCTGCACACTGCTCCCTACATACCTCTTCGTTACAACATTTTGTCGATTTTCATGTACTTTTCAGAACATGAACCGTTTTAAATAGATGAAATAGTGGAGGGAGATGGATGCATTTGACAGTACACGGAGATCCAAGCACTGCAGCAGCAGATGTTTATGACAGACTGATGCATGCGTGTGCACACACATACAGGCTAACACACATATGCAGACACACAGAGCTCTGCACAGGGCTCAAGATGGAGCCTGAGCCACAAAACACCATTCTGTCAGCCCCCCCTCACCCTGAAGAAAATATCTTTTTGATGCAATTAGGCTAGCACAGTAATTTGAAAAGCTCCACAAAATCATCATCAAAATGCTGAGTTTCAGCAGCAACACAGCCCAGAGAGGTACAATGAAATCGGTGCGTTATCCCAACATGCTACGTAGATAAGCGCCACACACCTTAATGTAACCCCAAGACACCGACAGCAGGTAATTTGCTTCAGGCATTTTGGACCCCGTTTTTTCGTTCCTACACAAAGCCAGAACTGTAATCCAATAGAAAAAAAATAGAGGCAGACGAACAGGATTCTTTCAGCGCCAAAAAGGACAAAAAAATCCCTTCTTCTCTCCTCTCGTGCTTCTGTTCTCAGCGGCTAAGAGAGCAGCTCGATGATGGCTCACTCTCCCTCTCAGCAGCAGGAAAAGGCCAGCTCTGAGTCTCCATGCCTGGGGATGGATGCAAGAATAGATGGACAGATAGATGGAGGAAAAAGTAGACGCTGCAGCGAGACTCGCGGGGGAGAAGGCTCGGTGGTTCGGCTGGAGCGGCAGCAGCTGGAGCCGTGAGCTGGGGACTCTCAGCGCACTGATGAATTATAGAGGAGCGAGGACGGGAGGAGGAGAAAATAACAACGATGGAGACAGGAGAAGGAGGAGGGAGGGAGTGAGGCAGTGATGTTCATCTGACTGGAGGGGGGGTTCCTCCACTGGATTTGTCTTGCTTTGCTGCTCTCAATGCTGGAGCACTAACTCCCCCTCCCACCCTGCTTCTCTCTCTCTGTCTCTCTCTCTCTCACCCTGTTTTCTGTTCCCTCCCTCTCCTGTCTCTTTTTCCCCTGCTGTAGTCTGCCAGCCCCAGCAACACGCTCTATTCAGAACACATGATTTGACAGAAAGTGGGGAGAAAGGGGGAGCCCTAATTACGGCTTGGCATTGGTGTAAACACGAGGTTGTGAAGGGACGTTTGAGTGACTGACATTTAATATCCAGACTTGGATTCCAGATGTAACATTTCCTCTCTTCTCACGTTTTCCAGCTGTGCAACCACTGCACATAAATCCCATCCTCTTCAATTCCCAGCCCCTGCAATTCCCTCTTAAAAAGGCATTCTTTCATGACGTCAGCCATTGTGGAGGAATGGCATGGCGCCGTATAGCTATGTCTTCCCTCTACAGTAAAACAATGAGAGTTGATAGAGGGGACGGGGCACGTTTTGAGGAATGTGAATGCAACTGTAGTTTTATCGGCGGTATCTCTGTTATCATCCTCTCCCTCTTTTTGAGTCTTCTCTTGTCTCCTGACATCCCGAGCGCGGCGGCCATTGTGGAGAACTCTTAAGCCTGTTCATTATCCACATCCTATAATAATATTAGATGGTGTCAGGGTGTCTGTGGAAGGCTATTTTTTACCAAGCAAGAGACAACCAGAGAGGGGGGGAAGACAGTCAGAGAAGAGGGAAAAAACAGAAAAGAAAAAAGGAGGGATGGGAGATAATTGCATCCTTCCCCAATTTGGGTGACAACAGCCCCCGGTTTTCTCTCTCTGCAAGTGTGTGTGCGCCAATTACCAGAACACCGTAACGCCATGGCAACAGCATCAGGCGGCCAGTGTAGGGCTGTTTTGAAAAGAGGAGAGGCTTCCCCCTTTCCTTCGCAGGCAGACATGTGGTGTAGCTGCTGAGCTGTCACGAGGACACACCACACACATCGCCTCTGCTCGCGTTCACCGACCCCCCCCCTCTCCATCTCTCCCTCACTCTCCACCACTTACATGTCAATTTCTCTCCCTGCTGCCAACACTGTCATCAATCTCTCTGTCTGTCTGCCTCGCTGGCAGAATCAATGGGCCGTCCTTGGAGCAGGTGTTGATACAGCTGCAGTGTACAAGGCGAGGGCCATCTGACTGGAATATACTGTTACATCAGTAGCACCGGCCAATTTTGATGGAGCCGTTTGTGCTTTTTGTCAATTTTGTCACGACTTTTGTTTGTGAACCCCCCCTCGAGTAGGGGTGCCATGCTTTGCTAATGAGAAAATATCCAGAGTTCTTGTCACTTCAGAGCCAAACCAATGAGAACTGTAAACAGAAGTTCCCGGAGAACCTCTCCGTCCGATGTGTTTGTGTACGTACGAGTTTGAAAAGATGAGGGGGAGATCAAAGCTTCCCCGAGAGGATCCCGGATTATCCTCCCACTGAGGGAAAGAACCAGAAGCAGGGAGGTGGGACGTGAGGAAAGAGGGGGAAAATAAAGAAATAAAAAAGAGAAACAGAGGAGGCAGCTCTTTATATAATAGCTCACTGCATAATAAATAAAGAAAGCAGAAATAACAGCGGGGGATGTCTCTCTGCAATGTGTTGAAGAGCTATGCTTCCCCTGGGGCTCAAAGAAATGCCTCAGTGCACACACACACAGCAGCCTACAAATGCTATTATCTACAGTTAAGCACAATTGATGCTGATGTGTCACACACACTCCTGCCTATATGTTTCTGTGTGAGTGTGTTATCGCCAATGTGTGTTTGAATGTATTGTTCATTCAGGGGCAATAGGGAAGCCTCTTTACCTCCTACTGACACCATGACGCTGGAGATTAGCCTCTCAGAGCTCTGTGGTATCTCTTTCTCACTTACCCACAAACTGTACATTTATACATATATATACATATACATACACATATACATACATACATATACATACATACATACATATACATAGATATACATATATATACATACATACATATACATACATACATACATATACATATATATACATACATACATATACATATATATACATATACATATGTATGTATACATATATATACATACATACATATACATATATATACATACATACATAAGTATGTATACATACATATACATATGTATGTATACATACATATACATAAATATGTATATACGTATACATACATATATACATAAATATGTATATACGTATATATACATATACATACATATATACATATATGTATGTATATATGTATATACATATACATATATATGTATATACATATATATATACATATATATGTATATGTATATACATACACATATATATGTATATGTATATACATACACATATATATGTATATACATACACATATATATGTATATACATACACATGTATATGTATATACATACACATGTATATGTATATACATACACATATATATGTATATATATATGTATATACATATGTATGTATATACATACATATATACATACATATGTATGTATACATACATACATACATATATACATATATACATACATATATACATGTATGTATATACATACATACATATACATACATATATGTATATACATACATATATATATATATATGTTTATTTTTAAAGTGCCACTGTCAGTAGTTCATAGACATTGCATTACTACAGTGGTCAACAAAGGCCTGAATCATGAGTTTATTTCTTGTCTTGTAATTTCCATCTGAAGTGCTGAAGTGGTTCAGATTGAAGTTGTGCCTTTGAGCCACTAGTGGGTGCACTGTGCTCAGTCTGTAGAGCAGTCTGCTCAGCCTGTAGAGCAGTCTGCGTAGAGCAGTCTGCTCAGTGTTTACAGAGCGTTAACCTCTTAACCCTGCAGTGACAGAAATGCACTCTTTTTAAATCCTCTTTTTCTATCAAATATAAAAACATGCAAACAAATATTGTGTTGGAATTCTTAACTAATCTGAATTTACAATGATTAGTATGAAAGGTTTGAAGAGCAAAGCAATTACACCATGAGGTTACATCTTTTTTATAATAATTACCATGAAATTATGCTCTTTCTTTATTATCTGAATTTTGATATTTACATCAATTGATCAGGATAATCTCACATTTACAGTATGCAACGTCACTGACGGTGACTTACAGTAATCACTCTTTCTTCAGAAGCAAACTTAGAATGGTTGTGGTTTATCTTCTCCTCACTGTAGCAAAAATATGACGCAGGGTGGAACATCGGCTCAACGGCAAAGACTTGGAGTGACATAGCTCTGTAAAGATCGGGAAACCTACCTACGTACGACTGAGAGAGACTGACAACCTCTCACTTCCTCTGACTCACTGGCTCATGCTAGTGTGTGTCTGTGTGAGAAAGAGTGTATTCATGTCTCTCAATCTATGCTGTAAGATGTGTTAAAAAAAAAAAAAAACTCTGGAGACAAAAAGCAAAGTGAGAGACAAAAGTAATTCAAAGGTGATTCACTCCCATCACTCCCATCACTCCCAGCTGTTAAAGGCCTCAGAGTTGAAGCTGGAGGAAAACAGTTAACCGCTCGCTTGAGCTCTGGTTGCTCCGAAAGCAGAAAGCACCCCCATGTGAAACATTACAGAGGCAGCATCACACCAAGAAACAAGAAATGCTCGAATGAGTGCTCAAATAATATAGAAAGCAACGTTTTATCACGTTAACAAAAGTAACGGCATGTCTCCCCTAACTTTTGGTGGAAAATCCCCAAAAAGATTTGCTTGTGCATCCCGTGTCAAAACAAAGCCACCATTGAGCAGCATCTAACCACTTTGCCACTACGTCTCTCTTTCCCTGAGGATGACCAGTGTTCAGCCTCAGTCAGAAAAAGAAAACTCTCTTGCTTTGGTACTATGCTTAGAAACAACGCTTATCACCTGGCTGGGCATCAGGTGAGGTGAACTCTCTGGAATTGTGCTTATTAACTCAATTGCTTCTGAATCCATACACTTCTAGAGAAAGAAAATTCACATGCTCATCTTTCCTATGATGCTTTTTGTTCTACGCGCCTGTTTTCGAGCAGTACATAGTTCAACAAAGCACCAATTACTATAGCAGGAGGAAATCACGGAAATCAGTTTAACATTGTTCCAAGGAGAACAGAGAAGCTTTTGATGGTCTCTAGAATGCTCATATTTTCCTTCGATTTCCACACCCTTGGAGAAAAGTTTAATTCATCCCACACACTAAAGTTGTAAGGCTGAAAGACACAGACAGTCCATCTGTGATCTGCATGAAATGAAATGTTCCTCTTTGGGTCAAAGGATGGCAATATTTTACAATACAGCCCCAAATCTAAATTCAGCATCACAATAGAGGATGCAAAAGGGTTCTCAAAAGCAGAATGCATGCACGACCGCTTCTTGCATGAACCTCTGTAAAGTGTGTATGAATAGAAAATGAACAAAAAAAACCTAACATTAAAAACAAACTGGTAAACTTTGGTAACGTACATCTACAGCAACTAAATATCACATGCCTCAAAAAGGAAGAAACCCTAAAGCAAGCACTCCGCGGCAGTGAAATATGTTTAAGGTCTTTAGAAGGTGACCACTTTAAATCGCAACGAAGGGCAAAAAGGATCAACTTAAACTTTGTGTTTAAAAAGACTAACACCACAGCATGTGAGATTCACACCATGTTAAGCAAAGTTAAACACTCAAAGTCCACAGAAGAGACACAAACACTCCTACAGTCCATTAACATACCAAAACAGGTAAAAGTCTTTATAACTAACTTTTAAAAAACTCACCTTTCTCCAACCATTTAGCTTCCCTAACTTCCTCTCTTTCTTGTCAAAGCAGCAGGCTCCCATGTTGCTGTGTGTAGAGTGCAGAGCAGAGCGGGGCTGTCGTCCGTTAAAGTGTCTGTCTCAGTCTGACTACAGCATGAGTAAAAGGACCAAGCCTTGGCTCTCTGACGCTGGGAAACGCCACAGCTCTAGTGACTCACTTTGGGCTTCGAGGTCTGACTAGGCTTTACCTCACACCCTGTGTATGTGGAGCAATGGCTGAGAGTGTGTGTGCAAGAGACACAGACCTCTGCCTCATACTCACTCCCTCATGGGGGTAGTCCCGCCTCTATCCTCTTGCGCTTCTTTGCTTGCTGTTCACTACTCCTGCAGCCGGTAGTCACAGCTCTGAGGTTTACACTGTCAAGATCAATTTGATGACTGGAACACTTCCTGTTTCGATGAACACAGTGGGTTTCATTTAACTTCGAAAAGCCTCCAAGCTTAATATTGAAGTTTTATTGGACTGTGATTATTTTAACCCACAGTAAACAATCTACACATATAGTCCAATAAAAACGCAGAAAGTTTGATTATCGTACATTTGTTGATGTTTTTCTGCAGACCGCTGCGGTACGACTTGGACAAAAATCCACAAACAAATAGGAGGGAAGTCACAAATGTCATGTGGCCCACAAACAGACCGGAAGAGATCAAACAAATGTGCAAAAAAGTCATTTCATCTGTACAAATGGATGCACAAATGTGTATATATGACTTTACATGCATTTGATATTATGTGTAAAACCTAAGTATTTAGAGACAACGATTAAGCGATTAGTCAAAAATAGTCAAAATAAAATAACTACTATAATTAGTAATATTCTAATTACCAATTAATCGTTTTTCAAATGTTTTTATTTTATTTTATTTTTACAGTTACCTGATGTTTTTTAAAGCAAACGATCTAATCAAGAAAATAATCTGCAGATTAATCAAGAGATTGGTTACAGTCAAAAACCTAAATCCTCTCATTTTAAAAGCTGGAAGAAGCCGATACATCAACTAATCATTGGAGCTATATCAACACTTATTTACACTGTCGTTTTATCAGTTGATTCTTCTTTAGATTATTCAATTATCGTGTAGTTTATAAAATAAAAAAATGGTAAAAAATGTCATTTTTTACCATTTTTTTATTTTATAAACGAGACGATAATTTAAAGGTATTTATTATGCAACACTGAACATCTTCACATTGAAGAAACTGACAGCATTGAATATGTTACTTTTTCTTGATCAATGACACAATAAACAATTAATAGGTTACCATAATTGTTGTGCCTATTGACTAACGGATTATTTTCATTATTTTATCCCTAACTTCAGAAGGTCCACAGCCTCGACACAGAAGAATATTGCGCCTCACAACAGGCCCTGGCCCGTCTGCGTCAGTCATACATAACAATGAGGACAGTCACTGTAAGTCCTCAGCAGCGACAGCCTGCACTTCACCTTGAAGGTACAGCAGCAGCCTCTCGAATTTCACCTCCCTCGTACTCATGTTCCATACTGTGCCACAGCTTGAATTACAGTGTTTCCATCCTAAACACAACAGGTAGTCGAGGGGTCGCATTAGCTGAGTGGCATGTTCACGATAATAAAACCAGGTCGAGTGTAACGGCCCACATGACAAAGAGGACGCAGTTGTGTAATGTTTTAGTTCATTGTGAAAACAAGGCGAGTAGTAAGATTGTGGAGATATTGTGAATATGGACACACAGCCACGTACACACTCAAACGCCCACAGACACAAAGAGTTTGTGTATACAAGACAGACGTGTTTGAATGAGAGTCCTTACGTGTCAGGACACATGGCCAAACTGCCAATGTCACATGAATGTGAGAGGGTCATAATACACAATAAGCACATTGTGCCACCTGATAAACTCCATGTAGACACGTCCAGCACTAACTCACATTGCTGGCTGTTTCTTTAAAGAAACAAACCTGGGGTTACGTCATACTTAAAGGTTCATTTATAGAGATATTCTGCTAATTAAGAGGGAAAACAGTATTTTATGGGAAAACCAGGATAGAACTGTACCTTCATTATTTCATAGTTGGGATATTTTGGAATTTCTGAAGTTGGAGAGGCTCCACAAATCAATCCTAATGTAATAAAATTTGACTTAATCCTGCCAAATTTTCTGACATTGCATAAATGCCAAAATGACAGTCTACAATGAGATAATTTCCCCACAAGTCCACATATGTGGGGGTGATATGAACCAGCAGCTTAACCTAAATTATGAACATAGTAAAAAAGTGTGACTTTTTATTCCTTTTGGAACCCTAGACCCATTCTGGCGTAACGGATGTGTCTCCTGGGAGACTCAGACGTCCTATAGCCTTGTATCCATGTCTAAATGTCTGCTTTTTAAAAGTGGTGAGGACTATTTATTCAGTCCTCATGTGTCTTAACTGAAACCAGTCTGACTGTTGGATGCATGTCCACATGACGACAGCAGTGGGATAAATAAACACGACCATTAACCATCCAAACGGGCATGATGGGATGGTCGTCTGGAGAGAGAGAGAGAGAGAGAGAGAGCGGGGGGATCAGGAAGGAGACAGGAAGAGAGAGTCACTCTGCCCAGTGGTCTGCATGACACACACACACACACACACACACACACACACACACACAC
>CALSCE010010686.1:3438131-3464265 GCA_943593645.1 Bovichtus variegatus | reverse complement strand
CACACGTTCTCTCTCTTCCTCTCTAGTTTATTGTGTTTGACCCACTGCGGGATCCCTCGCATCCTGTTGTCCAATTTTATGAGAAATAACAAGCTTATCCTCTTGGCTCGCTTGACAAACTGTTTTCAGGCTCCGCTACACACAGCTGCCAATCAGCCTATACAGCAGATTTCTGGGATAATACATAAGTGTTAAGCATTGAACGTTTTGAGTCAATCTACAGCCGTTTAAGGCAAAATTAAAAATGTGTTCATTAAAAAATGCTATAGCCAAGGATGTAAAAGATGGCGTCCAGTAACGAATGCAAATTGCTTTTGAAAAAACTAACTTATAAAGGCAATAATATGACAATAAGGGGTTCCGCTTAAGTGGGCTTATACACTTGCAAATTTCTAAATTTTGGAAAATAGATAGCTGTAACAGTGCCACCATCAGGTAGTTTGTTAATAATAATAATACCATCATACCATAATATATCATGATGATCAGCATGATAGTGGATGAGACTAGACGGACACACTTATGCAGAATAGGAAGCAATAATAATGATTACAATAATAAAAATGTGAAAGTCATTTAAACTGCACTGAATTATTAACTCACTTTAGACATGAATCCAACTCAATCCAGCGATAAGTATTAAACCTTAAAGACACAGCCATATATTGTTGTGCATTACGCTCTCTCGGTGAGTAATACGGTTAAAGGGGTCACTTAAAAAAAGAACCAGGAACTGAACCTTGGTGCACATCATTCACGATCAATGGCGCAGAATAACCAGTGGACAGTGAAAAGTTGTTTGACAGGGAAGATGAAAAGAGGGCCACAGCGGGACAAGACACAAAAGGCCACATTTCCTTTCGTCAGACCGTTTTTTCACAAAGAGAAAAAAAAAAAAAAGGCAGAAATTAATAGAGTTTGATGCTGGCTCAGGCAGAAATCAGCTGATGCGTAACATCCGGTCATATTCATAAAAGTGTGCAGGCTTTATAACCCGACAGCGCTCATGCCAACACTGCTTACTGCTGCAGCCTGTGCGTAACCAACCTCTTCTTACTGTACTTTGTACTGACTTTGTTGACTTTGTTGACTTTGCCAAGGTCATTTTAAGCTCATGTATGTCGACAGCTACAATATCTCTGGATCTGACGTTTATGTGTTTATTATACTTGAAGATTAGTGCTTCTTGCAGAGTCCCCTTTTCCCAAAAAGTTTTACTAACTGAAATAAAATAAAGGCAACACGAGCCTTGTGCCCCTGAACCTTTTTTTCCAATGTTCTCAAGAAGAAGAATAAAAAATTTAAAAAAAGATAGAACATGATGCACTCCTACCTTGTTGGAGGCCATGTCACTGACGGAGCGGTAGGTCTGGATGGTCTCCAGCTGGTCCAGACACCAGTCCAACTCCTCCATCGTCTCCATGGCCAACTTCTGGTACGCCTCATCTGTCAACAGGCAACCAGCACACAGAGACACATGGTCAGAACAGACGGCGTACATGGAGCCCGAGCGCTGCCCAGCCACTCCCAGGCAACTTCCACCCACGGGTCCCGCTCGGGGTGCCTGCTGCTGCAGCTGCTGAGGAGCGGGAATGACTAAAGGTGGCACCCGGCTGCAGTGCTCCTTCATCATGAGGAGGTGTAGCTGTGGGGAGCTGGTGGGGCTCACAGCTGTCAGCGGCGTAGAGTAGCGCGGAGGAAAGCTAGGACCTCGCTCTGCCACACATTCAACTTTTCTGTCTGTGCATTTGTGTGTGTGGTGTGTGTGTGTGGTGTATGTGGGGTGGGTGGGTGGGGGGCTCACACACATGCTCGTTTCATTTACATGAATTCAACCTCCCTAGAGCAGGAAACCAAATACTCCGTCACCCTCGCCACACACGGACGCACTTTACCCCACCTCACAGGAAGCAAACAACAGACACCTGTAAATCTACACACAGGCGTGAGCCAGCTTCGGTCACGTCAGAGCTCACTCTGGTTCGAACCTTTGTAGGAATTTCTATGCTTTCTCCGACACAAATATGTAGACAAATACATAGACAGCTGATTATTGACTATGGCAGGATAACTGCGCTGCACAGTTACTGTTTTTTTGACCAGGAGTTGAGACACAAACATGTTAATGGGCCCATCAGTCTCCGGCGGGGCCCCACATGATGTGTTAATGAGTCCGCGCAGAGTCGAGAACATTTGTCATTTTGGTTTGGTTCATAAATAATAACAGCTGCTGTAAAGACAAGTGTGCTACTGCTAGTGTGTGCACAGTCGAGGGACCCTCCATAGTAGATATGTAGCCGGATGAAAAATAACAGGAACTGACTGAGGAATCAGTTTTTTTTACCAGAACTGAACAATTTTCCCGTAACGTTAAGCAACATATGCTATTGTGTGATTTTGCCTTGTGCTGTCTTTTCTTTGTACAACATTTACTACCTTATACTCTAATATAATAATTACAGTTATTGAATTAGGGCTGCAACTACTGATTATTTTCATTATTGATGAATCTGCCTATTTATTTATTTATTTTATAGTCAGAAAATAGTTTAAAAAGTTGACGTCTTCATATGTCGTGTTTAGTCCAAAACCCAAAAACATTGAGGTCACATAACACAAAGAAAACACTGCACTTTTGCTTTAATTACTTACTTTACTTAATGGATTATTAAAACAGTCACAGATTGATTAATCATTTCAGCTCTATATTACATATTATTTTAAATAATCTATAACAATTTGTCTAGCGCTTTTTTTTTGCAAAAATGCAGCATGAAGTGCAACAAAAGTAAAACACAGAAATATTATTAAAACATAATCTAATACTAAAAAATACACTAAAATACATTATAAATAATATACTAAAAAAGTTTAAACCAGCACATTTAAGCCAGGATAATAAAAAAAAAAATGTTTGGATCAAGTAAAGCTGAAGGATAAAAAAGAAAAGAAAAAAGAAGGTAAAATGTAAATAAAGACTGTGCTCCAGTCCTTTATTAGAATCAAACATCTACAAAGTCTCTAACATATGTTAGGATTATGATTTTATTTAGTCTAAACCCCTTATGTTACAGTAAGCATGATTATCAATGTAGTGAGCGACTTTTCCTTTGAAAATAAAAAATATTATTTACACTACAGAGTGCCTATGACCAGATAGAGAAAAAAAAAAAAAACAAGAAAGTGTTATAGCAGCTGCTGAAATATTATTTTATGAATTAAGAGTCATTATTCCAACCCTGTTCCCGTGGTTCTGTGTTTTTCACTACAACCTACAACTGTACGCCAAGGTTTGAAAGCAGAGGGTGTGTGATGAGGTGGCACGCACGCACACACACGCACACACACACGCACACATGCACACACACACACGTCTGCTGCCCCTGCATTGTGTATACTCCGGGTCTCCTAGCTGCGGAGCACAACATGGCAGCTGGGTGTGCACTGCGGCGACCTTAGCGTGGCTACGTAGAATGTGTCCCCTGCTCTGATCTTCTCGCCATCAAACACATGAGCCTGTTTGCTCTCCCAAACATGAGAGGCACCTGGCGCTTCGCCCACAGCCTTCCCTCACTCTGATGAGGGGAGTGAGAGAAAGCGAGGGAGTGTGTGTGTTTAGTTTAACTCCGCAAGCATCTGATGTCAAAACTACTTACACTCATTTGAGATGTTTCCTACCCGTACGCTCAACGCTTTTGAGGTTGTTTGTGTTTTTGAAGAGCATAGCAATGTCCTTTCCCCCCGAACAGTATTCTCATTTGAACTGTTAAACCCTTCTGTGTGAATGGAGAGGTTGTTTTTGTTATTCTACACTTAGAAGGACCAAAGGTGCAAGAATCATTATATAAAGTAGGGGGAGTGTTTTGACTGTCCAGGGTTTCAGAAGTCCTTTTCATTTTCTGGTGAACGGCAGTCGCAGCGCGTCCGAGGCTTAGATGAGCATGTGTCTCTCATGATTAAATCATCGGTACAACAGATGAGCAGTTGTGTGTTAAAAGTATCTGGCTCTGTGTTCAAAAATGAAAAGGTAGAGAATGAAAGACTGTACATAAAAACTTCTCTGGAGGAACATTTCGGTAACAAACATCCAATCACAAAGTTTAAAATGTGCGGAAACTAAAGATTCTGCTCTATAACACGTTCAGCTTAATCAGTGAACTTTTACATTCTTGCTCAATGTTAAGATGAATCAGTGTTTTGATCCCTTTCACAACAGGTAAAGTCTGTGGAGTTTATGTCCTCCAGCACCAAGGAGCAGTCTTTTCTATTTGCACGTGCACACGGATAATGTGATCCACAGTCTTGCCAATGGTTTGTATTCCACGGATCTACAGGTGTTGGTGATGCGGCAAGGAAGAGAAGAAGACAACTAACAAACATGGGTTTACTGTAAACAATGCAATGAAAAATCGTCTTTTTAAACGTATGATTTATGAGTAAAGGAAAGCGTTCAACACTTTTTGTTCGACCTCAAGGAGACACAATAACTTTAAGCATTTACACATCTGGCTGGCTCTTTGCCATAAAGCAACCGCCGCTAAGCCTCATGGGCACTGTAGTATTTAGAACCATTCGCCACAAAAAACATGACTTTGAGTTGTAATATTTTCACAAAACTCGATTGGGTCACAGTTCAGGGCAAGTGGGTGCTGATGTGATCAACACAGTGACTTGTGTTTATGTGTGTGGTAGTGAGGCTGCATCAGGGGTAAAACTGAATTACTAGATTTATTGCTTGAGCTCTTAACCACGTTCATGACTTTGATTTCAAAACCCACAAAAATGGGTACAGAGCAGTAAAATCTGGTTAAGTGAGTCAGGACCTCAAACTGGTCACAAGCCCAACTTCTTGTGGGTCCCCACATACTAAATCCACTCTCTAGGTAGCTGCCAGACCCACTTAACTATGGCGCTTGTGTAACAGTCTTACTCTGATCCCTGCCGTGCTGGCAAGCAGAGCCAATACTAGTCCGTCTTTACTCCAGCGCAGTTTACCACCAATCAAATAAAAAACAAAGATTTATGAGGTAAGCACGGAGGCATTGGACATCGACTCGCAGCTATTTCTCAATACTATTATGATCAAATCTAACGTCAATGTTTTAAATACTCCACTTCAGAGGAAAATGGGATGTAAATGACCATAAAGTAAACACGGCCCAGTCCCTGTTTTTATTCTGCAGCTAACAGACAGACGAGTCAACCAAAACCATTGCAAGACATTGACTGGCTCCACTGTTCCGGAGTTATTGATAATTGAATGATGGTACAAGCCCATGACAATTTGATCGTTGAATCTGGTAAACATCGTCAGGGTCAAAGGGTGAGACTTCATATATAGATAAATTGTACTTATAGATTGAAACTAAAGGAATGCCTGTAAAGAGTGATAAGCACGTAAAGGATTTGTCACAAAATGTACAAACTTTGCACGAAAATTTTGAAAAAAAGAGTGTGGTCCTGTAAACCAGAATGAGGGATTTCTGCCTTGATATGTTTCTATGTTTGTTTTCTAGCCTTGCAAGTGTATAAAGTTTACATTTTTACAAATCTTCATCTTATCATTATATATTTTTAAATGTACAACTTTGTATTGGAGAGGCAGATTGCTTTCATACTGTTGCTTTATGGCTTGCAACACCCGCTACACATACAATCATACAATTGTTAGCTTCCACAATATAAAGGGTATTTAGGAATTGCAGTTAAAAAAAAAAAAAAAAAAACTCCCTGATTATTACCAACAAATACATTCTTTTATATTCTGACATGTTTTAACAGAAGAGCATGTATGTTAGCTGCATACCATCAATTACTTTAGCAACAGCAGTCTGCTCTGTGTGCTCTCGTAGCTAAAGATGGACCAAGGGAAACAGCATTCAAAAGCCAACACACATACACACCAGCACCACAATTTAAGAGGGGATTTCCACTGCCTCCACCCCGACACAAGGACCTTTCTGATCAGCACGCAGACCTACAGTGTCTGTCCCTTAGGGGCAGACAGGAAAACAGGCAGACACACACACGTACAGTCAGATACACCAGTGTGCTGTAAATACACTTAAACTGAAATGTCTCATTATTGCACTCTGACACAAACATACAAACATGTACTTTATATCTGAGGGAGGCAGAGCCTGGGTATGAAGATATGAGGTCAGCTCTTTCTTTAGATTCACTATACAGTTTAGTTTAAGCCTCAGTAGCATGATAAGAAACAGTATTTCCATTGTCGACACTTACGCACACGAAAACCTTTAGTAATAACATCAACAGAGGTGTGGGTGTTCTCTGTGACTATGACAAAATATGCACAAGAGTGAGGGATAACTCTGCAATAAACATACGTAATGAACTCCAAAACTGGAACACAAAATACAACCTGAACAATGAGTTGTATTGTACAGGTTGTATTATTATTGTGTCCATCCACGAGTCATCGTCTCTCAGATTAAGCCAAAAAATAGCACAGATTTGAGTTTTTAAATCACAATAGAAATGGTATATTTATGGTGTGGGTTCAGTTTTATTTAATGCATATTCCCTAATATCCCTGATTTTTAAATGTTTCTAAATGTATGATGCTCTGAGGATTCATTGACGCAGGACTTTAGGGGAGACTTCTTCTTCTTCTCCTTCTCCTTCTCCTTCTTCTCCTTCTTCTTCTTCTTCTTCTTCTTCTTCTTCTTCTCAGCAGGTGCACAGACACACCTCATAAGCCTTGTACATGTATTCTAATGGCATATGTTGCTATCAGATTGAGTTTGCTCAGAGGACGTCAGACCAGAGGACTTAAAGGAGTGTGTGTGCGTGTGTGTGCGTGTGTGTGTGTGTGAGACAGCTGCATCTGTCATCCTCTCGTGGGGATAGAGTTTCCTGCCTGTGATGTGATGCTAGCTGCAGCAGAGTATGAAGGCTGCAGCGAGTTATCAGCAGACACAATCTATATGGCATTGTGGAGGTTAAATCACCTGCGCACTTATAAACACGCAGGATAAGAGGTCATCAGGGGACAACCTTTCTTTCATCCTTTCATACTCATTTCTGCTTTTAACTGAATGAGTAAGAATTCTTGATATAAACATGTTGTGAAGGGTGAGGTACCACGCTTAGCGTGAACTGCCGTTAACAGACCACAAACACATAAAGAGAAACCAAACTTTGACGTAAGCAGATTGTCAGCAGTGCCAGGTTCCTGTATAAGTGGCAGAGTAAGCGGGTGAGCCATTCTTTAGTGACATATATTGCTTTACAAGAAACAGAGAACAGGGGAAGAGCTGAAATCCGGGCGGTTACACAACACTTCCTATCAAAGATCAGCGATAGTATGGTGAGGCAGCGCTGCTTCTCCATTTCTTACGAGCCAAATTATGACTGCACAGCATTGAAAAACCGATCACGGAAAAAGTATTGTGAAAAGAGGGTGGAAGGGTGGTGGAGTTAGTGCTTTTAGGAGCGTGTTACGTGGCCCTGTAACGTTTGTTGAGTGAAACACTTCTGCCGGGGTTCTGAGAAGAGACAAAATTACATCATCACTATGCGTTTTATTAGAGCTCATTTATCAGATTTACAGGGAGGCGGAATACAAATAATGTCTCAATAGATGGTATCATGATTTTGTTACCCTGCGGTTGTGAATTATAAACAGAAGGGAAAGAAATAATGACGGGATGTTCTGTTGCAATGGGAGTTTTTTTATCATCACTTTTGAATTTGAAGCTTCAATGAAGCCATAACCGGTAAACGTACCGCAGTAATGTGGTATCAGTAAAACATACTGGTGCCTTTGTCATGTGGTGACCCTCCAGAAGCAGCAGTGTGACACATTTTGGACGCTGACTCACAGATTAAGAATTCTCATTTGTTGTAATGTGGCGATTAGCAGAGCTAAAGCAGAGCTGCTACAAGTTTTCATACAGTCTCCGTTGTGTGACAAGTTGGTGTATTTGCCGTCTGTCTCTAATGTAAAACAGCTTTCGTGTTTTCTGCTGCAGACACTTGGAACAGTCTTTAGAAGGAAATTTAATTGAGGAAGCTGATTACTAGCATTATTTAAGATAATATATATATATTTTTTTAGCTCTTCTTATCCTTTTCCAGAAGTACTGTGGTTTGTATTATTGTTTTGTCTATTTGACTAAGTTTGAATTGTTTTGTCTACAGCTTTTTATGATGTCGCCTTGGCCTGGTCTCCCTTGAAGGTCACCAACCTCAAAGGGAGGTTATTGAATAGTTGGACACTTTGGGAAACGCACTTCCTCGTTAAATGAAAAGATCGACACCACTCTCATGTCCGTGCATTGATCGTTGAGCTAGAACTGGTTGCTGATTAGCTTAGCTTAGCATATTGACTGAAAACAAGGGAAACAGCTAGCACGGCTGATTAAAGTTTTTTATTTTTTTTTATTTTAAAACACACCTACCAGCTCCTACAATATAACATTCAGTATTAACACATTGTATTGTTTGAGACATACACAAAATTAAATGTAAAAACAACAACTTAACGTTTCTGTTTGTGTAGGAATTAACAACGTATTGATTACTGTGCTTGAGAGGAACTAAGGGGTATTGATCTCAAAAAGAGAGCAAAAAAACATATTTTCTAAAATGTCGACCTATTTTTATTAATTTTTTTAAATGAAGGTTGAAACATTAAAAGAATGTAATTTGAAAATGGAGATGAATTGACAAAAAAAAAAGACAAAATAATCTTTTTTTATGGGCTCCCGGCAGGAAATGTTCGCTTGGCTGTTTGCAGGTGAGCATGTGGTCTTGTGGTGTTTTTAAACTTGGTGTTTTCAAGAGATTTCTAGTCTGATTTATGGCTCTGCAGCTAAAGTCAGTTGTGACCACAACACTTCTCGCAAAAAGTGCTTTTAATTGGGTCACATGTACCAACCATGTGTGTGTGTGTGTGCTTCTGTGTCTGTCTGACCCCCTTAAGGTTCTTGCTGGCTCTTCTGCTGCTTGCTGCTCTGAGCGTTTCCTCATCATACAGATGCACACATTCCTGTCTGATTTACAATAAAACTCAGTGGGAAAGCAACACCGAAAGCCATAAATCCGAGTAGCATGCAACAACTCCCAAAGGCTGGACGGCGATATCAGATCCCCTTGCAGAATCCTTAGAAAAACAGTGGAAAAGGCTCTGCCGTGTTAATCAAACTGTCTAAATCCAGGTGGAGTGAGAAGAAATATATTTTTTTTCAAGTTGTGAGAATTGAATAACTACAGGAGTTCATGATTATGTAATGTTGGATGTGACTCTGACGCCCCATAGCACAGGATTTATTCTTCTTGAGAAGTTTGGGTGATTTTGCATCACATCTGTGGTTGTAGTCCTGCCTGGAGTGCATACTGTATGTGTGTGTGATCCCCCCCCAGTATTAATTTCAGTCCCAGAAAGCTGTTGGGTTTTGGCGTCTATTAATTTAAGTCTCATTAAGACATACATGTTGTATTTTTTTTTTTTTAACTATATTTGAATTTTTGTGCACAAAATAGAGGTAAACTAGTTATTATTTTCATGATCAATTCATTCTTTTCTCAATCACTCATTATCTGTTTGCTCTGTAAAATGTCAGAAAACACAATAATAAAAATATATAATAAAAAAATGTAGTGGTTCAAGTTGCTTAAGAATTCAATATGAAAAAAATATTGATGCAGTGTGTCCAAAAATATATATATAATTGGCATTTTTAATGAAAAACATGACTTAAATTAATCATTGAATATCAAAATAGTTGTTGATTAATGTTTCTGCATTTCTTGTTACCGAGACTGAGAATGAAGAATTTCACTTCTGTTTAATATTTATTGGATAATAATCTGACCATGTGAATTTTATGAACAACTTCCTGTTATTTGTCATCCGTAATGATACATTTAGTTGCTGATGAGAATATTAATATTTTAGTACCCGATATTAATCCAGTCTAAATGGGGCTTCGTTCCCAACTGAGCCCCACAAAGGCCTAACGTGTCTAATCTTCTTATTCAGTTTGAAATGAAAACACATCCCGTTTACCACCGAGACATGCTTGGCACATTAGAGCGTGGATACTTCGTGCACACATGATTCACACATGAACACGTTCTTCTCACACGGAGATGTGGGAGGTGGATGTGAGGAGCATAATGTGCAAACTGCTCTGAGCTCAGACACAGTCTGACATGACGGGGTCTGAAAGTCTGCCTCTCTCTTACACACAGTATTCACTATCTGAAGATCTTAAATGTTTGTTTCTCTCTCACTCGCTCTGATAAAACAGACAGACGTCAGTGATGCGGTTTGTCCGTCCTATCAGCAGCTCTGCGGACCTGTGAGAGTAACACCGTCCTGTCCTTGAGCTTCACTCTTCCTCACGCTCTTCATCTGTTTTGACTACTGCATTCATGAACGCTCACATACTTCCCCCTCCTTTCGCACCTTCTCACCACAGCGTCTCGCTCGCTTTCTCTCCGCTTCTATACGCTCAAACATGTGTACACATACACACAAACACACAGCAACAGACCAGGCTTTGTCTGTGTTACCTGAGTTGAACTCCCACATCGGGAGCAACAGTACTGACTGGGCTGAATGGGCCTCATTGTCACGCTGACTGGCATTTGCCCCTCGGGTTGATTAGCATGGATCAGAGGACCCATAAACCCAGTTAGCCAAACTTCTGTCGCTGTTGTTGATGCTTTTTTTCCCCCCTCTTTATGTTTTAAAGTAGCGTCTAGAGTTATGATGACAGACGTTTACTGTTAGTGCGGGGGTGGATCTGATGTTAGGGGTGAGGACAGATTTCTAAAATCATCAGGAAAAGCTTTGCATAATCAGAAAGGTCTGGCACGCAGCTGCTGCTTCTGGACACGACTCAGCTTCTAAGTCAGAGGACAAACTTTGATCACAAACTAAGTCAAACTCAATTGTAATAAAAAATGCAGTGATTTCTCTGACTTTGATTGCTTTTCTAACTTTGCTGCATATACATTTTAGACATTGAGCCAAAGCTCCCTAAGCAGAGTGACCTAAAGGGTCAATTCACCTCATTTACAAACAAAACAACATATGTTCTTACTTACATAGTCATTCAGTCATACAGAGATTTCTGCTGGTTTTTAGATATCCATTTCTGAGGACTCCGTCAACAAAATGGAAGTGGAAACTGGAAATGTATGTTTATAAAAACATTGCAAACACCTCTTCCCAGAAACAGTGTTTCTGTTTCTCCATATAATCCACAAAATACACTGTAAACATTGGAACTACTTTACACCAATATAATAGTAACTTCATGGTTAAATCTGGGGATTATCTAGAGAGGTCTTGCTATTATTGTATTTAAATGCAGGGTTGTAATGCTTTGAGAGCCACAAACAGAATTTCAGTCATCTCTGTTGTAATTAAGTAGTAGCAGAAATCTCAGAGATGAAAATCTGGAAAACAAATAAAACCAAAGGCATCTTAAAATTAAGTGAGATTATGCGTCTAATATATTTTTGTTTTGTCATTTGGATGAACTGATCCCTTAAAGGAATAGTTGGACATGTGGGTATACAGACATGAAAGTCATATCGATCTTCTCGTGTTACTTTCGGCCATGAGGCGACCTAACCTAACCTTAGTTCCAAAAATGTCAAACTATTCCTTTAAATAGCGAGACAGACAAAGTTAGAAGCAACAAGCAGTACCTGCAAAGTCTCATTTTACCAAAGAAAGTAGGCTTGACCTACAACGTATGAATTACGTAATTTAAGGATTTCTGAATACCCAGTTGTTAGATGGAACATGTTACAGCACATGTTCCCATGACAGGTCAAAGAGCGGGGGGCTCCAGGAGACACACACACACACACACACACGCAACACTTTCAATGTTTTGCCCAAGCAGACGTCAACAAGGAGTCTCTTATGGATGGCTTATAAAACTGGCCATTGTTAAATTTGACTAGTCCATGTTGTTGTTGTTATAAATGCGACAAATTAAGTATTTAAGGCGGCCAAACTTCTTCTGCAGGTGCAGTCCGCTCAGTTATTTTACATCCTGAAAATATGGAAGGCGCAGCAGCTTCTATGGAGTTTCTAAACCAGGGCTCAGATCACTTTTACAGGTTTTGATTTCCAATTATGAGGAAGTAAACAAACTAGACAGGCTCACTTTACGTGCGCTTCTTCTGTTTCTTGGCTTTGATATCAAAATAACATTTTCATCTAGGCCAAGCAAGAAATAATTTTGGTCCAAACACTTTTCCAGCTGTTGTTGAACTATTGCCAGGAAAAGAAATGACTGTCTTATTAAGACTCGACTTGTTTAGTGTGCAGGCCTTGAAATGGAGTCGAACCAGGCTGGTCCAGGTCGAGATGGAGCAGGCACGAAGGGGTTTGCGTGCCACGAAGGATCAGTGTCTCCAGAAACATATGAAGACCAGCTGAGACAAACCTCAAACGACCTCGACACACCATGCCTCCTCATGATGGGTAAGCATGGTGTGTCGGTGTATTTGTGTGCGTGTGTGTGCGCGCGTGTGTGTGTATATCCCGGACCGAAATATCTAATTGAGCCAATAAAGACTATTGGCACTGGTGAGCAGGCAAAACAAAATTGACTCTGTTTGTCCATATTGGCAAAATAAAACTTCCTGATTGAATCAAGATTAAATAAAAGTTCCCTCCAAGAAACAACTAAATAGGCATGGGCATTCACGGCCTAACAGCAGTTTAAATTAAAAAAAACACGATATCTGGATCCTACCTCTGCCAAAAAAATCAGCAATGTGACCGCAGAGTAATGATAACCAAACCGTGGCCTGTTTTGTTTCGTTGTTGATAACAATCAGGAGCAATTTGATTGAAGTAGGGGTATTTTATTGATGAATTTATTTTGAAAAGGCGTCTTTCTGTCCTGTTCCACAAAGAGGGTGCGGTAGTGGTGGTGTTTTTTTTGACGGGGGAGGGGAGGGGGGTCCAAATGCTTCCCAAATACCCAAACAAAAGAGCCGGTCTGTGAAGCAGAGAGTGTTTGAATCCATCTGTGCTGAGCTGAACAGGCCTGCTGGCAAGGGAATACTTCAGGGGAAGGGCAGCCGTCTACTTTATGACTGTGCTGACGTCAATGGCATAATTCAAATACTTGCAGAGTGCATGCTTCCAGCTTTCTGAACCTGCACTCTCTTTCTGTGGCAGGCCACAGCTAAAACCCGAAGTGGAATTGGATTCCAGTAAAACATAATAACAAAACAACAACTGGAATGGAGTAATGTCTGGCTGAAACAGCACAACGCCACATGGTATTCATTTGCTAGCCCTTCAGTCAAGTCACAGATTGACAAGTCTTTGGAAAAATCGTTGTATATTTGCTGACAGAGAATGAAATATTACTTTGGTGCAGAGCTTTGAAACTTTAACCGATTCAAGGGAAAATAGGCCCTATTAGCAGGAAGTATATGTGTGTTTATAGTTTTTATAAGTGAAAAAGGAAGAAGGAAACCAAAATGTAATCAATTAAACGCCTTTATACGAAAAGCTTTTCTCTTCCACCGAAAGAGGGAAGTGACACCGATTCTGCATGAAGTGACGTGTGTTGGTGGCATTATAGTGGGAATGTTTTTCAGTGTCATGCATACAAATGAACACAGTCAGACACATAAACAGTATTTAGAACAGACACATCAGTTCATTAAAAAAAAGCAATTGATCAGCAAATACTTTTAGAAGCGATTAACTGTTTAAGTCAAACTTTCTCTGCTTCCATCTACCAAAAATACCAAAAGCTTATCTATTTTCTTAGTTAAATACTTTTGTGTTTTGAAAATGTAGGAAAATGTTATGAGCATTTTTCACTTTTTTGATTATTATTGAATTGATAATTATCAATTGAGAACATGTCAATATCAATGTGGTTGTAGCCACACAAAAAACAACAATTTTAAACCAAGAAAGGACCATAACATAGGGTCAAGATTAGCAAAACAAACAAGGACAAACTTAAATCCCCTATAAATAATAATAATAATAATAATATTTTATGGATATTTTGAGGCTAATGCTCATTGAGCCCCTTGAAGAGTCTTGACTCAGACTGTTGGCTCTTGACACCAGATGTGAAAGATTGTTTTCCAGCGTTTGAATGACATCATGGCTCACATTGTTGGGTAAGTGAGGATGACATAATTGGATGCAGCCGTGGACGACTGCAGACAGACTGACAAACATTAAAAAATGTAGTTTGCTCTTCCAAGATTGTGACTCTAATGAATAAAAAAGGCTTTTTTTCCGTTAGTGGTGGTAGTCTAGTGGTCTAGTATCAGGGCTGCCACTATTGTGCTCCTGAGCAAGGCACTTGCTTGGCCTAGATAAAAATGTTATTTTGATATCAAAGCCAAGAAACAGAAGAAGCACATGTAAAGTGAGCCTGTCGAGGTTGTTTACTTCCTCATAATTAGAAATCGAAACCTGTAAGAGTGATCTGAGCCCTGGTCTATAAACCTCATAGAAGCTGCTGCGTCTTCCATATTTTCAGGATGTAAAATAACTGAGCGGACTGCACCTGCAGAAGACGTGTCTCCAGGGGTCTGTCCCTGTAGTTAGTTCACTGTAAGTCGCTCTGGATAAAGTGTCTGCTAAATGACCTGTAATGTAATGTAATGAACCCAAAATCCCAAAGACACTATTAAGATCCGGATAGATCTACAGTATTAATATTTGTTGTGCTCGATGATAAATCTATTTTAGACACTTTTGTAGTTTTTCTCTGACATGAAGCAAAGATGACAGTTGTGGTTTTTTACGTTTCTTGTTGGCCTCGAGCTCAGCGAACGCATCTCACCGAGAGGACACAGAAAGACTGTTAGAAAGTTCGGTTTCAAGCTGAACTGCAACAGACATTTCAGGTGAGTTCTATCAACATATCAAAGAACGATGTGCATCTTATTTTGAAATGAGTATTTATGTTTCACGCATCTGATAAAAGAACCAAATATACCATCGGAATCAACTGTGAAGTGTAATAACTGATAACATCAGAATTACTCAACCAAGCCTTTCATCAGGCCTCTGCATGCTGTACACAAGCACACGCAAACACACCTCCGCACAAGCAAGTGGGTCTTTTCCCAAAACTCAGCTTTGGATCTCCCTTGGCTGTGAGCCACAGGGAGTCTGTGCCAGCAGGTATGGAGTGCTTTGAGTAGGGTAAACACCTGGCACTGCAGCTTATTTATGACACAGGAGACGTGTAAAGCGGGGGCCAGGCCTGTTGTTTCTGGCACCGTTTCAACATCGGGATTACTTTCAATTAAACCGCAAACTCACCACCACCACCACCACCACAACAGAAGCTTAGGTTTGACTTTTAAAAACTCTTTGGAGGTAGAGAGGCACAAAGAAACGGTCACTTTTTTGGAAATATATTCCTTCTTTCTGTTCAGTGAGATCCCAGTACATTGGATAGTCGTGCCAACTATTCTGAAAGTGGAAACCCACAACGCTCTTTACCCTCTCAGGGCACCTGACTGACACCTGAGCGTTTGAGGGCATGGGGACAGTGAAATGTGACCTAATGCTGGCACCTTTCTATGTCTTATTTGAGACGACACGGCTGTCGACACGCACACACACACACACACAATATATAGTTACACATGTGGAAATAGTTTCAAATGAAAATGTCAGGTTATTACAAGTTGGTTCTAACATTGTACTTAGCAAAGTAATTTGTAAGATCTAGGAACACGGCGGCATCACTCTAAGAAAGTCCAAGACAACAAGGCAACAAACAGTTTGGCCAGATTATCGCTGGGTTCACACCTAAAGGTCCAGTTCCTCAATCGAACCAATGCAAAGAGGATACGTAGTTAAAACTTGTGCTCACAAAGGCAAAAGTCAAACGGTCCATGAAAGGTTGTTCCATTATTGCCGATACAGTTGACTGTGATCATGAGCACAAGGCACAGCAGATTTGTATTGTGAACATTTATAGCGATCGCACATGAGGCCCATTTCATTTAATATCTCATCTAATGTAAAAATGTTAGTCTGCCAACTGACACAAAACAACTCTGCATAAGACCGCCCATTCTGTACCATCATCTTGTTAACATCAAGTCACATTAAAAAGCAATAAAAGCACACTCATTACTAACAGAGAGGTAAAAGGATAAAGGGAGCACAGGAGTGGCATCTTTCCTTCACAATGTGGTAATGAGCTAAGATCTTATGCAACACATTTCCAATATACAAATAGGCCTAGAGATCCCTCACTACCTTCCTCTCCCTCTCCCCATCTCTCTCTGAAGGTCTGAGCTGCTGCCAACTCATCAATCACCAACTTCAAAGAAAAGACAAAGAACCAAATTCCTGGAAAGAAGCAAAGGACAGAGCGTATAATTTTTAAGAAACTTATGTAACCCTTTCAGGCGAATATCAGGGCTGAAAAACAAACGCAAACTACGGATGTAATGATGTTTTGTTTTTGGGAGAGGTGCCATTCCTCTGTACTTGCCAATGCACATCTTCCACCAAACAAATGAACCTCTGTTAGGATGCTGGGCACGATCATCTGCGGATTAGACTTCCCTCTCCGCCTCCAACACTTGAAGTGCTTTCACAGAGCAGTTCCTTTGGAACAACAATTAGTCGATTAACTGACTAGAAGATCAACAGAAACTTAATCCGCAACTATTTGAATAATCATTTAGGCCATAAAAAGGGCTTAAATGATGGCCGTTGACTTGTGATTTTGGTTATTATTTGGAACTGTTAATTTCTTCATAATGTTACATTGTGTTCAGTTACAAAAGACAGCTTTACTGTGCTCTTTTTATCTAAATATTGTATAAAAGCATCAAGTTACAGTTTCAGTTAAAGATGGGATTTGTTAGAAACATAATACAGAAATTCTACAGAACTAATCTACTTATCTGAATATCTGCTTTTAACTATATGAAAAAAAGAACAACAATATAAATACAGCTGACACAATCATCTCAACGTAAAGACCTTTTATATTTATTAAGTCTGGAGTCTTAGAGCATGAAATCAAGCTTCTTTCACTTTGGACAGTGCTACACTAGCTGTCCCCCCCACTCTCCTGTCTTTTTTATGTTAAACTAGCCTAAACGCACAACGCTGACTACAGCTCTGCGCGCGGACATGACTGATATTGTGCTTTTCATCTCTGTCTTGGAATTAATACAAATAAGCATATTTCCCAAAAATGTGGAAGTATTCCTCTTACATCTACTGGAAGTTAACAGACTACTGTTTCGCCTGTACACATGTAATTTCCCAGATAGCAACATTTGTTAATTATTCACCTAGTTATAGAAAATGGTCTCCACAACACGTAAAAACAAGCTTTTCTTTACTCTCCACTTACCGACTAGTGCTATGGCCCAGTAAGTCGTGAGTAAGAGGACTGATATTGAAGAGAGCTTACACTGTTACGCATTCACAGACAAACGTTTACTGTAAACCATATGATGCAGAAGCTCCGGTAAAAAAAAAAATATTATTAATGACGTCACCTTGTCTCTAAGAGTCAGATCGTATAAACAACGGTGAGATCTGAAAGCAGAGCAGGAGAGCAGGCGGTTTGGAGGAGGGCCGTGATATTCCTCACCTCCTCTCTGAGAGCAAACATACAGCTACCCAGATCAGTCACACACACACGCACGCACACACACGCACACACACACGCTCTCACTTACATACAGTACATACACGGGTAGACTCTCAACTTCACCTTATGATGTAAGGTGGGCAAACAAGGCTTCAGTAAACACACACACTTGTGGACGTGAACACACAGTGAGACGTGCATTTGTCAAAGCAGCCAGGGTTGCATACACATTACATTTCAAAGTAGCGAGTCAGTGTTATTGGCAGGGAATAGACACAGTCGAGAGAGAGAGAGAGAGAGAGGGGACACTTTGATGCTTGTTGTGGTTTAATACTGGGCAGTTGTTCCCGCTCTTCTTCTGAACTCCGGTCATGTTTCCAGGGTATTTCTCTGTGTGTGACACATAGCGGAGATGATGATGATGATGATGAAGAGGATTGGACAGGCAGTGGGGCTGCTCGGAAGAATCGCTATGGATGGAAATGAAGGGAAGGTAGCCAAGTTTATTTCTCGTCATCTCTTGTGCTTTCTCAGACATGTGCCAAAGTCCACTGCATATGCATTTTACTGGTGAAGACCTCACTGAAAAACAAGTTTCCATCCGTAGCGAACTGAATGATAAATTAGGTCCAAAACCACTGTAAATGACTGATAATGGCTCACACAATACATTAAGAGTTCCTTCTACCATGCTGAAGCTCTGGCCTTCCCAAAACAAAGAGAAAGAGAAAGATAAAAAGAGGATTTAGGGAAGTGACCTGACCATCCCGACAACCGAGTGTATATCCAAGATATTGAGCCATGATCGGTTGCAGGAAAATCATTTATCGATGCTTCGTTTACGCAGGATGTAATGACGTAAAACTTTTGTTACAATTCAGTGTAATGTACCAAGTTTGGCATGATAATCTCATGCAATTATGTCAAGTGGTGGGAGGAATTTAAGTATCTGCTACTTCTGACAGAATATAAGCTTTAGTTTTATTAACGAAAAATCTAAATCTAAAAAAGCACTTTACTGTGCTCTTTTTAAATCTAAATATTGTATAAAAAGCATCAAGTTACAGTTTCAGTTAAAGATGGGATTTGTTAGAAACATAATACAGAAATTCTACAGAACTAATCTACTTATCTGAATATCTGCTTTTAACTATATGAAAAAAAGAACAACAATATAAATATAACTGACACAATTATCTTAAAGGAAAGACCTTTTATATTTATTAAGTCTGGAGTCGTAGAGCGTGAAATCAAGCGTCTATACATGAAGAGCAGTGAATATGCTACAGATAGTCTGAATATTACTGTACTCTAAAGTTATGCTGACAGGGCAGCATTTTCTTCTTCTGAAATAAAAGAGCAGCAGCTTATTTTAGGTGAAGTTTTTGGCCGTTTTGTGATCAGTGGGAATAATGTTCAGAAAAGGCTGTGAGCCAGATTGCAAATAATAAAGGTTTTTAGCCTGCGCCACATTCTTTTGGAGCCAAGAGTAATCCACTATTACATTGTTTGCACTTATAGAGAATAATTTTTTTACCGTTTGCTGTGTGCTACACAAACTGCGGTTCTATTAGTCCTGCTCTTTGCAGCACGGTGCCACAGTTCAGAGAGGAGAACAAAAGTACAGTATGAGTGGATCATTGTCCTGAATCAAAACTCTACACACAAAACCCAGAGTGTCCATTTGAGTACAAACACACATTAGAGAGGGGGTGTGAGTATGACAGATGAGCACTCAATAGAGAGCTGAAGAGGATAATACATGAGCCGAGGTGAAGCACCTCTGAAACAACAGGGTTCATGAGACACGTTGTGTGTAGAAACAGACAAACTGACACCATTCAATGAAAAGATAACGAGCACGACACCAAAAACAGGAATGTTTAGAGGAGGGACTTTGGGGTTTTGAGCCATGAAAACTAGATACACATTTTGTATTAAACCAAATTTACCTGTTAGTTAAAGGGTTGACTGACATGTCTTAAAAACTGGATGTATACAAATTAATCTGCATGGCTAGAAAGCACAAGAGATAAATAAGTACTGCATTTGAGGAAAAAGGTTTTTGTGGTTTTGGTAAACTGGCCCTTTAAGGCTTCTTCCAGTAGTAGTATTATACGGTAGTGTCATCAAGACACAATCACCATAATAGTCATAAACTTTATCTACCACTGGTTGTGGTAATGAAACAAAATGTGACCCAAATCTTATTTGTCAAATTAATCATGAACGGTAATATGTGTAAACGCAACTTATTCTGCTTAAATACATGTGTCGCTAATCGTAGAAAACGTTGAGTTTGCATCTTCAATCAGGGATCGAAAGATGAACACACACAAAGCTTTGTTTGATCGGGTCGATAGCCTTATTATGACACCTTGTCACACACGAGACACTAAACAGGAGAAGAAGAAACAGGCAGCTTGACTCTGTCAGCCGACACAAGCAGGAGAGTGTAAGTGATGAAGACCTACAGACACATACTGTACACACACACAGCCAGACATCAAGAACTAGTTCATGGGCACAACATACACATTCCAGTGTAGAGCAAACAGTGCAGGTTTGTCTGAAGAGGCTGAAGTTAAACAGTCTTATCTGCAATCGCCAAAGAACAGACACTTCTCTCCACACACTGATTTCTCTGCTGATACACTGTACACAAGCTGTCTACGTGACCAGCAGAACACCTTACACAACACAACACCAGATGCATCACTTGCCTGTTTAAACTGAGGCTGTTTACACAGGTAAGAAAAAGTCAAATACACATTTAGTACTGTACGTGCTGATTTGTATCAACGTCTTACTGACAATGAGTCATAAGAGAGAAACCTGACGCTGTAAGTATGTCCCACATAATTACACTGCTGATGCCTCATCTGAACGTTTACAATCTCATCTTTCATGTAAATCTTGTCTCTAAACACTGGACTTACTGGAGTACACTCGTTGGTGAATTCACAAAGAACAGATTACGGCTGCTGATAGCGCCACGAATTTGTGCATCATTTGCGAAAAATTCTCAAAAGATATTGCACTAATGATATTACAGCGCAAACCTGCCCGTAATGTTCTGCAGCTGAGTGCAATTTTTATTTTTTTTTTTTTTTTTTTTTTGCATCCGATTGCAATTATCCAGGTGGCAGGTTATAAATGTGCTTCAGGCCAATGCGCAGGTCGTGGGGGTGAGAGTCAGCCTGAGCCGGAGGTCTCGTCAGGAGCGGCTCGCCATAGTGCCACTTCCATCCAAACCTCCCCGAGGCAATTAAGAGAGAGGGAAGGTTAAAATGTAACCGCGGGATTTGGGAAAGTAGGGAAAAGGGACAAAATATAAATAACCTTATTATTTCCCCAATTTCTTTTCTCTTCAAAAATGACATTCATTCATTCATTTTTCATCACACAACTGTTATTGCATCCCAAAGTAAATGTGCTTGAGTCGACCTCATAAACGCGCTTCAGGTACCACTGACTCTCTAAAGACGCTAATAATTTCACTGTAACTGCATGATCTTTGTGAACTGCACTGTTTTCACAATGAGGCTCAATTGCATGAGAAGAAAAACTAGAATAAAAGCTCATAACATGTAAAAAAAAAAAAAGTCTCAATTCATCACTGAATTATGATTTCATTGTAAAAAGGAAGTAAAACCTAAATACGACATCACTGGATTTCCCCTTCGGCCTAAAATTAAGTGAAAACATGTTCACCAAGACATATGTTGAAGGGAGAGACTGATGGATTTAAAGAGGCACAAATGTAACTCCAACAACTATCTATACCACAAAAAGTGCACAGAAATCTTCCATTAATTAACAAAGGTCTACAGCCACACAGAAATCGTAAAAGTCAAGCTCATAATAATCCAACATCTAGGATCATTGTATCACTTCACATCAGTGCATCTCATTGATGAGACACACTGGCACTTTTTCACAAGTTTATTTAACAATAGTGTAACTTAGAAAAGTAGATCTCTATCCAGCTTGTGTAGAGCCGGGGTTAAAGACCCGATGTGTGAAAGCAGCCAGCGAGGTCACAGATGAGTTGTGAACGGAGCGATAACAGTAACATTGTTTTCATGCTGGGGTTTGTGACGCAGGTCAAGCCCTGTCTGCTCTTTGTCCGCCTGTCATGCCAGAGGAACTCATTTGTCCCCGGAGAAAGATGGATGAACTGTTGCGGGGGGTTTCTGAATACCTGGGGGGGTGTGTGTGTGTGGGGGGTATACGTCTGTGTGTGTGAGGAAGTCGCTGGCCTGTTTCCTCATTATTGTCACAATCCTGCCCAGCTGGGACTTCCTTTCATGGACAGAAAGGTGTCTCACACACACACACACACACGCACACACACACACATACATACGCACACGCTTGCATGCGTTCACCAGTTCTGTCATGTCATCTGTACACATCAGCACACACACACGCGTCCAGAGTTCACCTGCCAAGCCAAGTTTGACGCATTTCTGGACACAATTCGGAAGAAGAAGTGCTCATCCTGCCTCTTATTCAAAACAGGGGGGCCCCTGGGTGTCAGCAGTACAGTAACTGTGGTCATGTAACTGTGGTCAGTCATGTGGTGTCGGAAAATAGAGAAATGTGTTCCTGAATTCACAAAATCAACTGTCAAGAAGCTGTTTAAACGCTCTGAACAATAAAGACATCTTCTTGAACGCACCAAAGTCAGAAGAACAACTTCCAAACTCGGGAAATGTGCCCGTCTGAGGAGCATGTGAACTCTCTCTGATTCTTGTTTCTTTTGCACGGTCCCTTAAATGGGTAAAAAAAAAAAGAAAATCCAACACAAATAAAAATATAATCCACATAAGATTAAATTGGGTCAGCTGGAGTAGAAAAACAGAGCATATCCAACATAATGATTCCAACTTTGGTGTAACATTTTATTTTATTTTTTTTAAAGACACCATCATTAGTGGATGAATAGCAGCGGCAGTCGACTGAATATGACCCTTGTTTTACATAAACCAGGCTGAACATCACAGGCTGTTGCGATCATTCACTCAGCTTTTGTCAGAGAGCAGCCGCTACCTGCACACTGAGAGGTCTGCCACTACTGCCAGGAACCTTTACACAAAGTGCCAAGTCCAGTCATCATAGTTTACAATAAACAAATGTCACTAGTACAGCTCACAAGATATTGTGAAAGGAAGGCCTGCAGGCTGTGTTATAGTGCACACTCTGTTGATGCAACATAATGAGAGCAGTTATTTTGTCCCATATTTCTCCATCAGGCACGCGCACACAATCAAATACAAATACACACACCGTCCGCATAAGGCTCTGCACCATGTGGACCTTGTCCGTCAGGCATGGACAAAGCACACTGCCTGGCGCACACACACACACACACGTCTACATGCTGCTTGTTTACCTTGCAAAGCTGTTGCAGTAATTCAGAGAGGGAATTTATTCGACAGATATCAAAGCCTTTCCTGTCAGCGGTCTAAACGGTTCCCGTCAGAGAAACCTAAACCCTCTGACCATCACATAAAGTTCTTTCTCTAGGGTTCACCTCCTTATCCTGCCCAGTGACCAGACACTCTGCCAGTAGGGTTTCACAAATGTCTAAAGCCTTCAGTGATGTTGTCTTTATTTGGCCTAAAATCTGGCTTCACACCTTCATACTTGACGCAGAATAAGGCTGCGCTACTACGTAATATTTTCGGGTCTGCACAGTAGCTGGACTCCCCCCCCCACCCCCTGAGGCCATTTAAGAGCCCAGGAGCGGGAAGTAGTTAAGAGGGCAGGTAACACAAGACACCCTGGGACATCAATACTGAGACTTATTAGCTACCAACATGAAGTGAAACAGGGGACAAGAATATGTTTCTCAGCACTTGGACACCTGGGAGGCAGGGGAAAGAGAGGGGGGGGGGGGGGGGTTATGGAGGTAGAGCATTGCTTTGACCAGAATAGAGTCAGGGTTGGAGGAAAAGGAGGGTGTTGCTGTCATGGCAACTGCTCTTGTTGGCATTTTGTGGACGTGCACAGCAGAGTGTGAGGCGAGAGACAGAGTGATAGGTTGACAGATACTCTATCTGTGACATTTAGACATGGTAGCCCCGCCATGATTCCCTCTTGAACTAATGCCATATCGAAACCACAAGGCTGACAGCGGTCCAGCATTACCTCACCGACCAAAGATGGTTTGTTGCCCCTTAGGGAATATAGATGTTGATGTTTCCGACATGAGATTCCAGAGTCCAAATGAAAGCATTAGTAAATTCCTTTCAATCCTTTCCTAGAAAATGTATTTGGTAAACAGCTTCCAGATGGCAGCTCCACAGTCGTTAAATTCTTATCTCTGTGCTTTTGATTAATGTTACAACCACATTTCAGCAATGCAATGTCATTCATTATGCATTAAATGCTCATAAACAGCTAATCTATCTGCCATATGCAACGAAAAAAACATGCACTTAATGTCAGATATTTTCTCTTGGAAATAAATAGTAAGTGGTTAACGCATCTATGACATTCTCAGACCCAAGACAGACAGACAGTTATACACAGTGGAAGTGCTGACCAGATCAGTTTTTACTAGATCGGGCCGGGGCGTTAAGTGGGGGGGGGGGGGGGCAATGACCCCTTGCTTGGCCCACAGCCATTTTTGAACTTGGCCTTCATTTTGATCTCAAATGCACACCTGTTAAGTTTTGTGACGGCATCTTGCACAGTCTGCAATCGCGTTGACAAAATATGTCCACAGACAAACAGACAGAAATATATATATACACCTGGAAAAGTGCTCAACGCCTCCTCTGTGGTAGTTCCTGCTACAGTGGGTGTCTCCAGGATCACATTTTGCCATGATGACACACATAGACTCACACAGGTGAGTTCCAGCGTCACTGTCACAGCTGGTTTTCTCTTCATCAACACTCATGTTCATGCATACACACTTGTGTTAGCGGCATGAATAAACTGGTCTCCCTGGGAGATATTCTTCTCTATTTGGAGTTGGCGGGCTGCGTCACTGAAGAGCCACAGACCTCTGACATTAGCTGGGAGTGTCACACGACGACCTATTAGGAGATCCTGGTCAATAAATGGCTGCATACACAGAGCGGTTTGTGTGCGTGTCAGATTGAAAAGCAGTGGTGCTGCATCCAGCTCTATAATGCAGTCTCTAAAACGATGTGGTGATCATGTAGTGATCAGCACATGAGGTGTCTGTATGGTTTTGACAGCTGACTGACAGCACGTAGGCCCTTAAGGTTCACTGTTTGACAATCAACCATTGATGAAGTAAATGTCTGCAGCTGTGTTTTGCAGTGGCTTTAGTGCAAAGAAAGAAAAGCAAGTTGGAATTATCTTTGCTTTCGGTTTCAAAATATACTATTAGAATAGTATATACATTTTGTAGCAGAAGCTACATGTGCAGTCTGTATGCATTCAAAATGCTTCCAATTGAACACAGTCTTGCTATAGGTGCAAATATGCATCTTCAGTAAATGTTTGTTTTTACGTCTTAGAAAAGAAATGGAGTCTTTTACATTATGATCAGCGGCGTTCTCCTGCAATAAGGATGCTAGTGGAGGTTTAGAGGAAATACTAGCATTATCTGCAACACATTAAGTGTTATTTAGCAGATCATTTATCTGCTCTTAAATTGAGTGACCAATCTTCAAGACAGTGGTTTGACTTATGGGCAGCAAGCCTTGGCTTTGTCAGTTACTTATTGCTAGTATGGGCATTGCAGCCCAGTTTATATTATCCTGGTTAGCAAGAGGTTGACATATACTGTATGTCAGAAAAAAAGAAACCTCTAAACTATCCCATCAATGGGCCACACTGTCAACACAAATACAAGGTGGACAGGGTACTGTGAGAAAGCAGAGAGAGAGAAGCGGTTTTGTTTCTCTGTTTGTTGTTTTGCTTTAGGTCCTCCAGCTCCTCTCAATCCTTCTTTCCTGTTTTCCCTGCATCATATCTTCTCAGGCACCTCCTCACTTTTTCTTCCTCCCTTCTCAAGACCAACTTTAGCTCTCCTGCCCTCTCACCTCACCACTCCTCATCTCCTCCTTTCATCCCTCCTCCTGTTCTGCCTCCCTTGTCCTCCTCTATGTGACCTCCTCAGTGCATTCCTGCACGCACTGGGACACTGTTTGTCTGAGGCTTGTATTAAATAACATCCATAAAGAGATTGATGAGGTACTCTTCATCCATTGCCCTTTGTTCCTCCCTCTGAAACTGGCTGACACAGAAATATGATACATGTTTCTGTGTCTTTATGAAATTATGCAAAAAAGATCATTTTTCTTGTTCTCAACTTCAGCCCAGAACAACAAACAGAAATTGTGGATTTCAACATCATGGTTGTGCTGTAGGGAGGGTCAGGGGGTCCCCAAAGTCATCAGTATTCATCCTCAATAACTGTTGACATCCTCAATATCTATATAATATATATTATATATAATATATTATATATAATATATTATATAATATATTATATATAATATATTATATAATATATTATATATAATATA
>CALSCE010010686.1:3389114-3413131 GCA_943593645.1 Bovichtus variegatus | reverse complement strand
TATATATATATATATTTTTTTTTATTCCACTACATTTATCTTACAGCTGGAGTTACTGGTTACTTTACAGATTAAGACTTTACGTAACAAAATAAAATGTGATAAACTTAAAAATGTAGGTTTCACATGTCTATGAGTTGTTAGCAGTTCTAAAGTGTGAGTTCCCCTCCAAACCTCATCAGATAGTTTCATTTGAACAATTGTTCCAGGCCAAAAGAGGTAAAGTTATCCAACATTTCACAAAAAAAAAAAAAAAAAGGAAGAAATATGTGTGGTAAACCTTTTTTTTTTGTTCTGCTTTACCCCATTAAGCCTTTGGTGGGAACCTGACCCCTAGGTTGGGAAGTACTGCACTAAACTACCTAACTTTATATAAAATACTATCTAGTGTAAACTAGCTCCACCTCAGCTAGCTACCACAGTAAAACACTCATTACCTATTGATGCATCAGCATGAGCTGCAACTATCTAATACTCTGATGAATAATAATAAGTCAGTCACAGGAGCCATTTTTCTGCAGATCAAATCATTTTTCCTTTCGATATGTGAAGTGCATTTTGCTGGTAATACTTCTGTACATGCAGAAGTAATTTAATTTAATTATACTTTTACTTAAGTAAAGGATCTGACTGCTTCTTCAATCAATGTAGATACCACCATCATCCTCCCCTCAATCACCATCATCACCATCGTCATCATCACCAGCCCCAGAGTCACAATCTTCTTAATCCTCGTGATCCTCCCGGCCGTCCGTACCATCACTTGTTATTATCCTCGTCATTATCTTAATTGCAATATTCCCCATTATCACCATCAGACCCACCTCACAGCAATTTTAATTTCAACGTTTGCCAGTCACTCATAAATCAAAAGCCCCCACCACATAAAGCACAGCAGATTTGACTAGTCCCTGCCACATATTTCTGTGTAGACATCTCCATAACAACATATCACACTGTAAGTAAAGTGCACTGCAAATAAAACACTGCTTAACCACAACCTCTACAACACAGCGCTGCACCCCGCCCATGGGCAAGCAAGCACAAAACCCTGGTAGTCAAAGTCCTGCGCTGGAGAGGAAAATGGGTCATCAAAGTGAAAAGAAATCTGCTTTGAAATAACTATTTAACATGAAACTAAATATAAAAAGGAAGGTGAAGAGTTGCCTCAGGGCTAGTTTTGTTTAATTGACAATTATTTCCCGTTCAGACAGATATGAAGATATTTTGAGGCGGTTTAGGGTTATTCTGCCAGCAGCTGTGGCTCAAAACACTCCATATAAGCCACATAGTTGTTGTGTGTTTTTGTTGTGACCAATTACAATCATGTTACAGGCGACTCCTTCGCTCTAAGAGGCTCCATATTGTAGTACCACTGCATAAATAGGACGTTTCCACAAATTCAGTTTTGGTTTTAAGCGTGAAAAAAGTCCTCACTAGAGATTATATGTTGGTCTGAGATGATCTAAATAACTTTGTCCTGACGAGTAGTGAAGGCTGGAAGAAAAAAAAAAAGGCACCCAGCAACCAGGAAAAGCCTCTGTGCGGATAAAAGGGCTGTGATCTCTGTTATTATGCCATAGGAATCCGGGTCACTGTCAAAATATTTGGTTAAGCCGGTCTCCTGTCCTAGCTGAATATGTGAGAAACACTCCCTGGCACACATACATATAGGCTAATTCATGCACACCCAGATACCATAAAAGGGCAGATGCATGTGTGTCAATATGTTGTAGGCTGAGTACAAACAAAAGCCGAAGCATCTACAGCTTAATGCACACAGAGGAGGCGGCCAGGCAGTAATAGCCCCCCGGTTCTTCCATGGGCCTTGTGTACCTCCTTGTGTACCTTGTGTCTAATGATTCCAACATGTAGCACAATACAGTACACCGTGCAGTATGTGTACTTCTGCTTTCTTCAGTATAGTCCAGTACTTTCCACAGGAAACCCTCAGTCACAGAGGTGGAACCCACCCAGCCAGAGGTGAACGTCTCCGGAGCTCAACGTCTACACGCTTCCATCAGGGCTATCTTGTTTTTTTTATAAAGAGTAAAGAAATAAACACTTAGCATTACATGTCTGCATGTTGAGGAAAGTAGGAGTGAATGACAGATCACATGACAACAACTTCTCATGTTGTTGGGTATTATTACTCCAGTTCCACTGAGACATCCACTCTTAACGTGGTCCTGCTCTTTTTCATTGTGATGATGTCCCCTAATCCTTGCAACACGCAGCATGACACGTCTCCGGCTGAGCCAGAATAACCACAGTCCTCCTGGGATGACACCCAGCCTAGTTTTTTGGAAATTAAAATGAATGTCAGACTAAGACAAATAGTACACTACAATTTCCAACCTGTTTGGCCTTTGATCCTTTGTAACCAAGCAATGCCTACCACGTCAAAATTAAAATAAAGACTGATCCCTTTCAGAGTCTTTTAATTTAATGTAAAACTTTCCAGTACTTCTCTAGAAAAAATGCTAGATTTTGAGTGTTTGAGGAAACACAACAGAGCAGAGTAAACAATAATTCTTTTCACAGAAAAAAATTGTTCTTCTTTCTAAGATAGTTAATTATCTTGCACCCTCCTGACCAATGTGTTGGCTCTGGTAGGCACTCAGTGACGAATATATAGAAAGAGTTTAGACATTGGTGTTCAAAACGTAAACTAATATGGTCAGACAAGAAATCCTGCTGGGCTACAAAGTCAAATTTACCAGAGTTGCTAAAGGCTGAGACAATTGGATATCCTTCAATGTCATGATTTTGGTTTTTTTTTACCTTTTTTTTTTTTTGATTTTTTTTTAAGATATATCCTTCGGGTCGTCTGGTTGTGTCTCACAGATGACACTATGCTCCCACTGTGGCTAAAAAAGAAAGATGCCTCTGAACACTTCCGATGGCAAACTACTTGACTTGTCTTAACCGCAATTACACAGCATGCAACACATTCAAAACATCTCTGCTGAAACCGCTCCACCCGAAAACCATGCAGGCTGGATTTTCTCACCCCAACATGTGCCAGTGCAACATTCCAGATGAGGACATAATGATGAGAAACATGCGAGAGGATTGCTTGATGTGTGGGAAATAGAAGTAAGACATATACTGGATATGCACACACACACACACACACACACACACACACACACACACACACACCCCAGCAAGGGGAGGAATCCAGGGGCTCAACAAAAAAAACTAGTTTCTTGAAATATGACAGCTTTACATGCAAGAAAAATTTTCAGCAATTGGAGTCAGAGGTGAGTAAGAAGCTATAAAAAAAAAAAATAATAATAAATAAATAAAACAGTGCAAGGACAGCATGAAGTGTGTGTGTGTGGTTGTGTGGGTTATCCGTGCGTCCTAACCTGTGAGCATGGCTGTGGTTGGCGGCGTGGAGTTTCCTGACGACTTCCTCACTGAAGTCAAAATGAACCCTTCCTCTAGCGCAGGGTGAACGCCGGTACATCGCCCCGACACACACATGCACTCAAGCACACACTACCAGGCGCATACCATCACATACGTGACCACGCGCGCACACACAAGTCAGCAGCATTAGTGACAAGCACACGGCAGCGTGCGTACACATCTGTCACACACTTAACGTCTCAGCGCACACTTTATCACACGACTTCAAAAAAAAAAAAAAAGCCTGAAATGTATCTATCAGTTTCTACAAAACAAGCACGCACGCACGCACGCACACACATCCACCTAATATAAATAGCAACACTTCACACATTCAGGCTGCACAGTCACACATTTACAGGACTGTCAAAGCCTCTGTTTAAAAAGTTACTCAGCAGTTATCCATCAGCCTTCCACTCGACGGGCACAAATAAAGCAGCAGAGGTATCCAAACACCTTCTCCACACACTTGACCTCACGTCACACAGCAGCAACACACACAGTCCTACGTCACTTCACGGAGCTCTTTAAGCCCCTGCTCACACTCACTCTCTCTCTCTCTTTCTCTCTCTCTCTCTCTCTGCGGACTCCTCTCTTCGTCACAGGCTATACTTCCTCCCCATGGTGTGTACGTGTGTGTGTGTGTGTGTGCGTGCGCGTGCGTGCGTGTGCGTTTGGAGCTATGTTCCCTTCAGCGCGGCCCAGCAGAGAAACGAGGAAACATCCAAACTCTGGAGTGGAGTCGCTGGAGCGGAGTCATACAACTCACGCATCACTCACAGCCTCGGTAGCTTTAATTAAACACTGTGTTTATAGAAAAACAGAAAAGATTTCAGAAAAAAAGAAGAAGCACATGGGCCGCATGCACGTGCACACGCACACATTACACTGTAGATGTATAACGGCTGTATTGAGATACAATCACGATTTAAGAGAGTTCATTTTCCCTGAAAGGGCTTGAGAAAAGTTTGACTGAATTTATTTTTATGAATTTATGTCTTGTTTGAGTGAGTTGCATGCATGACACAATAATAACAACAAAAATAAACACTTTGCTTTACATCCCCTTATTTAGCATGTATATGCAGTATATAAACACTTAATAAATGGCTAATAAACACATTGTGTTGTAGTTGTGGAGGCTTGTGTATAAACAGACAACATAATACAATCTGTAAAGCCCCTTGAGACAAATGTGTAATTTGGGATATTTGGCTCTGCAAGTTAAATTTGATTTAATTTGAAAGTAAAACACTGTAAACATTGTCTGTCAAACTATTCATGAAATGTGTGTATACTGCTTATAAATCCTAAATGGCTGGGTTTAAAGTGTGCATTCATTATGAAGTACAAATAACAATATATATATAGAATCCAAAATTAAGTTTATGCTGTGTTTACTGGATCAGAAACTCACATGCTGAACAAAACGCTGTTTTGATTCACTGTTATTCTGGCTACCTGGTCTACCTTAACTGTCAGTGTGTGTCAGTGTGTGTCAGTGTGTGTCAGTGAGGGGAAAGAGGTGGCATCTGGTGCTCTTGCGGGGGGCCACAGTGCCTGGGGACACGGTAGAGCACAGAATACTGACACCCAAGCCCTCATATGTTATGATAACCGTGATGACAGATTTGTGATCAATAGCAGCACGTACAGAACAATAAATGAGCTGCAGAAATATGAGAAAAGGGACAAAAGATACTTAGAAATACATTGAATTTGAGGCTACTGTAGATGTCTTTGGGGCAATAACTATCTTGTCCAGCTGCACAAACGTTTCACAATTAAAAGCTTTTGGAAAATATAATAAAGTTATATGGGTTAAAAACAACAACTTGTAATAACATAACTTAACTGTATCATTTCCTGTGATACAAAAAAGCCATTATCTCTTATTAACATACTTCTCTTAGCAGGAGCTTGGCTATCAGTTGCCGATTTCAGTTTCAGTTCTGCATAAATGTTGTACATTTTATGCATGAAAATTAAACCAATGCATCTTTTTTCGATTTGTGAAAAAAGTTAACTGATACAATCTGCTTTTGGTCAGTGGAGGTCAAACCGTTAAACCCAAACACAAGTAAAGTAACTGGGTAGATTAACTTTTACTTTGAGTATATCTAATTAATGCCTTTTTACCTTTATCCCATTACATTCCAGAGGGAAATATTGTACTATTTACGCCATTATATTTATCTGACAGCCATAGTTACTTTTCAAATTAAGACGTTACATTAAAAAGCTCATGAAATACAACAAATTGAAAAAGTTTAAACTAGTGGTTCCTAATATGTTGGCTTGTAACCCCTTACAAAAAAAAAGCAGTGTGTATGTGGGGCTTCTCGTCACGTTTCAGACGTCTATGAGCATTTAGTAGTTCCACCAAAGAAAGACTTCTTCTCTAAATATATAAATATTTTAGGTATTGATCATGTGTCATTTTGTATAATCCTTTGTACCCCATCTATTACATTTTAGCTGTATCCTCTGAACAGACTGATAAGGCCTAACACAAATGTCTTACTGTGTTCATACTTCTATTACTCAAAAGGGAGGAGAGACAATCTGGATGTAATACGTTTGGAAGACGAGGTCACATGGATTACATGAGACATTCTCTCATTTCTCTTAACTTCCTCAAACATTAGTCATGAAACGTCATAGATGACTGAAGCAGATTATACCTATTCCGATCGTGACAGAAGAAGTGTGCTTTGCTCACATTTATTTGGAAATAATTCAGAACGATGACACATATCACACACACTTATCAAAACACTTAACGGGAAGAGTAGGGTCACAGGGGCCCAAAGGGAATCAGCGCTACGTTCCCACACTGCGGCTCGGCCCACTGCTTCACAAAACACACAGAGATTAAAATTGGGAGAGGTGGAAGATGTGGTGGCCACAGGGCTGTTTGTGCCCTGCGCGACAATGGGAATGGCATTCCTCCTTAATGTGCTCCCGAGGATTAACCATCAGAAAATCTTTTCCTCACACTACAATGGTCGTCATCTGTGGTACACCAGTAGGAACTTGTGCAGATTCTGAAAACACTGACATACATTTCATCATGGCTGTAAATGTAAGCGCTTAAGGAGGCGAAGACAGATGCTGAGAATCATGTTGTTCAGTATTTTAAATGTCATGCCACCAGCAAATCTGTATCATTATTGCAAAATGTGCAGCCCTTAAAGCCCTTTCTATTTAATCTAGTTCTGTGGTGTTGCATAATTTAGAGGCATCACACAGTCAAATCTTGCTAAAAAATAGATTTGAGTTCATGACTCTCTACAAAACTTACTTACTAACTATTATTTCTGTCTCAAATGCCTGCACAGGCATTTTTGTATTTTGCAACTTCGGCATGGAAAATGTTGCAAAATACTTTAAACTCAATTAATTAAATCTTGTGAAACCAAAATGAAAAAAATGTGTGGTAGATTCCTTAAGATGTCAATGTTTTTAAATTCACCTAATCACGAAACTGAAAGATTTTTGGTTCCTTTTATTATTGGTCTCCTTCTGTGTGATTCCTGCCTGTATATGTTCTTATATTTGCTGCTGCCTGTCTTGGCCCCGTCTCCCTTGGAAAAAGAGATTCTTAATCTCAGTGCGACTCTCAAACAACTCCCTTATAAAACTTGAATTACCGGCTTGCGGTTGTTGGCCTCCGCCAACCAGTCAAGTTGCAGTTTACATCCATGTCTGTGCAAAATGTCATCCCTTCATTATTTTATTCCAAAAGACACGTATAAAAAAAATACAATCAACCCAAACACTATAATCAACATAAGTGCTTGTGCACAGTAACATACTTTTTTACATTTACAATGTAACCGCACTGTTAGCCAGAGTTTCTGCAACGAAACACTTAAATAAATACAATAAACCGGCAAAAAAGACTGATGGAAAGTGTGGTGCACATTAAAGGAGATCATTCTGTTTCCTGGCCTCCTCTTGTGCTCACAGCCCAACACAGCTCTCAGTGCCCTCATACGGCCAACAGAGGGCAACATTTCACGCCACAGAAAAAGAAAACTAGATGTTCAGTCCTGCATCCACAAGATGGCAGTGTGCAACTGTATCATATGGCCTCCAGCACGAAACTCACGTTCACAGGATGTGGCATGCAAGATGTGCCACCAGATGAGCCATGCCCTACGGAAAGCACCCGGAGCTGGCATTACACAGGATGTGGACATAGTTCCTTGCTGTTTCATGATAGTTCAAGATAATGGTTTGTGAAGCAGCCAAGTTACTGTGACAAGCCTGTAACCCCGACAATCCTATACCCATATTTGTGAATTAAGATAAAAGGTGAGTATGCTCTTAATACCAAGTTAACAAGACGCTGGGGAACTCAATACATCCGTCTAAACCGCTCAATTACACAACAGGAATCTTTACAAAAATTATTAAACATCATTTTGTGTGATAATGTATGTCTGTAATTTGAGTGCAAGCACTAAAAAACAAAGCTTACAAGTCTGTAGCTTTAAGAGGGTTTCACATAGAAACAGAGAACCATAATTAAACATCGATCAGACATCCATTTGAAGGCTTAAGAGTAGCCTGTCAAATTATCGCTGGCAGACGGCTCAGCTGGCTTGTCCTTGTGATTCAAGTCGATATCCCAACTGCAGATGAGGCAACTGAAAAAAGACAAACTTAAGGAAAATGTTTTTTTTTGTCTTGGCGTACCAGAGAGAAAGACTGCAAATAGAATCTCAGATGTATGTGACAGAACCTGACAGGCACAGCATCACCTTTGACATGAGAGCTGTCTCTCTCATACAAACACACTCGCAATCACATCCAATCAAGATCAGACAACAGGCCTGATCCCTCAAAGCTATTTAAATCTAAATTCTAAAAATTGAGAAAGGGAGTAAGAAGGGCAGACAGAGTTCAGACGAGTAGTCTAATAGAGAGACATAGTTTACAAGACAGAGGACGACAGAGGACGCTAGATCGTCTGAAAGATATGCAATGATTTAAAGGAAGGGGAGCAAACAGATTCATAAGAATATTCACCATCATAATCTCTGAATCTGAATTAATTCACAAATATCAAAAATCCTATTTCCCCAGAAAAAAAAAGGTGTGAACTGCAAGTAAAGCTGGTGTCTATGATTCAGAAAAACAATTCTAACCAGCATGATCTTCAATGTGATTTTCAAGATTTCCGCAGACACTGACCTTATGAAGCAAATAGAGAATTGGTCAAATGTCACCGATCCACAATAAATACCGCTTTTTCATCAATGTTGTAATTAAATTGACTGTTTCTGCTATCACTTACATTCATTCAATCATTGTTGGCCACCAGATCTGTTCCAAGTGCCACAGCGATGCTGCATGGTAGTGCAGGTTGCATCACTATGTGCCAGGTATCAGATCAGTATCAGCAGATATCCTGAGTTTAGGTGCATGAATCAGGAGAATGTCCACCATGCAGAAGCACTGTACAGCATTGATTAAAAGGACAAAGGACTTGCATTTGACTTGCAAACATCTATGGTATATATTCTGTTCTGCATATAAAGATGTTTCATCTTTGACCCACACTTCAGTCCAGCCACTACATCCCGACTGCCACAGCACTTTCATGAAAGGGTTCAACACCTGGAAAATTATCCAAAATCAATTAGTGAGCAATAAAAATTGAATATATAACCCTTGGACAATGAGTGTGTATTTATACTGAATTGCGGTACAATCCATTAACAGACACAGTTAAAGGACGATGGATAAAACAAATATAAATCACACATCGTTGCAGAGACACGACTAACAAGCTAGAACGGGTTCTTTCCTGCTTCTGGTCAAGAGGGGCAGGGAATCCCTCAGTTTAAACATGTATTCATATAACCTTCCACTTAATAAGGAGTGTCCTCCACATACGCGAGTGTGACTTCATGTGGAGTGACACTTGGTCGTCAAGTGGAGCAGAGGAGGACCCTGATGGTGTTCACTTTCATAGTGTTGGTGACGGTGTTAAATCAGCTCGAATGTCCCCGATACGTATTAGTGCAGATGTACTTTTGGAATCCTTAGATTACACCGCGCAGTCTGAATCTGTCGATTCACGATCACCTCAACATCACAGGTGAGGTGATTATTGAGTTGCCAGGGAAACGGCCAATAATACACACAGACACACGGACCTCTGCGGTCCGACTTTGGCATAATGCCTCCAATCTTTGCATTTGACGTAGCGTCCGGTGTCCTCCAAACTCAGAAAGAGAAGAGAAAGGGAAGAGATGAGGTAAAAGAGGAGATAATAAGCCCTCATCAACCAGCTGACACATTTGATTTTCAGAGGGATAATCAACGGGTGTCTGTCCTGCTGGTCTTACCAAAACATAGCTCTCTGTCCACAAGGACACCCCCCCCCCCCCCCCTCTCTCTCTCTCTACAAATCCAAATCTCCTCTGAAAAAGAGGGCACTGCAGTCAGTCTCCCTGTGATTAAACTAATCCCCTGTTCGCAGAGTAGCGCTCCTCTCAGTGCCAGCACCCTACCTAATTTGGTATCAGCAGAACTCACGCTGTGATAACCAGGGGGCACACTCCGGAAAAATGTGTGAATTTTATGCAGTGCAGCACGTATCACCGCTACTAAATATTCCAGCGAAAGCCATAAAAGCAAGAGCTCAGAAACGGGGATCAACATGACAACATAGCTTGAGTATAAGAAGAGATAGATGTTACTGCTACTCCTTTACGTGTACGGGTAGTTTACTCTACAGCAGTGAATTATTAAATCATCATATGGTTGTAGCGTCTGTTCTATTATGTGAGAATCACGGGTCTCTAACAAGTCAACTTTTAATGAGCTCAGATAAACAGCCTTGTTTTGAACTTTGTGACATTTTCCAGCTGATCCAAAAGTGTTTTTAGATGGTTTATTTAGCAAGTAGTAGGAACATTTTCTTAACCCATGAAAGGAAAACTAAATCCTTCAGTTTATCAGAAATCCAATTTCAGAGATCCTAGTTTTTCACTGGACCGGAAGGGTATGAGATATTAAAAGTAACTTGTAACTAAAACTGTCAGACAACAATATTTATCTCAGAGATGTAGTGAAGTATAAAGTTGCTTACATGTCAAATACTCAAGTAAAGTACAAGTACCTCGAATATGTACTAAGTAAATGTACTTAGTTACATTCCACCACAGCTAATGATTAATGTAACTAACTACTTTTGCTCTCAAATTATAAGTAAAGTAACATAATTACACTTACAGGGAGTAATATGTAATGAGTAATTCATTAAATATTTAAAGTTTCCAACACTGGTGGTGACATTGTTTTGTTATTTGCATATGAATCTGTTTTTTGTAATGTTTACGCTTGGTAGCAGCGCCTGGATTTGATAATCTGCCGCCTCAACTGACCTTCCTCTCTGCACATGTGGCATCTGGTCCAGTGGCGTCAAATTGAAAACAGCATTCACTCGGGCAAAACAAGCTGACCTCACTTCCTCCTCGTCAAACTCAATTATTTAGAGCAACAATGTATATATACTGCAAAGGAAACCCAGACACAACACACATTATATTATAGTCTTCTGGCTGTGTGTGTGTGTGTGTGTGTGTGTCCTTGTGCATGGTGCTGTTGGTTTTTACAATGTTATTTTTCCAGCCAAGTCCAGTCAATGAAGTGCCTGCATGCGTGTGTTGAGGATATTTAAGGCTAAGAACATGGTGAATGGTGTTGAGGGTTAGAGGGCTTGATCCTGACATAAGAAGGGAATCGGGTAACAAGGCCTTCTCTCACAGGCTCTTTCATTCCTACTTGTAAACGTAGCACCTTTTTTATCTGGGCCATCTCCAACTGACAGGCTACAGGATCCGTAGGAGTGTAATCCGCAAATTGGTTCAAAACAATGACTCACTTCAGTTCATAGATCAAGGATATTGAATGAGGGAACGTTCAGCAAATCACTGAAGTGTCAGCTCTGCACACACTTCAGAGCATGCATGTGTGGTTCGTTGTTTTTTTTTTTTGAACCAGCACATAAACTAAGCTCGTGCTGTAGTCAGAAATGTTTTGAACAGAAGTTATTCTGCTATACTATATCAATACAGTGCGTTTGTGTGAAACGGTGATCAGCTGCTGCTAGCTAATTTGCACTTTTAATACTACTAATCCTGCTTTAGGCTGGGTTTAGGTTAATTTCTGAAAAGCATGTTAATTTCTGCTGGATGTTTTTAAAGAATTGCATAAAATTAGATCGGGTGCCATTAAAATCCCTTCAGAGGAAATGTATTTCTTGTTCATGAAACCCTGCAATATCACATATACCCGAGAAGCACTTACTGTACAGTGTAGTCCATCTTACAGTACATCCAGACATACAGGAGAGCACACTTGAAGTTTCTTATTTGGCACTGTGAACCCAAGTATGGAGAGAGAAATTGGTGCAATTAAAGTACAGAAGTACATAAGTGAGTCGACATGGGTGGAAGTGTCTGTGTAGAAAAGAAAGACAACAAATAAAAAAAAGGGGCAATTTTCACACCATGCACCTCCTCCTATGCACCCAGGTCATTTTCCTTGCAGCTAAAAGTGTTATCAGCTATTTCCAGCAGCGATCTGCACAGAGTACACCTCTGAGTTTCTTCTACAAAGTGGCAGAGTCTAATGAGAATGACACACTGCGTCCACACACAGCAATTATGTTCACATGCAAAAGGACACACACACACACACACACACACACACACACACACACACACACACAGATATGCACAAGCTAAATAGTCAACTGTCTCCTAGAATTTACAGTTCAATTAACACAATGAGGAAATGTTGTCAATTAACATATCTGGCAAGTATCAAACATGATGACGCTGAACGTATCGGCAAAATGTTTATTGACAACGTATTTCATTTCTTGTCAAAATATCACATCTTGCAATATATTATCCAGTCATAGTGACTATCACATAGCTAAGATTTTAGATGGTTATGTTTTGGCACTCGCAGCACTTGGTTAAGGTTAAGAAAAGATACTCTAGGTTTAGTGACAATGTGTGCGTTTAAAGGCTCGATGTGTAATTCTGAGTCTCCTGCTGCAAAGAAATAGTATTTCACCTGTACTACTGGGTTCATACAGTCTAAAGTCATCAATCAGTTATTAAAAAGGCCAAGTAGTTAAAGTATGTTAACCTGTATACATCATAGTTGTATTAGTTTGTCATATTTATTGTATTCTAAGTTTTAGAGTATTATAGTGTATTCTTTATATTGTGTGTATCAAAAATTCCTTTTGTCACCACAACGTAACTGGCAAAACTATTTAGTAATATATACATTTCTCACACACCCACAACCACACTGCGAAGAGCAAGAGGACAAAAGCTGGCCCCCACTTTTTCTGCACATACCAAACCCAGGAGTGACGACGGAAGCAAAAAGTGCTGATGGGAAAATCCAGATTGGATGATGTCGATGTCATCGTCTTGGTTCCCCTTTTAAACTAAAATCTAGTTGTTTCCTATTTGTTTATCGGCCAACACACAGATGCCGCATCCTGGAATCCCTCTCTGGGTCGTTTTAGAGCAGTTTCAGAAATTCATCAGGATAATCTCGGCATTTGTCACCTGATAACTTGCTCTCAGGTGGTAGCTCAGTCTGGCCTCAGGTGCTGCAGGGGAGCAGGTTTCAGACATAACTTGAGCACCAGCCAATTTAAAAACAATCCTCATTCTGTCATCCAAGATCGGAATATTTCCAAGTCCTCGTAATTAAAGTCCAGCATTAGTAAAACCAAGACAAGACAAAATACTATAATCAGACAAAAACACCTATAATCCTCTGATCCAGTGTTGATCACATCTGTCCCGTTTCCCTCCAAGTGTCCAGAAGTGTCCGTGGATTGGACACTGTTCCTCTTTCTAGTCTCTGCCTCAGTTCAGGTCTGCTGGACCACGTACAGGTCACACTTCATGTATGATCTTTGATCCCCAGGCCCAAATTAACCAAGATATATATTGGTATATATATATATATATATATATACACACTGGCCCAAACTGTAACTGCTAAACTATCTGGCTTTTTTGGCAACGAAGACTGTCCCATCAAATAATTCCAATTGAACTTTTTTGATTTAATATAATAAAGAAATGCTTGAATGCATCATCCATTTTAATGGCATGAACTGTATAGGCCAATACTATAGAGCTACAGTAGCTAACCTGGTCTATGACCCCTGATCAGCTACACAGCAATTACATTTAACATATGTTGTGTTTCAGTCAAATAACAGCCCAACAGCAAAGCAATCACCCTCTTTGGCAACAACATGCAACATTCTTGTTGGTTTCCCTCATGTAACTCGACCACTTCCATCATATCATTCATTGTGTCACAACAGCCACGTCTGTCACTGTCCATGCTGATTGCACCTATAGGGTCTGATTACACTAAGTGGAGGTTTACGGTACGAGCCGATAAGAACCACAGCAACAACTCTGGCCCGCATCGAGACACAGAATCCACCGCTTCTGAAAGCAACACACACATCTGCGTGTTTCGAAGCGGCCGATGTGCAGTTTGACACTTGAGACTGCGCGTATCAAATAGCGTTCAGCAAACACAAACAACTGCAGCTGAATCCAAAATCAGTTTTAACACCGGTGCCCACTTTACTAGCACGTACAAAGAGCCTGTGAAGCATGTGAAACTGCCTAGCAACAAGTGGGTTCGAAAGCACTTGACTGTGCGGTCGGCCACTTCAATGGCGTTTGTGTTTGCTTTGAAAGCTGGTACTTTGTTTTTTATGCATGTATGGGTAGCCCAGGAAATTATTCCTCGAAAAATATTTCTATGGACAGAACAGGAAAAAGCTTTTTTTGGTTGATGAACTGACTGATGGATACAATAGAATTTATATTAGACAAAAATAGTTTTAACAATAATAGCCAGTAATACAGAGGAGTGTTTTCTCATTAATCTCCGTACCTCTGCATCAAATCTGATTATTTAATGTTCAAATGTCAGTCCAGTGCTTTTATTTTAGAGTGAGCAGTGTCACGTCCTTGATTCTTAAACTCTAACAGTCTGAATGAATAACAATGGCATTCAGTCCATTGTTTGAATTGAATTAAATATGTAGATTTTGCCACAAAACTCCGACCAAACAAAACACTGGACTGAGAGAAACATGTAGTGAGATATGACTGATTTCTATACTGCACCTTACACCCAGAACTAGGAAATCAAATGTTTATTCTTGTATGAAGATTGTTAAAACCTGCTATCTACCCTAATTTAGAGCTCCAAATAGTAACATGTTTCATATGAACATCAAATCAAATGACTTCCTGTAATGTGACCCACTGAGCATCAACATCCAACGCTGCAGCTCTGTGAAGATTTTTGTGTTTTTAGATTATTGTTTTGGTTTTCCAGCCGACCCATCAACAAACAGCCCAAAGATTTTTTTTCTTTCTTAAAATACACACGGTTGGTGAAGAAATTTGAGCATGTAACGGCGTAAAAGCTCGTCATACAGGAGGTACTTCAGCCGCCTTTTTCAGTCGACGCTGTCACATGCTGAGAGACGCAACATGTATATAACATGTATATAACATTATGTAAAACCCAGGAGTTGTTGGTGACCAAAGCTTAAACTTGGACTATTGGACATATATTCATCAGGTGGCCATATAATGTTGTTCTGTATCTACTGATGTGTAAGTAGGAAATTGTTCATTCATCATTCCAGCTATAACAACTTTCTATGAGTTTGTTTTGTTGTATTTCTGCCCCTCAGTGTCCAACATTAGATTAATGAAGCCCTAAAGGAAATCCCCTTCCTGAATCAGATAAATGGGAATTTCTGATCTTTACTCTGACAAACTTGATACAATCTCTTTTTGAGCTGTATCTAAAGATGTATATTTAATTTACAAACTTTGAATTGAAGTAAACTGTGGATAAGAACATTAGCACAGACTACCTGACTTCTAAAATAACTTTCCCCATCTCTTGTCATGCAGTAATTACTTACAATATTACAAACTGACACGAAGTCAGCCCAACATTTAAACACACGCACACAGACAGACAGACAGACACACAGACAGACAGACAGACAGACAGACAGACAGACAGACAGACAGACAGACACCTCTGAAACAAAGACAACGACAGAGAATATTACTCATCCTGAATATTCTACAACCATTCAGTACACAGACAGAAACACACACCGACTTAAAATACCTCTCATCTGGGAAATTCGTCAAACACACAAACATGAGAGAGAGGAAAAAACAAGAGACAAAAGCAATGAGGTGAGAGACATTTCCATGGCAACCACATTCGTAAACCTGACTCCACCAATTAGCTGTGACCTCACAGTACGCCCAAGGATCCACAATACACCGGGGGCCATGATACTGTTATAGTAATAGTTTCCTCTTACAAAAGCTGACTAAAGATATAAAATATTGTGTTCTGTTCTGTAATGTGATGAACCTATTTTCATAGGCTTATTAAAACCACACATAAATGCTACTGAGGTGGATGTAGTGTCATGGCCTCTCATTCATGTGTGGGACATTGTAGAAGTCGAAGGCTTGGCTGTAACTGACAATCATCTCTAAATATAACGTATATATACACAATATACATATCTCCAAATATACGGCATGCAAATATAATGAAGGTACTAAAGGTCCTCAGTGCGTTGAATATTCTTACACCAGGAAAAATGGTTTAAAAAACAACCAAAGCAGCTGGATTACTTGACAATTTAAATGAAGCCATAGTTCAGAGTCCATGTTGGCTGGCTGCTGTGATAAGGGATTAGATGGTAGAAATGATTGTTGGCATGAACAACTGATTGGCTGGATGCAAAGCAGGCGAGAGCTGAAAACAACACTAATGTTTTTGATTTATTCTGTATCAAATACGGCTGATGCAATAGAAACATTAATTCCCGTTTTACAGTTTTACAGAGACAGAATAAAGAAATTCTCTATTCACTGGCACATAATGTAATGGAGGTCGGGACTCTGGGTCACAATTAGATGGCAGTATTTAATGAATAAACATATTTGGTTTTCCTCTATTATATTTAATTCATCATTTAGGGCAGAAAAATTATTCACATTTTCATTTCTATCTCTATAAATAGTGTATGAAGCTTGAAAAGGACTTTTTGAAATATCTGAGCAAATGTAACCCCGGAGTAAATAAAGTGAGTGCATTTAAATACCAGCAGGTATTAATGAGGAAATTAGCTGCCTTCCCATTTAATGTACTATGTATGATATGATAATCCCTTCGTATTACTGCTGTCGGGTCAAATACAAAAAAAAAAAAAAAAAGAAAGATGCTGCTCAGCTTGCTGCCACCACCACCGCTGCGGCTGCCAATGCACGCCACAGCCCACCACCAGCCCTGCATCGACCTGTGGGCTCCCTTTATTCAAGGCTCCCCACAGGGGGCCACATTGATCTCACTCTGCTCTCACTTTCGTTGACTTTAATTTATGTTTCGCAGGGAGTGACACGAAACCTTTAGCCTCAACATCACAACGAAATCTATACTCTCCTTCAGCCCCAATTAGAGGGGTCCTCATCAATATCTGCAATGCAATGAATATATCAGGATATATTAGGAAAAATATTAGGAAAACCTATGTACATGAGTGAAGAGGGCTGAAAGCCACTACCTCTTATTGATTTTTCCTTTTTTTTTTTTTTGCATTTGTATGATCAGAGGAAGAAATGCAAATAAAGAAACGATTTAGTTGGAGAATTATTTAGCTTTAACTACAATTCAATATCAACAATATTTCTAAATATTTCAGTCCATGGAAATATTATGTTCTCAATTGTCTCCTATAGCTCTAAACCAGAATATCAATGAAATGCATGATGTCCTTGACACACAAAGCGGACATAAGGCACTCATGTCCAACACAAAGGCCACCACTGATCTCACCACAACTCACACAACAACGGAATTATCACCGGGGCCAGGTGCGGGTCCATGCATGTCTCACCCCAAACATCTCTGCATGTGTGTGTGTGTGTGTGTGTGTGTGTGGTTGCAAGGGTCTTTAGACATTAGAGTTTGTGTGTCTGTCCATCTGTGTATGTGCTCACGAGGTGTGTGCATATGTCAGTGTGTGACAGCGTGACGCACAGCTACAAGCAAACATCGCTGCCTGGTTGCCATGGCCGACGGTTTCAACAAAGCCGAGCTTCGAATAGCTTCCTGTATCTCCTTTCCATCTCTGTCTCCCCTTTTTATTTTGTGTTAGAGACCTTTTCTATTTGGCCGATGTCTCCCCGTCTCTTTTTTTTTTTCCAGCCTTCAGATTAATGTTGCATAGCCCCACTTATAAACTACCATTTTATACCTTCCATTTTTAATAAATTAGGCCATGTTATTATCTAATTTTATTTATCATTATATCTCTAGCGTCAATTTGTGCATCTTTTCTTTGTGTGCCACTCCTTACCTGTGTCTATCTTTGTCTCAGAGATGAGCAGGGTATCAGCGCTTTGAGCCTATTTTTATCTTGTCTGAGTTTCTATCCCACAAATAATAAAAACTAAATAGGTAGCTTGGGATCTTTGCTTCCTTCTCCTGAGTTCTTCCTTTGAGGTGTTGTCTATTCTGTCTGAATTGAAAAAAGAAACAGCACTTAGTGTAATAAGATCAGAGACAACACGGCATGTACTTCAAATGTATTCTTGGCCATTTTCACATCATCCTCTAGACCCGGCTGTCTCTCTCTCTTTAATTGTTCTCTCTCTCTGTCATGCTCTCTATCCACATCCATCTATACAGCAATTTTACACACTCACTTATCCTGTGTAAGGTTGCAGGAGGCATTCATTGGGCAAGAGGCAGGTCCCTGTCTTTTAAAGGGCTATTACACCAACAACACTTTCTCATTCAAGGCGATTTAAAGGCTTGACGATCAGGCGGTGCCTCCTTTCCAGCACCCTGGTATAACCTTTCCCAGGGAGGCTGAGCACTGTGATACCCTGATAATTGGAGCGCACCCTCCAGTCCTCTTTTAAAAGTCAGGATCCACTGGCACTCCAACACCTCCTCAACTATTTTCAATTTGGCAAATCTACCCAAACCAATTGTCACAAAAGAGGAGAAAAGGTTCTGCACCTACTAAAGTGGTCAAAAAGCTCAGACTATTTGACGTTTTTTTTAGTATTGCAAAGGGGAAATAAAGACACCACATTGTGCTACAATGTCTTAAGCATACTGTAGCATTCTGTATCTATATACATTAATAAGTATCATCCAGCTATACTAGTGTCTTCTCTTCAGGGACTTCCGTTAGAGGAAGTCAGATTTAACTCCTCTTTCAACTGCCAGGTAATTTCTCCATTCAAGGTCAGCAGTTTCCCAATATCTGCTGAGAAGAGCCGGAGCAACGCGCCGCCTCCCCTTCCCATGTCCTTCTCCGTGGCCTCTCCAGACTCTTTTCGCACCAAAGTACAGAAACTGTCACGTCATTCAGCCCTCCTAAAACCTTTCAAATCAAACACCACTCTGTTTCTGATGATTTCATCCTCGTAAGAATGTTTCACAGTGGGCTCGTCTTTCTATGCAAATATTGTGCACCTTGGACCCACGGAGCCTTAAGGGGATGAAGGTAGATGCACGTTCTCACCCCCTGCAGATGCACACACACAAAGCGCACTGTCTGCAACCTGAGTCTAGGAATCAGATTCCAGCCTCTCTTATACACACACGAGCGCGCACTCAAACACACACACACTCGCATACCTACTCTCTCTATCAAACACACATACAGACACACACGGGGTCCTCTATCTCACAATAGGCCTGAGAAGCATTGACAGACAGCCATATAATTCATACGACACCAGCACCACATGGGAGCAGACTAGAAGGAAACCTACGTCATACTGGTTTACAAATGACAAAGACAGGCGAGACTTTTAACAGCGTCAGCACACATGAGAACAGACCTCTTTCTCTTCTTTCACCCCTCCTCTGCTCTGCTCATCCTCCACCTCTCCATGTCTCGTACTCTTCCTGCACTCTCACATCCACTCTTCTCATGGCTCCTCTCTGTCACTCAATCATCTACCCTGTCCTCTCACCTTACCCTCCAGAATGTCTCCTGCTGCATTATTTAAGGGAGGACTGCTTGTTGTTTGTGCAGCGTTAGTGATTGCTCGCGAGAGGAAGAATGAGCAAACGTGCCACTTAAGTCCCAAAGTTTAGAGCAATACACGCGTGCTCTAGCGAGCGCTGCTGCAGAAGCCTTCAACATGTGATCAATGGAGGCATTTCTGCCGCGCGTCCTGACTTATTGAAAATCACTTGCCTGAATCATTAGCTCTGATCATGGCTTGCTCACAGTGCGGCACGTGGCAGGTGTCCCAACCAAGTCAGCATTTACACCTAGTCATCCTTAAGACAATGGGAGTCTGCAGAGAAGATGTGCCCAATGAGCCCAGTGGTGGAGCGGCTCTCTGTCGGCATTGGGGGATTGTTTCAATCCTTTGCTGCTGCCTGTAAAGTTGTATACTTTGCAACAGCATCCCTACTGCCTTCTGAGAAAACACAGCCTGCATCAAAGACTTAAGCCCTACGTGGCCTGGAATCAGTGGTCTGGAGGGATGAGGGACACAAGAAAGAAATGAAAAGGACACTAAAGAGATCCAGAATAGACTGAAAGGAAAAGAAGAGATGAAAAAGAGGTGGGAAAAAAGGACGATACACCGTCTTCCTTTTAGCTTGTCCAGCTGTGTCACTCGCTGCAGAGCGGCTGCAGAGCGGCTGCAGAGCGGCTGCAGAGCGGCTGCAGAGCTTAGCCACCTCTGGTCAGCCCTGCATTTATTTCACAGGCTCTGATAAGTGATCAAACAGGCACAGTCACTACAGCAGCGGTGAGGCTGGCACTGACACCGCTGCCTAACAAGCCAAAAGTGATAAAGTTGCAGGCACATGCTAATGCGACACACTGCATCAGCATGTGGCAGTGCTGACAGGCACATTTCTGAGCGTGTACACAAACTTTGAAGGTTTTTATTTTGGTTAAGTTTCTTTTTAGGGAATGAATTGTCAATAATTAAACGTAGTGAGGCTAACTATCTCCTGGGGGGAAAATCACATCTAAAAGCTTTCAGTAGTATTCAAAAATACATATTCCTAGTGGGGCTTTTTTTGCGATTCATACTAAAATAGTTTTTCAAATACTTGCTCAGTAGGTGTGATGATTCTATTTCACAGCAAATGGACTGCAGTAAAAGATTAAAATATTCCTACCACCCATAATCTACTTATAACACACAGCGTCCACATGCTAATAGATACAAAGCTATGAGGCATAAGAGACACAAATAACTTGTGACTTCCTCTCTTCATTTGATGATGCCACGGGCTCTAATGAATTAACAGACATGCACAGCCACACTCGGTGACTGCACGGTACCTAGGACGCCACTTAGTTTGACACAAAGACAGCTGCATAACGAGGTTGAATTCATGCACTTGCTGTCCATTAAATGGTGCAGTGGGGTAGACGGTGTCATTCTCAGACCAGTTTTTGGCCATGATGCAGACTCCATCACACACAAAGCAATTTAAATGGCTGTGACTGTGCAAGTGCTCCTTTCACTGTAGCCTCTGATCTTTAATGAAGCACGGAGATAAAGTAGCGCAGGATTAACGACCCAAACAACCAAACTCCTGCCAAGGGACTTGTGGTGTGTAAGACCAGCACCCTTCATTAATACACACATAACTCCAGTTGCAGTACCTAGACTATGCCTAAACGTTACAAATCAAGCCCTCTTCACGCTTGCTTTGTTCCACTTAAGCACAACCAGAAAAGAAAATTGCAAGAGCGCTTTTAATGCATGTTTTATCCCTCTTATCTTTCACATCTTCAAAACTATTATGTGTTTAAATGTGCTTCCAGTGTCTCACTCTAAAGGATACATTTGTAAAAAGTGACAAAAGACACTGCCTCTCACTGTCACCTGCGTCCACGACGTCAGGGAGTAAAAGGACAGCGGCTGAAAATGGTCTTCATCTGCCGCGGGAGTGTTTGATTTGATTATCTAAATTTGGACCTCTGAAAGGCTGGCTCTCACAAGGCCAAAAAGGAAAAGGTCCACCAGCACTACATTAGATTTAACAGAAACAATGGAATAACTGACATAATATCAGGAAGGTGGCTTGTTGGAGGGGAAACTGGAGTAAATCAGCGCTATCCGCCCGTTACTAAACATCACCTGGGCTACAATAAAGCAAACTAAATGTTTGTCAATTCTGTACTCTTACAGCAAAGAGCAAAACTGACACAAAGAGAAGACTGTAGTATTAGATAGGGATGTCACAGTACCAGAAATGTACTATTCAAAAACAACACCAGTGAAAAAACAAACCAATAAATCCCATGTACTTAAACCTACACTCCTTTTATTATTATTACCGTTTGCATCCTGTTTTTTGTTAGTTCCCTCTCTAATATCTATTTTATATTGCTGTTACAGTTAGTTAGTCTCGATCCCTCACGGTATCTGCAGCACTGTGAGAAAAGCAGTTCTCGTGACATCCTTAGTACTAGATGAGAGTGGAGGAAGAATAGAGCAAACGTGACACTGCTACCCATCATATTGTACTTTTGCAAATAAGGGTGTAATTTCCCTAGTTTTGGCCTTAATTCCTGTCAGTATTAATAGTTTTAGTGCAATAAGCAGAGCAGAGCGATTTGTAAGTAGGCAAGTCCTTACAACACCCTTTTCTTTACTCAGTTTATGTGCTTTCAGACATCGAGTGGTTGCCGTCTGACATCTCGTTTCTTTATACTTTTGAGATTCCTTCTAGGGATGTTGCTGTCTCCCAAGGTCTCAGCAATTACTTTGGTGAGTAAAATGTTATCGGAACCAGTAGAAATGATAGCCAAAGCTACAAAAATGAGACCCAAGTTGTAGTAAGCTGTAATTATCCTCATAAGTGTGCACGAGATCATATTTTTAAAAACACATCTGATCTTGTGAGATCCACATTTATCCATTTAAAAGGGATCAGGGATTCATTTAAAAAGGCGGATTTATAAGCAGCATGTCGTTCCAGCCATTTCTTCATGTGACATGACCGTCATATCAAGAATACATCGCATGAGTCACTGCCACTGCAGGTGGTTGGCAGGCGTCTTAGCGCACGTGTAACTCAGACAAGACAGAAACTTGGTCTTGGAATGTGCCACGCTGGTGATGGAGCATAAGAAGTACGGACACCAGCACAGGCGGTCTAACCGTCTGCCATGTTAACTGTTTACCCGATCCAGATACACATTTGTCATTTTTTTTTTTTTTTTTAGGCAGGTTATTTCTGCACCAACCTAGACTGAAAAACACAAGCCAGTGGCAAATGGATACACTACTGTCTGCTGCTGCCCTAAATGCAGCACTCAGCCTGGTTGAGTGGTTTGTAATGACAGATGAAGTCAGAGAGAGAGAGAGACACGGAGAGAGGCACAGAACCACTCTTGGACATATTTAGCTGATAAAAATGACAACAGTAAACAGTTCTGTAATTAAAAGCTCATCTCTTTTTGTCTCCCTTGTGGCAGGAAGTGGATCGCTTCCTCAGAATGATTTAACCTAAGAGCTACAAAGCCACTAACATGTTCAGCTATTCATAGCAGATGAGAGGAAGTCTTTCATTCTTATTACATCAGCCGCTGGGCTAAATCTGTCTGCTGTGCCTTAGATCGATTCTTCCAAGGTTCGAAGCTGCCGATTGGGGATCGTGCTCAGGACGTGTGCTACATGGCGTCACAAGTTTGTACTCCATGAGAAAATTAGTTTGATTTGAAGCCTTTTTACTTTGGCAAAATGGAAACGGTTTCCAGCCTAATTGCAGCTGTGGGTTGGCCTCATCACCATCATCACCCTCAGTACCATGACCCTCTTCAATGACCTAAAAATAATAATTGTCATTGTCGTTATTAGCCATCATTAGACCCATTAAGGCTGATCAGAGTCACTGGCATTCATCATCCGTGTCCTCTCCAGCTCCCTGAACAGTCGCTGCATGTTGATGAGCAAGAGCTGTGAGAAGAGTCAGTGAGATGAACATGTTCGTGGGAAGCAGTGTGTTTCCGTGTGTGTGTGATTCGTCTGTGTGCTACTGTGTTTCAGAGGGGTCTGTTGTTTTTGCTTGACACTCTTCGCCTGGACTCCTCACGAGGAGCATTGCAAGGACGTTGGCAGATGGCGAGTGTTGGCAGGGGCTCGGTCCCAGGTGCCGCACACCGGCTGCCAGCAGGCAGAGCAGCCCACAGCCTAAGGGAGGCTTTTTAGGCCGCACATACTTGACGCAAGTTGCTGGCAGACAGGTCAACCTTAAACACGCTGCAGGGCACTTCTAAACACATGCCTGCGCACAATGATTACTACACGTATAGGCCCAGATTGTGAGGTGGCCAAGACATGCTGTTTTATGATTCATTTTGGGCCTGGCTTGACTTTTCTAGGCCAGTGGTTGTAAACGTGGAGTGTGGGATCCCCCAGGGGTGAATGGAGGGAGCGAGGTGGTCCAACAAAATGAGGAAC
>CALSCE010010686.1:3354660-3368469 GCA_943593645.1 Bovichtus variegatus | reverse complement strand
CTATGCTGTCACAACCCACCTATTTTCTTCCTGCTTTAATTAATTGCCAGTTCCTTGAAGAAAACAAACAAACAAACATAATACACATGAGAAGTAATTGAGTTAAAGTGAGAGCAGGGCTAACATTAGCTACAGTAGCATATCTAGAGTATACACAACGTGAGCGTTTTCTTCCTCCACCTCTTATCTGTCCCTCTAGCCTTCTCTGGTATCTCTCACGTCTCGTGGCTGTCAACACACAGGTGGAGGCAGAGATCAACGTAATCTAAGCGAGCACTTGTTTCTATTGTAGCTGTAGATAAAAAAAACAAAGAACTGGCTCACATGTTTTTTTTTCACATTTCACAGATATGTAGGTGTGAGTAACTTTAGTTAGGTGTTAGGTAATGTGACATGCAGTACATAAAATATACTGTACATGCATTTAGCTTTATTCGTCATCCACTTTTTGCCGAGGGAAGAGGTATTTTTCATGTCTTCTTCCCCATTTTTACCTCCTCTGCCTTCTTCTTATTGTTGTGGCATTTTCTTGCTTCCCTCCAATTCCTCTCTCTCTCTCTCTCCTTAATGCGCTTATGTGTGAGTGGAAAACAGAGTAGTCATATGCTCAGCCGGCCATCAAACATTTAATATCATGTGGTATTTGGAGTGCAAAAGAGAGAAAGACAGATGAGAAAGCCACAGGAAAAGGGAGAGGGATGGCTACAAAAGAGACAAAGGCAGACATGGAAAAACACGAGGGAGAGAAAAAGAAGGCAGACACCGAAGTCATACAAAGAAAGAAGCAGACAGAAATAGTGAAACTTAGGAAAGACACATACAGAGGCAGACAAAAAGAGTGTAAAAGAGACAGACAAAGAAAGAGACAAGGCAACAGCTCAAACAGAAGAGTCATTGTCTGAGTGCCAGTGGGTCAGGAGTTCACCAGTCCACAGCAGAGCCAAATAATGCCTGCAAGGATGGAATTTGTAATTGATCACACAAGAGTTTGAAAAACTTGCTGCATGTTTTGGATTTGAGATTAGGCATCATCGTCATTTAAAACTCCAGGCGGTACTACATGAAAACAATGTCCAGGCCTCGGACAGAAAGAAAGAGAGAGAATAAATATTGGGCGTGTATAAAAAAAAAAAAAAAAAAAAGAAGGTGAGCAAGTCTGTCTGGCTAGATAATCGTGACGTGTGTGTGTGTGTGTGTGTGTGTGTGAGAGACACACTTCTGAAGTGAGAATGTTTGAGAGTTATGAGCAGATAATGACTCAGATAGTACATCTGTGAAATGTCTCTATGTCTGTGATTAAACCCAATTTGAAAATGCTAATATATTAAACTCTTGATTGAGCCCAGACCGACACAAAAACACATTTGTGACTATGTCATAACCAAAAATAATCCCTCTCAGCCAATGGTTTCTAACCTGGATTTGGGACCAAAAAAGGGGTTACAAGATAAAAGTAAGAGGTCATAACTTAAAAAAACGGTACACGAGACATAGTTCTGGTACATGCTTTTTCAGACCTTTTCTAACTTGTCTTTAATAGTTTCTATTCATTGTGAAATACTGATTGTTTTATCTCTTTGGCCCAGAAAAGGAATGTTCCTCCAAAGACAAAATATGTAGTCTGTCCATGCCATCTAAAACAGCATATCCTGTAGAAGCGTAACAAATGTTTGTCCTATGATGCAACAACGCTACAGTTAAGGTTTGATTTAGCCACACAGATTACTTGGTTGGGTTTATGGAATTATCGTGGTTTGGGTTCAAATAAGTACTTTGTTAAGCCTGCGATGAGGGTAGCAGGTGGCCAAGGAGTCGGACCAAGTGTCTGTGTGTGACGAGCTGGGAGTGAAAATGTGTCGTTTTGGGTCCGACTCTTAACCTTCTAAACGCTCCACTGTATTCACCAGCTGGACAGGGACTGTGTCTGTCCACTGTTTGGCGCTAAGCAGGTAGCGCCCAGTGCGCTCTTAGCTGAAAACAACGCTATGAGAGCGGTACGAGCGAACTTGAAAAGTTGTGGGTCGGAGAGCTAAACAATGACCTAAAGCAACAACTATAACGTACCGTACCAATTACTAATATGAAATGGTAGCAAAAACAAAACTCATAATGCTGCATTCCTAAAATGACAACTTAAATTCTTCTAGTTTACAGGTATTGAGGAAACTAAGGGAGCTGCTTTGCATCTTGTATTTCAATAAGCTTCTTCTCATTTCATTATATATGTAAGTTGCTTATGAATTCTTTCTTTCCCTCTTTTTGTTGAAGAGATTCTAATGATAATCAGTGATAATTAATGCAGTGCTACATTTTGGAGAATACATAATAACAGGATTAAATGATTAAGATGTTTTTATTTCATTTACGCAACACGGTCGAAAAGGTCTGGCCAACATATATTAGTAATTCATCCTTTAAAAAAAAAACAAAAAAAACTTGTCTGGCACAGGTGGGGAGACGATTATCATAATGCAAAAGGGATAATGGTATTTTGAGGCAGTACCCAGTGTATTCCATGTCATGGGATAAAGAGGAGTGCAGTGATTAATCTTTAGACTTTTGTATTAACTATAACCTAACATATACTGTGTGCCTGATCTTTTAAAAACAAGCATGAGAAATAAGTTTCAAACACCTGGTACATGTTGTCAGGTGCCATTATTTATAATACATAGATCGTTTTATCCTCTGTCCTGATTACCACACCTGCAGTTGATTTATTTTTTGGCTCTTTCTCACCATGTCTATTCAGCACCTTCATTTCCAATTTTAGCTTTTTCCCCGTCACTCTTAGAGCATCACAGTGAGTGAGCACGAGATACCTCGGTGTCTCGCTCAAGGACACTTTATCATGAACGTAGCCGTTAAAGGACTGCACATGGCAGCTAATGGTTATGAAGGGTGTGATAGGTGTTGTCCTGAATCGAGCTTATATACTGTGGACTTGTGAAAACAAACATCTGTAATGATTTCTAAATGAAGCTATTTTCCCTCGGTTTTCCCCCTGTATCCACCCAACCCCCACAAATCTCCCCGTCTGCACGGAAATAGGCTGTCCAATGACAGAGATAAGAGATAAACAGACACAAGTCCCCGTTCTGACTGCTGCTGTGGAGGGAGGAGAGCGCCAGACAAACAAGGAGAAAATACTAAATAAACATCCATTGCATTTACAAATGCAATGTGCGCATCTATAAATACACACATAGCGTCAAAGAATATACACACACTCTCCCTCATTCACAATTATGACCGCACTGACATGACACGTACATCTGTTTCCCATCATACAAACAACACAGCTTGTAGACAAACAGAAGCAGATTCTTATCTTTTTATTTCCTTTCCCTCCTATCCCACAACAGTCAGATGTGTTTCCCATGCAAGCTTTGCCATGTTAGCACACATTTGCATACATGTGACCCATTTCACAAATGTGTAGGGTGTGTTTATGGGTAAATGCTAATTCCTTATTTTGCAGACGATGGTTTTCACTTTGACGAACCTCACGCTGCAGACAGAATAAAGCACCTCTGACTGGCACTGCCTAATTTGAACAAATTTACTGCAACTGCTGTTTTTTTATGAGAGACAAAAGTCACCTTGAGCCTTTGGAGTCAAATCCTAGTAGCTCTTTCCTTCGCCTCTAATCCATACATTACATTACATAGCAAGCCCTCCTTTCATTTCTACTATAGTGCCTAACTGCTGCAAAATAAAGAGGTAGACTCGAGGAGAGGGTGGGGGATGGGGCGCAAAATGATGCAAAAACATATGAGGTTTATATGAAGTAAATATGAGAATACATCATTTTCATGGGATCTTGTTAAATTGAGGAAGTCAGACTCTCAGCTTCTGGACTTGAAAATGTGCCAAGAGAAATAATATCAATGTGAATGACAACACAATGTGCTTGTGACCATATCCTGTGTGGTGCGATGTTGCAATGCATTTGTCAATTTCAGTTGAGCTTGTGTTGTGTAATGTGTAGACATCCATCTGTTTATTGGGGTTGTGAACCAAAAAAAAAGGTTAAGAACCACCAGGTTGCATAACGCACCCAACACCCTCCACATCACTGCATCCATCCAAAACAAGGAATGATTCGCATACGCACAAATTTCACCCAGGTACAGGGCAGGGATGCACTTCATCAAAATGGAGGACAGGGGAGTCGGCTGAATGTGATTTCATTCCATTATGTAATATCTAACCCAGTGACAAATCACCAGACAGTAACCCTCTCATACATTCTTGGCCCCTCTCAAACTCACACAACTGTTTTCTTTTGAGCAGAGATCAAGCGGTTTTTTTTTTCTACTATCTACCTCATTTTCTCTACTTGTATTTTCTTCTTCTCTGAGAAATGTTTTTCTCCACATCTCCTTTTTTCTCCCCCTTGTCAGCTGTCTGTTTAACCCCTCTAGCTCTCATCTTGCATGATTCATCTGTCTCTCAGCTCACATCCCCCCCCCCCCCCCCCACCCCCCCCCCCCCCCCAAAACCTCCCACTGTTCCTTACCATCTCTCCTAATCTCCCCCTCTCCTCGACAAATTCAATGCCTTCGCTTCCTTTTTTCATCCAAACCCTTCCCCTCTCCATATTATCTCTCCTTACTCTAATCCTCTGCCAATTCCCTCAACCCCTGCACGTTTTTTCTCTTTCCTTTATGTCTCAACCCTGCTTCCCCTCCTTTATTTTATCAATGCCCCCCACTTCAGGCCTTACCAGGTATGGGCTACAGTGAAGCGTCGCCTCTGTCTGATGCTCTTGTTGACCATCAGCTTGCGGAAGAGGCGCGGGGAGCTTCTTGGGGATAGTTTGGGAGACGTGGCGCCCCTCTTCCCTCCCACTACACCTGGGATTTTGGGAGGTTCCAGCTCCAGGTGCATGTGCTCCTTGAACGTCCGGATGCAGGAGTCCATCTCAACGCTCAGCTCGTTGGATGACATCCCTGCAGGCTGGGTCTTTCCGTCCTCTTACAAATTCTGCCCCTTTTTGTCCAAATTCAGTCACATCAGCTGGTCATGTACAGCTGATTTTGTCCTCCTCTTGCCTTATCCAGACACAGAGAAGTTTACGCTGGGTTGAAATGTTGTAGCGGAAAGATTGAGGCTACCTCACACACAAACATTCACCCAGGAAAAGGCCAGCTAACACATACCCTTTTGTTGTTTTTGTTGCCACTGTGCTTTCTATCCTTCCCCCTTTTTCCCCGTTCTTCACGGGTGTAGGGATTAGCCAGCCGGCAGTCGTGCCCTCTCCCTCTCTCTTTCCTTTGGCTAATGCAACGTGCTTTCCTGCTGGTCTTCTGTTCATCAGCGGTTCTTAGAGGTGCTTTACCCAGAGCGGGGTCACATACAGATCCTACCAGGAGAGAAGAATTCCTCTTCTCATCTCCCTCCTGGTTCTGCTTTCTGAAAACTGCTCACCCCAGTGCTTCCCTGTGTCCCTCTTTCAGGGGGTGAATGCACACCTCAGCAACTCTTCCTCTCATTCCATCCAGGCAGCTTGATGTTGGAGGATTTCCCTTATGAAAGATTCAGAAGGGCTGAAAACTGCTCTCTGCCTCCTCCTGTCTTGCTCTCCCCTCCATCAAGAACTGCTTGACTGACCTCCTCTCTCCGCAAACAGCCCCCACTTCTCCTAAAGGCACTCCCGGTGTGGCACAGAGTGACTCCCACTATGCAGAGTCTCAAGTCAGATTTCCCTTCACTTGCACAGTCAGAGCGGTGAGCGGAGCAGAGCACAGCACGAAACCAAATGCTTCACTTGCGGTTTCATTCAGAATATACACAAGGAGCTGAGAGCAGGCACGCAGCGAGCGCAGGCCACGCCTCCCCTGTTAAGGATTGGCTGGTGGCTGCTGTGACGACAAGCAGGCAGGCACAGTAACAGGTTGTCAAATTTATTATTTATTTTTTGTTTAGCTGGGATTTGTGGTAATGTTGCTGATGATGTTGTGACCTTTAGTGAGGCAGGCAACTGGTGAGTGGAGGCCAAGAAAGAGATAAAAGCAAACAGCTTAATGAGCATCAGTGAGGAGAAACATACACACTGCACCAAAGGTCAACTGATTCAAATAAACGGTCTAAAGCATCCGACTATGCCTGTAGTCCTTTTGCAGTAAGAAGCCAACCACAAATTAACTTACTACATGCAATATATTTCATCACAATATAACATATTTCTCGCACACACACACACTTTGTAGAGACAAAAGGGAAAGAAAATACATCATAGAGTAATTCCAGATACACATCCACACACCCAAAGGGCTACTCTGAGTGATGGAGAGAAGAGAGAGAAAAGAGACGCAATGACCTAAAAGGTAGCGAGACGGAGAAGATGAGGGAGAAAAATCCAAAAAGGAAGATCAGAAGAGGCAGAATGGCAGCGTGACGAACACTGGAGATGTGAGCACTTGCTCGCCTGCTCTGTGGACTGATGTGCTTTGGTTGTGAGTCACTCGTGATTCTGAGCCATCTAAGCATGGAGTGCTTTCTCACTAAATGCTTGCCAAAAAAAAAAAACTTTTGAAAATAGTCTTACACAGCTTGTATATAAAGAAGAAAACGCTGGTAGTAATATGTGTCAACAGAGCACAGCAGGCTGGAGTGTGTATCAGCTCGTGGTTTAAAAGCAGACAATGATGCATGGCATTCCCTGGCTCTTCATCCCGTTTTATATCCCAGGACAAATAATCACAGTTTCACCTGCAAACAAGTTCAACTAATACTTGACAAAACACAACAGTGGACAAAAAAAAAGACTGTTCTTACTGACTATTACATCTCAGCTGCGTGTGAACAGATTTCTGAGAATCCAGAAGTTTCAATCACTTTGTCAAAATGGAGGCAAACACAAGCAAATCTTCTCACTGACTTTGGATTTACAAAGAAGGTCAAAGATAACTATACTAGCGAGGATTCTGCCGTGTTTAGTAACAACCAGAACCGGATAATCCGCGCTTAGCGTTATCTGCTAAAACCATTCTGACACATTTTGCGCTATTGGTAGAGTAACTGTTGAAGCCGAATTTGAGGCCACATTGAAAACCAACAGCTTGAGAGAGGATGACGAACAGGTGTCGGGACCGTCCGCTGCAATGTCCATTGATCTTCCCCATAACTGGACACATGCACAGTGGAGAGTTTGAAAGGCCAATGTTTGTGTGCAAAGGAACAAAGACTTTGCTTGATTACAAGGTGTTATGTGTGCGTTTGGCAGAGGAATGGCTTAATGGGACAGTGAGTGGCTGTGTACAAAAGCAGCTGCACAAAATTGTTCACAAGCACCGTGACAGCGTCGACCATAGAGAGTAACTAAAATAGCACAAATGAAAAGTGAAACGCTCCCACAAAGACTGTAGATATGAGTACTAATGTGATGCAGGAAACAATCAGCTCATTTAGAACAGCTTATACGGTTACTAAGTGAAGGTTGGTTTGCACACAAACGAGAGCCCTTTTATAATGAATGAAATGATGCGGCAGTCAGCACGGCACACATATCCCACCGTTCCTTCAGAGCATAAAGACAACAAATCGAGGCATTGTGTCTAATGTCACATCATTCGATGCTACCATTAGCATCACTTTGGATAAAAGTACCGTGCATGGATATGCATACGTGATTGTTCATGTAAGATGAGCAGTCAACAGCCATGGAGATAAAGACAAGAGTTTGACATAGTTCAACTGCGCAGGGGAACAAATGCGGATCAGATATGCAATTCTTTGAAACAGAGCCTTCAAGGAGCTGGGATGGGGTATGATTTTCTGCGTAAAAATCTCATTATGGAGTGGCTGTCCTGACCGGGAGAGAGAAGGACTTGTGACCAGACTCGTCAGTTCGCTGCCCTGCTCATCGCTCGGAGTTGGCAGCGTACAACTCTTTGAAAGAGGTGGTAGGATTCAGAAAAAAGCATTTCGAATTTTTCCTCTCTAAAGTGCATTCACTGAACCACCAGTCCGGCAAAAATGCAAGAGTTAAAGGACACAGCTGCAGAACTGAATACCCAGATTGTGAAAATCAGACAGGTTTTCACTGTAAAACGTGTAGCAAGCAGCATCCACACAGTGAGAGCGGCGCTGAAGGACGTTCTTGTGTTTGCCCGTCTTTTCAAAACGGTAAAATGATGATGCATCATCCCGCTCACATGTGTAGAAGGCTGAATACAGGGGCCTCCTGAAACATCTTGCTCCATCAGGGTTCCTCAGCGACTTGCACAAAGGATGCGTTAGGTGAACTTACTGAAGTCAAGCCGTCACATCCAGCAGATGAGACAGAGTGATGAAAGAGAGAGAGGGGGGGGGATAAGGACGAGCGAGGTATTGCACTTCTATCAGGTTGTCGTTAACAGTCTTAACGATCACCTTACAGTGAGTCAGTGGCTCTTTGGAAACCTCTTGACAAACATTTCTGGCCAAAACATGACAGACATCCTAATTCTCCACGGAGAGAAGTTAAATAGGAGTTCTTGCAAACCTAACAAGACAGTCGTCGAGGGAAGCACTCAGTTAATATAAAGGGTGGACGCCACAAGAAAACAATCCGGGGAAAACACAGAGAAGAGTTGTTGACATATTTAAGCCACGGTGGCTGACCGACTGAAGCACTTCACAGAATTGAAAAAAAAAAATAAGAGACAGATTACTCTTGCAATTTCTCCATCTACCTGACATTTCTTCTTGAAACCAGAGCTGATGGAGTAGAAAAAGAAAAGAAATGGACCCAAAACACCCGTATACAAGAAAATTGAAAATACTCCGGCTGGCTCTTGCACATTAGCAAGATTTCTGCACTGAAAGGGAAGATGACAAAAGATGAATGACAAAGCACATGAGAGGGGCAGAAAACCAATGGCAGCAGGTTATTTTATAAGTGATGAAAGATTGAAATAGATTGAATCAGAGAGTGACTGGGCCATTTCTTTCCACATTAAACTCTCGTTTTTTACACCCTTGAGAGCTTGAATGAAAGCACACAATGCACGGTCACAGCACAGGAAGCATAGAGATATGCAATAGGGCCTGCAGCCAACGGTAAAGGAGTCCTTGCAGCTCTGCTCTGCTGTGCTTAGTTCCTTCATCAAGTGGACCCTAATATTAGTATCTGTTGAAATGGAGACTGATAAAAATGCTGCATTTCTTCTTTTTTTTTTTTTTGAGGCATCTGGGCCACGGCTGAAAATGATTTGAACGAAATGATCAGTCAATTAATCAATTATTAGATTGAGAGGTCACCTAATGGATTACAAATAATCCTGAGGGGGACATGGAAATCTCCACTGAATTGTATGGCAATCCAACCAATAGTTGTTAAGACAACTCCCATTAACCCACAAATCGTCGCACAATTACAAATCGTAGCAGCGGCCCAGAGGCTCTTTTTCCTTGCTGTAATGTGCTTCCTCGGCTGCGGCGACTCTGGGTTTAGCTTCATCAAGATCCACGTGTTATAATGTGCATAATAATTTGAACCAGAAGCAGAATTTATAAACCCACATCCTGGCCAAATGTCCCTACCTTGCTGAACGAGTGATGGGTTAAACATCTTATAAGCAGCCCTGCCGCTCCAAGCCCCACCTGTCACTTTCCATAATGTCGCAGCATGCAAGAAAGATGCCTCACAGTGAAACTCTGAGCGTATCAGAACATCCTTAGGACCAGTGTGTGCGAGCAGGGATCTTGCACGTCTCTGTGTGTTCATCATGAGTGTGTGGGTCAAATGGAGGTGATAGGTTTTGCGATGAGAACCCTTAATTTAGCATCTCTGGTTACATAAAACCACCTCTTTCTTATTCCCTCTTTGGAGCTACGTCTCTCTCAGATAATGAAAAACAACACCGTATTGTGGCCCAGATTAACAGACATGGACTCATTCACAAAGGTTCATGGAAAAACAGAGAAAGAGAGTCTCAAGCACAAAGGGAAAGCAGATAATAAACATTGAATTGCCACGCACAGGTGAAAAGAGGCTGTGAATTATTTAGCCATTCAAATTTACATCCAATGCAAATTATGATCAATGCAAACATAAACAAAAGGATCAAGGGCAATAAAATTGAAAACAGAGGGAAACATATGATTAAAAAGACAGCGGAGAACAATAGCAAAGGGTTTACATGTGGTTGGTGGATTAATCTAAAAACAGCCGGAGAAAAACCCGAACAATGGCCATTGTGATTTGAAGGTGACCTTGGTAAAAATCTTCTTCTGTGTACAATCCTAGAGAACAGAAAGAGAGCGATGTCGTCTACACACTTCTCCCAGGGCTGTTTGAGTATGTTGTAGCATGAAGACAGTTATCCTGTAAACATCCCTGTCAACTCACAACCTAACAGACTGAACTACTCGGAGGTTTAATTCACACTCACACATGAGAGGATCGCCACGCAACGCAAACTGACAACCAGGAGAGCAGCCAAGGTAAATACAGATAAAAACTGATTATTTTTCCTCTGAACCAAAACTCTCCCACAGCTGACGAAACTCTTGAGAACACGAATGCTCGTTCCAAGGATTTAGCATAAAATAGATCATATTTGACCCTCCAATGTTCCACTAGCTAAGCTGTGTAATCATGCAAAATGATGTCGAAATACTAGAGGCATGTTGACTGCGGAGGTTTTGTTGAAATTGAGGTGAGCTGCATTTCCCCTGCCCATAGATTGACAGGTATGTTGCATCTATTTTTGACAAGAAAAGATAATTAGATAATTTAAAATGTACCAAGATAAAGTTGCTAAAAAGCTACAGAAAAATCAACTCAATTGGAGCAGCATGAAGGAATTAAATGCTTCAAAATTAAAGTTGTTGTTGACCTGCGTCCAAAACATTTAGTTAATCTGCTGATATCTAAAGTTGAAGCCAAAGGGGGCTTAATACTTTTTATACACATGGTATGGTTGGAACTGAATAGCTGGAACTCAGACAAATACAACATTTGTGCGTAATTTGTCTGCCTCGGTCTCTGTGCGTGCTAAAATGAAAAATGTAAGATCCAATTTTCTGCTCTCTGGCTGTGTGGATTACTCACTCTCACACCGAAACCGTCTGGAACACCAGCAGCGAGGGCAGCGCTCATCAACACAATGCACAAAGAAAGTACACAGAGTGCAGACGAGCCATAATCTGACCGGTGTCGTACTGACCCGGGGTGAGGAACGTCCAAAATAGCTTCAAATCAAGTTTGGAGAGGAAATCTGAAATAGCTCAATTTAATTCAAAGTGGGAAATGATGTCATTATACATCATAGAGAGCACTGGTTTGGACTTTAAAGAGATAAACGTTTACAAGCACAAACATTTTGAGAAGATGTGCACATACTTAGGCCTAGTCCACAGGTACACAGGTATTTTTTAAAACAGAGTTTTCCACCTTTGTTCTCAAAAAAGAGCTCGTCCACACAAGCACTGTTTTAAAAAGCTCTGACGCTGGCAGCGGGTCTGTGTCGTGGGAGTGTTGGATAATGTGGCAGTAAGTGACCTTTGTAGCGCATTTTGACGCCTCTGTTCCTAGTATAAGTAAGTGGAAATATGACGTTACGTTTTCTCTGTCTACACTTCAACACTGAAAACAGAATATCTGAAAATCTTAAGCCTGGCAGGAGTTTAAAAAAAGCTCCGTTTTCATTTACCTAAAACACTGTTGGTTAAGTTTTTATAAATACCTAGCTAGTATCACTAACAGACATTATAAGCATACTTTTGTCTTTCCTGTCTGAAATTTCAGCTACAACAAAACTACAGTGAAACTACAGTACTTAACGTAAAAGAATATAATTTACTGAATTGTACACTGCTGTCTTCCTGTATTGTTGAGGGGATTTTTACAGATCATGTCAAAGTTACATTAAAAAATGCCACAACATCTAACAGAACTTTATTAATAGGCTAATAGAACACAATAATCCAGGTTCAACAGAATAAATCATAAGTGTTGCCCTTTGCTTTGTGTAAACACTGCCACTGGCTCAACTTCTGTTCAGGGTATTTTGTAAATATGAGAGAAAAAAGTAAATGCAGTGGAAGCTGTAGTCAGACCAAAATGTGCATTTCAATATTCAATCATGTAGGCTATAGAACGGCTAATCCCCCGTCTCAAACAGGCCGAACCCTGGAGAGCTTCACTTTGTCACGTGCCAAAGTTAAATCGTATTTTATTCTGGAGTGAGTGTGTCCCACCCTGTTCTACATGCACATCTTGTTCTGACAGCACCATGAAGTTTTTCCTTGTTCCCTGACACACAGCCGTGCACAGATCTAGACCGTTGGACCGCTGTGGAGTGTCTTCAGCCAGTCGTTACCCGTAGCTTGGCTGCATTGTGCTCTTATCTGCAGCTGTTCAGCCGACAGAGCACGATAAATCTTCCACAAGTGAAGGACCACGAGGTGACACAAGTGCAACGTTAAGCAGAACTTCAGTGTCAGTTGTGAAAGCTTTAGATTCACAGTGGCATGAACATCGTAGGGTAGTTTATTTTGTTCGTCTTCACCAACAAATACAACACCATTAACTACTTTTTTCCTCTTGTGCAGACGTTCATGCAAGTTTATCGTCAGCTGGGCAATTGTGTTGGAGAAGAATATTAATTATAATAATAACTCAAAGAGTGCCAGTCAGACCAAAAAAAACCTGGTGAAAAACAATGAGGAAGACTCTATGGAAATATGACAGTTCTGTCTGTTTCATGTATTATTGTGAGGTTACATCAGCTCTGTGTGCAGCAATGAGGAGACTTAATCTGCCTATTTATTAATTATGCCTCTTCAGCAGAGCAGAAGCTTCAGTGGAAATAAGTCATTTGCTACATGCACTTCATAATTTATTCGCTAAATCTATTTACATTGCACTTGAGTGCATTTTGCTTTTATTAATACACCAACTATTCCACCATAGCCAAGCGTAAACATTTTCGGCGTTTCGCTCAGGTTTTTTTTATGCGCAAATTGAAAATGCGCATCAAAACAGGTAGTTAAAAATGCACCTAATACCTCTGTCCTACACATACACATCAAACGTTTTGATAAACACACATATCCAGTATTTGCAGTAGGAGTCGACTTTCAGTCATTGACACTCATTTAGAGTTTTCTTCTGCACCACACTGGCTTTTCTCACAAGCCCACCGAGCCACACACACAATCCATGAGGCACCCTGAAACAATTGTGTGCATCAGCAGGAAAAATAATTGAATCCCAAAATAACTTCTTGCTCCCTCCGCCTCCTTCCAAACATTGATTAAAGCACTTAAATACGTACAAAAAAAAGAGGGAATTGAGAAGAGACAAGGTGCCGTGCTGATGACTAGTACTTAAATGGTGTTGCAGACATATTTAGACATGCATATCACACACACACACACACACACACACACACACACACACACACACAGACACACACACACAGACAGACACAGACACGCACACACACATACACAGACACACACACACACACACACACACTTCACTAGAGAGGGGAGTAATCAGACTTGAGAACCTTCAGGAAGGTTCTGCTGACCCCGATGTTATAGCGGCAGTGATGCCTGAAGGAGACATAGTGTTATAGCTTTTTAAAAAGAGAGGAAGGTCAGGAGGGAAAAGCACACACGTGGAAATATGTCTGTCTCTACAACCAGGGTTATTGACGACTGACACACACCTCACCTGCTATAAAGTCTGCGGTTGCCCGAGCGGACTGTACAGCCACCAACACACTTGCTGTTAACAGAAAAAAATGGAAGTCGTCGTCAGATTCTATTAATATAAAAAAAATACATTTTATATATATATATTAATAT
>CALSCE010010686.1:3338057-3354260 GCA_943593645.1 Bovichtus variegatus | reverse complement strand
TATATATATATTAATATATATATTTATATATATATTTAATATTAATATATATTAATAGGGTGTTAAATTACTTTAAGATCTGGTGAACGTAAAGGTCATAGCATACTCGCATCATTTTCACACTCATCAAACCATTCAGTAAAGCCCAGTGTCTGAGTTTATGTTTCTCTAATCATCTGTTCAGCTTTTTCCTTAAATCCGTCACCGGTGTGTATGTGTGAATGTGTGTGTAAGCCCATTCAGTCAACAATGTTCACACTGCACTCTTCTGGTAGAAAATTGAAAATTCAGCTCTTCAAGCACTCAATGACTTCTCAATAAGCAGGACTTTCAGCTCAATGTGATTCATCAAAGAACATGATTTGAGGATGATAAAATTATTTATTTTCTCAGGGTGTCAACTTCCATGCCTGCTATTCATGTCCGTAATAGGTCCTGTAATACCTAGAGCCACAACGATTAGTCAATTAATCGATCGGCAGAAAGCTAACTTGTCTCTTCTGCCTGAGTTTTAATTTAGATATCACTCTTTGATTAATTCATCTTGTAAATGACATTACATTACATTACAGATGCTCTTATCCAGAGCGATTCATATTGAAAAATGGTCACCAGATGTCTATACAGTACACACAACACCCATACACTGAAGTGCAGCACCAATCAGGACTGATGAGCACCAACCAGCAGTCCTGATTCATCTAACTGAAAGGAATGAAACACCTGGCAACTCCATTTAAAGGGTTCCTCAAGTGGCTCCATCTTTACTAACATCACACACACACACATGTACCCACGCACGCACACACACACCAGGACAACACAGGGGCCAATCAGGACTGATTAGCTAGTTAAGTAAAAGCGTATCTGAATTTGACACGACTGGACAACTGGCTGACCGCCAAGAACTGGCCACTTGCTGTTTGTGTTTGTGTATGTGTTATCTAAAAAATGCACGTTGTACCTGTTGCTGTGTGTGTGTGTGCGCGTGTGTGCGAGTGTGTGAAGGCATGCTGCATAAGTAATGAAACAAGGCAGTGTCATCTTCAACAGGCTGAATGCAACATGGCAGATCAGTGATCTGCATGAGAAGGATTCTAACAAGTTGTCCAGTCTTTGCTCAGCGTGACTGGGGGATCCCAGTGGTTTGATAAAATAACTTTGTCTCCAATGATTAGCAGTTCAAATTACATTTATGTTACCATGTGAAAAAAAGCGTTATGTTTACTTTACCTCATACACACATTCTTTACAGGTTGATTAATGTCAGCATAAGCCTTCTTCAAGTCCACAGAACACATGGAGGCTGGCGCAGCATTCAGCGTTGACCCCTCTCATATACTTGTAAGAGCTAGTCCACTGTTCCACAAACAAACCAAAATCCACATTGCTGCTCCAAAAAGTCTACCCATGCTACCGATAGTATATCGTATGTATATCACCTGTGCACTTAAGTTAGAGTGAATTCAGAACAGGAACAGCACTGTTCTCCACATTGTCGACTTCTCAGAAAAGCAGCCTGATGTTTAGATGAATAACTCAAGGTGCTCGACTGTATCCAGGTGGTTTTACATCGCGTCATAAACATAAAACACGTGCTTGTTCTGCTGCCATTGAGCATGTTTGTGTTCTAATGACTTTTATTTTCCTGTCCACTCACCATTCAGGATCGACCGGCGTGATATCTATCCTCGGAGGGGCTCCGAAGGGCAAGGACGTAGGCCTGGCCATGATTTCTTCATCAGGTGTCCGCGACCTCTCCCCCTGACGCCATGACAACGGGGGTAGCTGCAGGTTGCCCGAGAAACGGCGTCGACCACGGCGCAGGTCAACACCCAGTGTGCAGGACGGAGATGTGAAAGACTCGCTGAGGCAGCAATCTGGAGGCTCTTTGCCGTCCTGGAAAGAGATGAAGTGCATGATATTAAAGAACACTTTTAATATTCATTTGTAGGCAAACAGAAGTGGAAAATAAGAGTATTGAGATAATAGAAGATGAAAGGAATGATGCAGGACTCAACTTATCAAATAAGTCTTCCCTTCAATTCAAAGTAAATCCTGTTTAATGAAAAGCTCAATAACAGTTTGACCACTAGGGGGCGCCACAGGCTTGTTTCTGACTAAAGATGGCCTCGCATAGGTAAAGCACTGCACCCCTATTATACTATTATTGAGACCTATTATAGCACATGTCTGAGCCCGACCCCTGTTCTCACTATTGTCTCAGATGAACTCGTATAGAAGTGCAGAAAAAAAAAAATCAGACAAAACTCAAATTTGCAATCTAATGTTGAGATTAAAAAAAAAAAGGGACATAGAAACCATCACTCATCAAACCTCTGATGGCCCACATTCTGATGACTTATATAAATATAAAAACAAGATCTGCTAAAAATCCCTTTACCGAACAGTATAAAAGGTAAATGGACATTTATACTGTCCTTTTCCAATCTTAGCGATCATTCAAAAGCACTTTACAGCATTCACACAGAGTCACAGGCTGCCATATGCTCATTAGTAGACACACACACACACACACACACACACACAGAGCAATTTGGGCTTCAGTATCTTGCCCAAGGACACTTTGACATGTTGACTGCAGAGGCTGGGGATTGAACCCCTGACCCTCTGACCTGTGGATGACCGCTCCACCTCCTGAGCCACAGCCGCCCCCAAAGCAGGAATCCCACAGGATTTTTCTCTCTTCACACACATATCCCTGACTCCAAAGCCTCCACTCTTGGCTTCCGCCTCATTTACCGGCTTAATTTGTCTCGTTAGTGTGTGCCGTCTGTAAAAAACTGATTGCAGGGCATAAGTAACATGTTTATTTCTCAGCTGCACTGTCAACTTTACAGTCTGAAGGGCATGATAAAGATGTATCTGATGTCTCATCAGCTTACGTTTATAGTTATAAAAAGGACCACGGATGAATTTATTGAGCATCCCAGAGACAGAAATCATTCAGTTTGACATTTAAAAAAGCAGAGATAGGTCACTTTCTCTTTAGGGTCTTTGAAAGTTGAAACGATTAATCTATTAGTCAACTGACAGAAAATGAATGAGCAACTATTTTGCTAATCGATTAATAGTTTGTCCTTTTTTTTTTTTTTTTTTTTTTTTTTTTCTCATATTCCAAAAAACAGTGAGGAAAAAGCAAATAATAAAAAAAAAAAAATTTTTTAAAAAAGAATCAACCAAATATGAATGAATCAATCAATCAATCAAATTTCTTCATTCGAAATAAAATATGGCACACAGTACATACAATAAATTATGAACCTAACCCTTTCACCACCGTTGTTCTCCCAGTTGCTTTTGGAGTCATATATAGTAGGTCATCTGGAAGATGTAGGTGTTTAGCAATATTTAAAAAATCAGCCAGCAGTAGGACATTTTTTCTGAAGCCAGTATTTTGTAAAGATCTTTAGGACATATGTATTATCTTTACTTAATAATACGATACGTCCAAGCTAGAGAGATGAGTGATACTAAAACCCAGGGATTTTCAGATTGTTGCTACATCCAGAAAGTCTGAATAGAGGAACAAGACCAGAAAACATGAACATGATCAACCATAATTCTCCACATTTCTTTCAGCATTTAAAGTCTTTTTAAAGTGAAAATGCCAAATTGTTCCCAGTTCCTGCATCGTTTTTTGTGTGACAATATATTACTTTTCTTTTGTCTCACAGTATATTAAATATATTTGAGTGTTGGACAAAACATGACATTTAAAGAAGTCACATTAGGCTTCAGGAAATTGTGGTGAGAAATTCTCACTATTTTCTGACGTTTAATACATCAAATAATTACTTTGAAATAATAATTATTACAAATAATCTGCAGATAATATGTTCAATCCATCCATCTATTAGATATATAAGCTTATGCTTGAGCGCTGCGGCACGGCTGGAGCCGATCCCGGCTGACTTTGTGTGAGAGACAATAACACACACTCACCATCACACTTACGGCAATTTAGAGATGCCAATTAACCCGAGCTGCATGAAACCAACGCACCCGGAGGAAACGCGTGCAGGCACGGGGAGAACTTTCAAGCCCAAAGTTTGAACCCAGAACTTCCTTGCTGTGATGCCACAGTGGGTTTTATTTGATAATGAAAACAGTTGCAGTTCTATAGCGACGCTATTCTCTCTCAAAGAACGACCTCCCGTCCTTGTAGACAGCGTAGGAAGCTTCATACAGTAAATAACTCTGAGGTAGGAGTGTTTAACATCTGATCCTGCGCTGTACAAGTCTAATCAGAGGTGGCAGAGTTTATTTTTAAGCTGGATACCTACTGGGTCTCCAGTAGTAAGTACTCCTTCTGGTAAACACAGACGGCCCCTCTTAGTCCCACAACAGCTCTTCTCGGCCTCCCCCCGCCTACTCACGGCCTCTGCTTTGCTACACTGACTACACAATGCCAGGGACCATGATGGAAGCATTGCAAACTCAGTTCATTCTTGAGAATGCAAGAATGAACGATTCTTCACAGTAGAATCTAATGGGTTATTTTTCTCGCCGGAAGCAATGCAATCATTATTAAAATCAATAAAAACTTCTTTTTTTTTTTTTTTTTAAATCAATATTTTGTGTCACATAATTGATTCATTTAGTAAGTAGCCGTGTAATAAGTAAGGGATAATGTGCAGCGAGTAGGTAATCATTGAGAAATGAACCCTGACAGGGTGAGCTGATGTTGTTAAACTATTCTGTGTTTTTTTATTTATTTAGCGGTTGTCTGGCGGTACTTGATCCTACATACTGAACACTTGAACTTCCACGCTTGGCGGTGGTGCTAAATGCTTTATATAAAATGTGTCTCTGTGAGTGCTGCAGAAATCATTAAATATCCATATAAAATGATTGTACTTGTGTAGCCTACTCACTAAATTCGAGTGCCTGCCATGTGTGGACTTTAATTACTATTTTTTCTATCTGTATGTTGTCATTGTGTCTGTTTAATTGTGCGCCCAAGCTGCAAACCAATTTCTGTTTGGGATTATGAAGTTAATCAATCAATCAATCCACCAGCAAATACTGCACTTGTGAGGTTTGGCAATGCATTCTCTTAGTGTTTATCAGGCGGCTAGTTTTGCATGCATACCACATACATATTTGCATAGATTAAAATCTTCCCAGCACTACTTGCTAGTTTATATGTTTACTTTAAGCATGATTACTAAGAATGATTTTGGTATGCTTGCTAAATAGTGTACCGGTCAATTATTCTCATCCCTATTTAAAGAAGAATCTCATTTTCACAGTCAATAATAAATGTAATACTGTAATTAAAACCATTCTTACTCAGTCATTGTCTGGAAGGTGAGAGATAACACAGCTGAGAAATAAATCAGCTTGGCAACTGCTGTTTAGACGAGTATATAAATAAATGGCAACCATCAAAAAGGCAGAATTATTATGTAATGAACTAAGAAGCAGTGAAAAGCTGATCTATGAAATTAAAATAGGCTCTGGAACAGAGAGAAACACAGAGCACAGCATTGCTTTCCTGTGCTTTTAAGAGGCATTGGCTTTGAGAGACAGAGTCTTGAGGAAGGAAGAGAGAGAGACAACAAAACTTTTCTGTGATAAGTCAGACAGGAAATAGGGTGATGGAAAGGCGAGGACAAATTGAAATATGGGAGCGATAAGAACTGCACTGCAAAGCAGAGAGGATAAAGAAAGGACGATTGAGGTCGGTGATATAGTGTATGAAATAGAGCCAGCAGAGAGAGAAACAAACTAAATCACATACAACACAGAAGGAATCCCAGAGCCCAGTTGGAGACACATGTATAAAAACACAGATGGAGCTCAACACTAAGTGAAGCATATCTCAGATCAGATAACGCCCCTATAGTAGCACTGACACTGAACAGAAATACAGACAGAGGACTGCATCGTGCTGGATGCCTGCCAATGCCTGAACCATTGGAACTATTAAAAATAGCTTTGAAGTAATAACAGTTTCCATATTTTCCAGGCTAGTGTCATGGATTCATTTGCTTTTTGATGCTTTTAATGCATAAACATCTTGACTGCTTGTTGCAAAAACATAATCACATGACAAGTGCAAGTTGATCTGGAAATATGTACCAACCAATAGTGTAGTTAATGTATGGCCAATGTAGAAAGCACCACGCTTAACATGAATCATGAGCTCTTACAGGAAGAAAGTGTTACTCTGAAGCACAAAAGGCCAACTTTTTCAAATTTGAGTCATTTCTCTCTTTTTCTTCAGCGTTGGGAGGTAGCGGACCATCTGTCCGACAGAGACAATCAAGTTAAGAGACTGAAGTATGCGTGCATTAAAAGTCCTAAACCAATTGAAATGGTCTGACTTGGACACGAAGCTGTGACAAGGCTTTTAATCACATCATATTTTTCAAAAGAGAGAAAGGTCCAGACAGTCAAGGCAGTAGATGCAAAGATATAGATGTGCTTTACACTGCTAACTTTTACTCTTACACCAGACCGGGTTGCACCAGCTATTCTTGAATCCATTGCTAAGTTTGTGTGTGAAATCCTTCCTAAGTTAGGGTTTGAAAGTTCCCAGCATTATGTTGAAATGCATTTCCAAACTTTTGTCCACCTGCACACAAACACACCATTTTGCACAGTCGGGACTGCTGCTAAGCCTTCACTCATTCCTTTCAAGAGCGCTACCTGCTACCCTGAGATGACCCTTCACTGCTGTGATGTGTGTTTCTGTTGGGCAGCAGAAGGATGGCTAAGGTGCAGAAGTCCATTAGCCCATTAGCGGCACAACCCCTGTGGCCTCTATGTCTTCCTGGGACCACTAAGAACTCATTAGCCTCACACACACACAACGCACACACACACCTTAGAAATAAGGAGAATTTCTATTCACCTCCCTTACAACTTCATGCGCACACACACACACACTCTGAATCACAGAGTCCCAGCAGCCAGGCCACAAGTCCTGAGCGGCCGGATAAGATTAATACAGAGACGATAATGTACCTTTGCAACCTTGTCAACGCTGAATTTATACTCGGACCATGCAGCTCATATCTTACCAGCCTTTTGAGACTGTACTCAGTAGAAAAGCATAGGTCATTTGTTCAAACACCGACCTTCAGTGGCCTTTTTCTGTCATGTGATTTATGACAGCAGGATTCTTCAACATTTTTTCCCAAACTGATGGAGAGATGTAGCAAGGACCCACTACTATATATATATATTGTATAAAGTTGTGTTTTATATTACACTGGGCCTAGTGCCATGTATAATCATAGCTACCCTGTTATTGTGCATTCAATACTAAGCTATTTAATTAATACACAGGTTTATATATTCATGTAAATTTGTGGAAATAAAAAAAATGTAAAAAATATTTATAAAATGTCTAATCAACCAAAAATGTCACAACCCCCCTGCAGTACCTCCGCGGACCCCATGTTGAAGACAGTAAAACAAACAGGCAGTTAAAGTCACCTGTGTTTAAAAAAATAAATAAAAAACAGAAAGGCGCAGGATGTCTTTATACCAAGGCAAAAACAGGACCATGATTTGTGTACCCTCTCGAATGAACAGTTTGCTTTGCAATATAGATGACTTTTTTTCTTACCATAGCCTAGTAGTTTTAGATGCACAAAGAAAAGATTGACGAATATCCTCAAACCTGAAAAACAAAGCATTTTTTTTCAAGTACGTACAAGGACTTCTTGGAAGTGGAAGCTTTCCCCGCGGTAAACAAGCTGAGATGTTGAAGGGATAGTTTGTTTTGAAGTGGGGTTGTATGAGTTACTTCTACAGTAGATGATGGTCAGCTCAGAGAAGCAGACAGGAGTTATCACACGGCATCTAAACTATGTACTGCGGTGGATGGTGACGTCAGCAAAACTTCTTTTACATATTTCTTTAAGTTTAATAATACGCAGAATGTATGACAGTTGGGTATGAATCAATCTTAAATGGGTTTAAATTCTAAACATTCAGTTGAATCTTTCCAGGATTCACACTCAATGACTAAATTATCCTGCACAACTCAGGCTTTCTATGCAAGTATATCTGGGAGCTTTGGGAGGAGAGAGACATTTTCAAACCCTCTTCAGAACAAAAACTTGAAATACTTTTGCGATCAATTTTGGATTAGTGAAAGTTAAGCACTTAACTATGAGAAACTTAATTTTACATGTCTCACTCCCTCTGAGCTGATATAGACTTTAAACCATCTACTCTTCAAATAATCACTTTCTTATAAACACTTATTTGCATTTTTTTTTTTTTTGTGATTTTTCTCTGTTAGCATAATGGATCTCAGGGCATCCTTAACTGGCACCCTTCCCATTTCTCACCCGCCCCCACCATAACCCAAATCCCTCTGCACTCTCGCCATTTCGACACCAAGGCAACAACACAACAGGGAGGAAATGAGAAGATGAGCTTAGAAAACAACACCTGCTTCCCATCATTGTAGAGGGGGAGGTATAGAGAGTGGGATAAAGATGACAGAGAGGAAAATAAGAGAGTGGATAACAGCTGGGGCAGGGCATGAAGACTTGCAGAGAAGGGTGATTAAAGCAGAGAGAAAGTGAGGAAGAGAGAGGGTAGCTGGACAGAAGACAGTGAAAGGAAGAGGAGTGAGTGGGAGAAAGAGGGAGGGAGGGGAGCACAGGGAGAGTAACTGACAGAGTCTGATTAGTTTTGTATGAAATAAGACGTTTATCTACAGCTGAGCCCAGCTTAAGCAGTATGCGCATTCAAAACATTTATCTTATGCAGGATAGTGTGCATAGTCTCCACACACGTGAACAGAAATGCTCACCTGTGCATGCACAACAAGCACACATACATACTGTATATGAGCACGATTGCAAATACATGCATGGCTTGCAACAAGTACGGAGTGTGGACTGATACCTGTGATCCACACTGCTCCCCAGGCCGTGTATTTTCCGAATACTCCGATGGGTTAAATGCATAGTCTAAATTCACCGTGTGCGCGGTGCTGTGTACATGGCGATTAAAAGAGGATTCCAACCCTCTATCCCCCTGATGTATTTAAGACTGTCCCCGCTATGTAGAGAATAGTGTAATTGTTAATGGATTCCACTAAATCAAAGTTTTTCGTTTAAAATGAATCGGCAGATTTAAAAAGAAGAAAAAACAAACAATAATATAAAACTTTGCATTTGAGAAACGCTTTCCAATGTTTTCACGCAACCAGAGAGACAGGGTTGTCTGCTTTGAGTAAAATGTCATTTCAGGACAAATAAAAATTCATTCAGTTCGATTTATAGGCTGCTCAGAGTGATGAAATATTGCCCTGAGGTTGACAGAGGAACAGGATATTAATAAAACTGTTCGGTGAATTATTATCTCCCTTTTCTTTCTTTTATCATCATCTTTTCTTTATCGCCGTGGAATAACCCAATCCCCATGTCTCAGACAAGTAATAAAATAAATTGCCTACTTTCCCTCTCTGTAGCAACATGTGATGTGTGATTAATATGGCTTGTCGGAGGGTTCAGAACAGGTTCAGTGTAATTCGCTGAAGGTTATTATAAGCGATTTCAGCTTCATTTATCTAGTATGCATGCTTGGACAGTTTATTGGAGAGACAGAGACAGTTGAGATGTAACAAAGCATGAAAACCAGATTGAGATCCAGACTGAATCCATGCTGTTACTCTGCTCATAGTTTTTTGTAATAATTCTCCCTTCCTTTCCCCCCCATTTTCTGAGTAAATATACAAAATTAGGACTGGTTACAACTTTTCAAAAGTGAATATTTGTTGAGCTTTTTTCTTTTTTGTCATCTGTAATATTAAATTAAACATCTCTTCTGACAAAACAAGCAATTCACATATTTCAATTTGAGCTCAGGGAGACTGTGAAGGTCCTTCTTCACCATTTTATAGAACAAAATATTTTGTAGGAAAAAAAATTTTATAGAACAAAATATTTTGTAGAAAATTTTTTTTTATAGAAAAACAATTTTTATAGAACATAATATTTTGTTAATTGAGAAAATAATCTGTGAATAATAAATAATTCAAGTTATCATGTCAACTGGAAAATATCAAATCAACAAAATATTATTATCTCCAAAATGACTCATAGTATGGCAAGGTCTAGGGCCGGGTGTTAAAAACAAGTTTTTAAATTGGAATTCATTCAAATCTGCAGTTCTAACCAGTAACCAGCATCACTCCTTTCCTCCTGACCAGACACAAGAGTGAGAAATAGAGACAAGATTACATTGTTGAAATCAGATAGAGAGACCATGGAGGGAGGTGACAGAGATGTCATTATAGAGAGAAGAGGGACAGAGAACAGGACAGAGCAGAGAGGGAGAAAAAGTGTTGAACTGTTGCATTCGCTGGCAAAGATTCAACCCTCAGCTTCCAAGCTCTCTAATTGGAGAAAGAACAGCTGTTCAGTTTGACCTGCGCTCCCTTAAATACAAGCTCAACTGCCAGAGAGGGAGAGAGAAAGCTGTAGAAGGACAGAGAAGATTTAGAAGTCAAGAGAAGGGAGAGAAACCGGCAGGGAGCAGCAGCAGGAGAGTCAGAAGGAAGAAAAGAAATACATCAAAAATGCTTTTGACCAAATGCCTCGATATAGATACTGGGACAGTATTATAGGGTTGACCATTTGAGCTTCCGCAACATATTTACACTATAGGAGTTTTGATAATTAATCATCAGTAATGTGGATAGAATGACTAAGAGGGTAAAGGCAAATAACAGAACAGTTATAACAGTCTGGTAAGTTCAGACAATTACATCAATTTACTGTAATGCAGCCTTTAAAACCAGGAAACACATGCCATAGATATTACAATATCCTAAATCTAAGACGATATCTAGTCTCATATCACTAGATATGACATTTCTACATATATACATACATATGTATACATTTCTGGTCAGGGCAACATTGTTGGTAAAACATTAATAATACAACTGCACATTTAGCTTTGTAATAATAGCTATAGGAGTATGTTATTTCCATACTTGCTCAATGAATTACTAGATAAAGGTGATAATACCTCTAAATCCTGTATTTGGTCAGCGTCACTCAAAGTAAATCCCCTAATAACAGTGATTGAAATAAAAAAAAAGCGACATGAATCAGAGGACACAGTAAGGTTCAATGGTTAAAATAAATCTATTACCTTAGATGGATATTTTACAGGACACAAGTGTGCGCAGACACTTCCCTGCAAACCTCAGGAAATAGATTGTAATTGGATGAGTGAAAGGTTGGCCGAATGCTCCAAGCACCTGTAATTATATGTTCATGTGGAGATGAGCATAAACGCAGTCATAAATATGCAGAGTCACATACCAATGGTGCCATGTATTCAAGCTAAAAACACTCGAGCACATCCACACACATACGGAGAAAGACAGTCAGAGCTGATTAGATCAGAGCTGGTTAGCTGTGATTTGCATGGGAATGAGGTCATTAGGTCTGTGGAGCGCAATTACATTATTTAATCTGTCTACCCCTTAGCACAGGGGTGTGTGTGTCCAATTACACACACGCAGAAGTCCAATCCTTGTGCATCCTAAACCCTAATCACTTGTATACACCCTCCCCGTTCTAGCCTACAAACTCACCAAACTAATCCAAACGTCAGCTTCACGAAGGGCCAAATCATTAGCACGCACACACACATACACACATATATACACACACACACGCACACATGCACACGCACACACGCATCTCAGCTGAGCATCACCAGCTAAATCAAATCCCTTCTGTAAGAGCTGAAATCGAATAACAATGTCCTACCTCAGCACACTTAACCTCATTGATTCAGGAAACACTTAGCAATACACAGAAGCCCATGACAAAGAAAGTATGCTATTCACACTTGGTTTGCTCATCTGTTTTAACCATTCTGAAAAACAACAGATGTTAAGAACAAACAAAGCACAATTCTTAAAAGTTATTACCCATATGTTGAACCAGCTGGACCTTTCAAAGTTTCAAAAAATGTCTACATCAATTTATTTTCAAGCCATTGCTAAAAAAAAAATAACAAGTGCTAGATTATAAAATATATCCTTATTTTAAAAAGGAAGAGTTCCACGTTTTAATTATTTCAAAGAATAGTTCAACATTTTGGGAAATATGCTTTATTGCTTTTGAGTAAAAAGTATTTTTGCCTCAATGAATTTTACCATGAAATAGCCTCTGATTAAAAGCTTTTTACCTTTTGCCAGAAAAGTACCTTGGATCTTTCTTATTTGTTGAATTTGTGGTTTTAGGAGCAGTTACAGTATGTGCTTTAACAATTTCTTGAACAACAACTGTTCAGCCTGATACATCTGTCACAGCATGCAACTCCTAATTTTTACCATTTTTGATAGTGTACATATAAAACAAACAAGATACATGTTAATTAGACAGCTTAAGAGGTGTTGTAGGCTCTCTTTTTATACATTGGACAGAGCCAGGCAAGCTGTTTCCCCTGGCTTTCAATCTTTATGCTGAGCTAAAATAAGAGACACAGGGATGGTACCAATCTTCTCATCAATCTCTCAAGAAGTTTACATTTCTATGTACTTACAAGGCACATGTAGTCTTAGTCTTGTAGTCTTAATGTGAAGCTGAAACTACTGTATAGACTGTATACAAGAAGTGGACATAGTCACCCATTGGTTTGTCAACCACGGTTTTGAAGCGTCAAGTTGTGGCCTTTTATTTTTTTGGATCCAGAAGTGACATTATTTGGTCGAGAGGGTGGGGTGGAACTGGAAGAGAGCAAGGCCCTCTAAGTTATCAGCTAATGCTAGAACTAGCTAGATAGCTTGGTTAGCTAGGTGCGTCCGTAATTCTCGTTTACTGTGAAATTAATTGGGATGCTAATTTTGGATGGTGTAAAACATGCTTAAAACTAAATGTACTTACTGGAAAAAAACTCCCTAGAGTTTCAATCAAACGCTGTACAACGCCATGGTATCGACACATCATCTATTTTAAATGGGACCATGCTTTACGAAATGAACATCCTGCTGTATTGAAAAAGACTTGAAGCTAGCGATTGAGACTATAAGCTTGTCAGGAAAACCTTTACTGAGGTATGAAAGTGAAGGATAATTTTCTCATAGACTTCTATACAATCGGACTTCTTTTTGCAAACAGTGAAGTCGTCCCCTGCAGGTTTAAGGGACTTCACTTTTCAGACCCAGAGGTTGTCCCTTGGAAGATACGCATGCTTCAGTGTCGCTCTGTACCATTGAATGTACTGTTAAAAAGCCTCTAAATGCATGTGTTCACAAACTTCAAAGCATTTATTTTTCAACATCGAATCAGTTCATGAAGTAGAATTCTCCTTTTTCTCTTACCACACTCCACAGGAAGGTAAAAGCACAGCCTTAAATCCAGGAGAGCGCCTCCCGGAGTGGGTAAGAAACTGATGCCAAGTACATAACAGCTTGCGTAGATTGCCCAGTGCCAATGCTTGTTGCCAAAGGTCTCCCGTGTGACTACAGAAACCCAGGTGTTAAATCAGATGTGCCATCGTAAAGTTACTCAACCATCTGACAGATAACACCACCCACCGCCCCTGCGATGAACTACTTTTGAGCTCCAAAGTCTAGAGAGCAGATACCCAGCTGATTCATCTGTTCTTTATTCTCACATTCCTTCTCCATTTGATAAAACAATTGTCACCGTTACCATCATTATTACGCAATGATGATTATTACCTTGTAAGTTTGTGTTTAATTGCTCCTGTATTGTTCATTCTTGTATAGCTTGCACTCTTATACTAGTTGTAAATACCTCTTCTTTTATTATATATTTATTCTTAGTTTTTACTGCTCTATGTATTTGTACTTATTTCTGTCTTTTTGCTGCTGCAACACCTGAATTTCCCATTAGGGGATCAATAAAGGTTTATCTTCTCTTATTACTATTATTATCATCCACATGCCTACGTATCTCCCTCCTCCGAACCTCCTTCTCACACTCTTTTGCTGACACTACATTGACGGGGTCGACAGGCTCAGGTGTGGTGGAGACCTCAGACACCTCAAGCTGTCGCAAGATGTGTTGATTTGAGGAGTGAAGAAGGTCTGGGAGCTGCTCCAGGAACAGCCTGGCCTTCATTTTTTGTTCTCTGATCCAGGGGTTGAAAAACACACTACGGAGTCACTCTACTGAACAATAGCATGTTCTCAAGAGGTAAAAGTCAAGGTTAGAGAGTTCAGACAAGAAGAAGAAAGTAAGAAAAAGACATGAAGTGGAAACACGGGTATGGTAATTAAATGAGAGAAATAACAGATTCCAATAAGGAAAAAAGTACACAACGTCCAAACTTACATGGAGAGACAATAAGAGAGATGGAGAGAGGCTGATTTATGCACACCCACACCTTTAGCTATGGACTGTTTGAGCAATGTTACCAAACACCCACATCCACTGTGAAGTGCACCTGCATGTTCCTATCCATACTACAGTATGAGCATACAGTATTAATTTGTGCCATACACATGAGCTGTCCCAACCCTGACTCCTACAAATGAATGCAATTTTGATCTGCAAAAGCGATTTACACTCAGTTCCGATGCAGATGGAGGGTGGTGTACTGGTAATGTTGTGGAGATTAGTGTGGTAGATGGCCGGTAAATTAAAAAAAATTAAAAAAGTATAAAAGTTTTCTTCAAGAATTCAAGTTAACATGAAGTGATTGATATGGTTATTGTGTGGAAGCAGTATTTTAAGCTTTAACCATAAATACCATAAAATAGTACTCCACAGCTTAAGCATTGCACACCTATAACATTGTCGGAGTCACAATGGAGTTTAGTATCAAAAGGAATGCAGCAGAACCACGCATCCTTTTTCCTTGTTAAAACTTGGCACCTACATTACCCACAATGCAACTCGACTTACAACAATTCAGTTGGAGATTCCACTGTGTTATGCCAGTAGCGGCTAATGTCGCCTCCAGCTACTCCATACTCCAAGATTTTCTATTTTTCCATTTCATTTAATGTCACCAGAGTCCACCGACGCAGACTCTGGTGACATCACTTAAGGCGATCAGAGTTAATGCTGCTCCCTCTGGAAACACAAAAGGCTTTATACAAACTTTTTTCACTGATGTAGTAGGGCTGTGAGGAATAGTCTGAAATTTCGAAGCTTCGTTGATGTCTATTCAAACCCCTCTCTCTCCCTCTTGTTGTCAATAGAAAACTCTTGAATGGCTCCTAATTGTTCATGATCTACACTGTTCCAAAATAAATCCGTCTGTCGCTCTCAGTCAGGAATTTATGTGTCAGCTCTCTGCCCTCATTCACTAATAAGCTCTCTTATTTTACAGCAAGGTCAATACATATATATTGTTGTACACAGAACAATCAAACCCATCTCCAGTGATGACATGGATGTTTGAAGTTTGTTTGATTTATCTCTGGTATATTATGTAACTCGTGAGATGTATCGGGGACATGGTGACTTACATTGTTGGGAGAGACCGTGAGAACGCTCCTGCTCTTCCTCATCTTTCCTCAAGTATCTCCCTCGCTGTCCAACCACGGCAGCTTTACATGCACACCTGGGAAACACAAAATAGGTTTATTGTGTGTGAATCTTTTAGAACAAATGTCACATATTCAATGCTAGACACAGGGACACAACATTGTTTACCTTAACCTTCATTAAAACTTAAACGTAGTATTTCCCAATCCTTATGCAGTATTTTTTGCAACTTTTCCCCTTTTCATCAATACAAAATAATTTTAAGAAATGCATATATACACACATTTCCCTCTACTTCAATGTAGAATTCATAACATATAATGAATTTCAGTCTGGTTTGTCTCACTATGAGGAAGAGTAGAGCAAAGCGGTTAAAAATAAACAGCCTTGCCTTCAATATTTCTCCGTTGAGTGAGTGACGCATCAAAAATGATAACATACTGAAATCCCCCATAATGTACCGCTATCATATCATATACTTAGTATAGGTAAGCACAGATACAAGATCTATATTTACAGAAACAATAAAAATCCTTATTTATAAACCGCTTATAAAATCCAGTTGACAAAGTGCTTCACACATGGCAACATATTATAAATCGACAGTAATAAAAAGTATTGGAATATGTGTTGGTAACAAAAGACATTACCTGAAACGGAAATAAAATAAATTCCAGTAATATCTAATATATATATATATATATATATATATATATATATA
>CALSCE010010686.1:3320440-3334982 GCA_943593645.1 Bovichtus variegatus | reverse complement strand
GCTGCTCCCCCGGCAGGCTGATCCCAGAACAAGCTGCTCCCCCGGCAGGCTGATCCCAGAACAAGCTGCTCCCCCGGCAGGTTGATCCCCCGGCAGGCTGCTCCTCCGCACACGGGGAGGACGAGACAAAGGTGTGGTTTGTGTACTCGTTTGTGCCACTTTGGATTTAGTCCAATAAACAAACTAACGTAACGGCGCATACAGCCCCCGGTTAACTTTAGTGCCACAGGAAACACACAGATGGGTAAGATAAACTACTGGCAGATGTTATTTTGACCGGCTCTTGTGCATATTCTTGCCTTGCTGTTAGTTAATAGTAGGATTCGTGTTAATAACGGACTGTAAATGTATATTGTACGGAGCCAGTAGTAGAGGTGAAATAATGCCCCTTGTTCTCTGGAGTAGGTGTCTCGCAATTACAAAAAGTCCACCAGACTAAATTACCGCAAACGCAAAAGATTGTCGTTTCTCCCCATCATGTTGTGTTAAGAGATTTTCTGGTGGAAGACTTTAATATTTAGTTTGACAGCTGTTATGAACATTAAGCTGAATGACATTAATGAGATCATTCATTAAACAAATGCCTTGAATATAAATTTTAGAGAGGTAATTATCAGTGGCAAGGCTTCTCTGCAGGGATGACGATCTGTTCCAGTTGTCACCATTACCAGATAATTAGCGGGTACAGAGGACATTTGTGTTTCAGAGCACATTTTAAAATTGTGCTCGGCTGCACAGATGTAGGAACCAGTTTATGAACACAGATTAGTGCTGTAACCTCCGGGGATGAAGCACAATGGTACTAACGGAGTGTGGCGTGTGTATGCGTTTGTGTCTTTTGGGGTATTCTAATTAGCGTCACTTCTGCCTCATTAAGAACATTAGGGCAGACAGGTGTGAAGACAGAAGACACACAAACATCCACGCCTTCGAGGAAGCAAAGTAACCCATGCTCTCTGAATGATACCAATACAAAATGATCTCTTAAGTGGCAGAATGTGTTAACTAAGTACCATTGACATTACAAAGTACTGTGACTGTTGTCGCTGGATATTCGTTCTACTTCTAAGGTCGAGGCACATTGCAGAGTGTCATTTTCTTTTAATCTCTAGTCAAATGACGACGGCAAACAATTCAATGTCCATTCTACTCCCGTTCTACTTCTATGGGTACACCTTTCTGAACAGAGTTGTCTTTTGCTTGCCGACAAAACCGCACATTAAATAATTTGAATAAAAGTGGGATTGTAATACCAAACCTTTAAAGTAACATACACTGTCGTGATTGCATGAATATACATGAAGGTGATAATGTCCTTTTATTAAAAAGGGAGCTTGGCTTGCAGCATTTACCTCACATGTTCCCCATCGCTGAGGAAAGTTTTACAACTTTTTTCAAGGACAGACTTTGCAGGTGGTCGTGGTCCCTTGAGTCTCCCGGTTTCTGTCCACAAAACTGTCACTTTCTACGATTTTTCTTTCCCGAATAATTAAAGTACGACTGAACCTCTTGACCCTCTGCAGCTCAGAATAAGCCTTGCAGCTCCTCTGCAGAGTGTTTACTTACAGTTGTACCTAATGTAGCACCTAAGTGCAGTTTCTCACTGTGCAAACGAGAGAGCAGCTTTATTAATTTCTACCTAAGTGGTGCTTGACTGGCAAACATTTCCTCTCCAAGCCATTAGTCAGTCAATGGATGCAGCAATACCTGAAAACCTCCCACGACTGCAGTACACAGGTATTTAATTTCAAATGTCGCACAGGGAGAGAATTTCAGGTGGGCTTCATGTCAAAATGTGACCTGGTGTTCTGTCACATCTCATCTTGTACCTTCACATGCAACAACGTCATTGGAAGATGGCTTCAACAGTGCATGTTGTGCATCAGCCTAATAGAGCAGAAATAACAAGCTCTATGCCTGCTTGTCCTGTTGATTGACAGGCGCAGTGGGACGCCTGACAGAGGAGGAGGAGCAGGATCTGAGCAGCTGGCTGTCAACCTCTCAGTCTACCCATCTTCTGGTCCACATTTATGTTACCCGACTTAAAGTTAGGGCGTCAAACTGTTTGGTTTCCAGCTGTGTTTTCTACCTTTTGCTCTGTGTTAATTTAACTTTCAGAGATAAAAGCCTGAGTAAGGGGCTGGATAAGCGCGGTGATGGTTGAAAGACTTGAATTAATGTCCCAGTGAAAATCTAAAAAAAGGTGAAAATGAAAAGAAAGCAGATGCTAGAGGAACACGGAGCATCCGCCTGTCTGCATTCATTCACTGGTTCATTAGAATCTTTCATGCTCTTACATCATGCCAGTAAAGGCACACAACAACAAACACAAAATGTTGTGGACAAATCCACTTGATCGCATTTTTCTGATCCCAATCAGAGTCCCTTAAGTTTCTGTATTACTGAGCAATCAAATATCTATTTTATTTTATTCATTAAATATCCAAAATAATACAGTCTCCGACGCCACGACTGGTTCTGCAGTGGGATTTCTGATAACGGCAGAGAAATATCCAGACCGCTCCACACCTTGAGATTTTCACATCAACATGTTTTTGATCATCATACGTCTTTGCGTGTGTGGGTGCATGTCTGTGTCTGTGTCTTTGTCTGTCTGCGGGTGAAAGGGAGGCAGCAACAGAGGGAGCGTGTGCACACACTGATAACGTGATGCCCCTACAAAGCAGCTCAACCAAATTCTAAGAAGCGTTTGACTATTCTGATTTGTTGCTCTTATATCAAGCAGCAACCTCCGGTGCTGAAAAATGAAACCAACACTAAAGTGCATGAACTGCCAAAAACTGCAGTTCCTTGAATGGACACTTGAGGCTCCAAAAGAGAGTCAATACCAATAGACCCACATGTTGAAAGCTTTACAGCAGAAATAAACATGTTTACAGCCTGGTGCGGAAAAAAAAAACGGTTTTTGGTCTCTATTGCAAATTTCCCCATTCATGACAAGTGCACAAAGGTGAATTTCTATATAACTCTGCACATAATAAAGGGCGTGGCCGCTTTGACTGATAGCTGCAAGCTTTAGCTCCACCGACACGGAGGCATATTTTATGAAACACCACAAACAGAGACAAAAAGGGGAGGGGACGGAAAACAATAGAAGTTTGTGCCAGCGCTCCACTTCAGTCAACAACTTCTAATATATTAAATACTGCACTTGCTGGGAGAATTATTATTCTAAATGTGTAACAGAGAAGTTACGTTTTCACCCTCTACCTGTTAAATAATTCTGTTTTAAAAAATCCTGATATTTTGGGCTCCGTTTCAGCAGAGAAAGAATGCACTCTTCTTTTAGATATACATTTCTATACAGTATTGGTCAATTGATTGTAAGAATAATAATCTATTTTTCTCAGTTAGGAGCCTCGTAAAAAGATCAATGTTAATTTCCTTACAGACGGTATTTCAGCAGCAGTCTACTCCTGGTAACTGGAGGAGAATCTCAAGCTGACAGAGCAGCTTGGCAGCATTTCATCATCTTTTGAAGGGATATTTTCAGTTTTTCTTTTACGTAAGGTTTACTGGCTGGAGGTAATACTGAAGAATTATTTTTTTTTTATGTATCCTTTTTTAGCGAGGAAGATCCCACTGAGATACAAGATCTCCTCTTCCAGGGAGTCCTGCTCATACACAATTGTTATTGCATTTTTTTGATGCTTAATTTTCTTTTCAGTTCTTGTTATCTTGTCAGATCTTTGTAGGATAAAACTAAACTACATTCTGTTTAAAGGAAGGTTAAAACTTTGTGATTTTAAATATTTTGTTCACCAACCCCACTGGCTGCTGTTCATTTCTGTTTGACAGGTTGCCAGTTTGGAATATCTCCATCTGAAGAATCTGTAACACACACAATCTTGTCTCTTCATCAATATTGATACCAGTCAGCGACTCATACCATTTAATGTAAAAAAAAAAAAAATAGTTTTCTGACATTTTCAGCTATGGAGTCGGTAAAACAGTTAAAATTGCAGTCCCACAATAGCACCAAATAATCATTTTTGAAGTGGGGAACTTGATTATGACAATTTACTGAACACAGAAAAGCAATCTTGTTTTACATCCTGCAGAATTGAATGAAAAACATGCAAACAAATTATTCCAAAATGTTCTTTACGATTTGAATCCACTTTATCCACAACCGGTTCCCCTGCACTAATCCAGTATAAAACACACAGACGTAGACAAAGGTGCTTTAAAAAGCCTCCAGGGATGACGTGACAGTTTGGTACACCCTGCGTTAAAATCCCCGTCCTGGCGGCTAGTTACATAATGGATTTTCTGTGACGAAGGAACAAATGTGATGCATTTTCTTTTCTGGCTTTTTATCTTTTGTATTTTCGTTTTGATGTATTGTTTAAACAGAGAATCAAGGCACAGCTAATAGTCATGTCTGAGGGGAGCCTTAAAGGGCTTTTCAAAACATTTTTATTTCTTTTTTAACTGCTCCTCTAAAACAGGAGCAAAATTGGAAAGATTATTAATATAATCCCTAACAGGATATTTTGGTTAGCACTTACAGTAAGTGGAAGTCACCACACTGGGTAATTATGGCCGTAAATTACCGCCCTCACACCAGCCTCAGGCTTGTTTTGCCCACAAAAGATAGAATTGGCTGCGATCATTGGCATTAGATTGGCAAAAACGTACTCCAAAAAAATCCCAAACTCCCCCACATAGCACAGTAATACAACTAAATGTGTCCTATTAAACGTAGTGTCAGGGTGACATTAATTTGTTTCTGTTGTGAGGGCACATCTTGGCATGCCTATAAATTTGATTTGGTGAATTAAAAAGTAGCCCCAAGCTGCTGCTGCTGCTGCTATTGATCTTGTCCCCTGGGATGAAATAATAGTGGCACATGAGACCTTTTGTTTTACTTCTAGATTAATTCATTAAAAAGAAAAAGAAAATGTTCACTCGTAAACATCCTGTCCTATGGAGACCGTCCTCCCGAAGAGAACAACACAAGTCGTTTTAGCAAGTGCCCCAAAACAGTTTACATTTACCTTCAAGTGATAAAGCCCTCATCTGGACATAGTAATTATGAGAGCAAAATAGAAATGTGTTGCCGTTATTGTATGGCAACAAAGTTTGCATAGGGACGAGGTCGGGGGGGATACATGACCCAATAAAATACCAACTTTAAAAAGCCGTATTTAGGAAAAATCAGGCGAGTGCGCTAAAAATTCAAACGACCCGAGCAGTGACCTTTGTGGGCCGAGCACATTACTGTTACTGAAAGATGGATAAAAAAACAAATTACTTGTGTTTATGAATTTCCAGAACTGCACGATTTCTGTGCCTAAACCGAACCAAACGTACCCACAGGAAGGTGATTTTGCACTACTGTATGTGTGTTCTGGTAGGCATAAACAAACTACATTTAATTAGGATGACTTCTTGGTCAAAGAGCGACTCCGGTGGCCTTCTCAGTCTAAATATGTGCAGCTCAGGTGAACTGCAGAGTCTTTATTACCCATAGATACAAATTCAGCATAACATTTGCATCTCGTTGAGTCAGACATGCTTTCCTTTAGCTACACAAACAAAACAAAAAGGAGAGTATTAAATAGGTCCTTTAAAATCTTTTATTCCAAATTCTGCCCGCCTACAAAGACAAAGAATTTTTCAAAAAAAAAGTGTCTCTCGAAAGAATTCGTGACAGTGAAGATGCTTTATGATGTAGGGATATATGTGAAACTATGTTATCACATCATTCAGCAGCCTGCAGTCTCTGAAAGCCTCCCACATGAGCAGTGTAGAGAGAAATCACAAGCGAGAGTAAGAGCAGAGGAAATAGATTCATTGCAGTGGAAATAGATTCATTGCTCGACAACTCTGGTTTTTCACCTTTTTTTTTTTAAACCAAACCCAGGTTTACTCAGCCAATGGTACACAGGACTTTTCTTGAGAAAATAGACTATTGATTTTTGTGCATATTATTTATTTCAGCATAATTAAAAAGGTCCTGAACCAACGTTTGAGGAGCTTCTCATCTGCACCAATGTATCTGCTGGCTCCAGTCCACCCTGTCTGGGGATTCCACGTTCCTCCTCACAGAGATCAGTGTGAGACAAAAAAAAACGGCGCTCAGGGAGCTCCTTAAAGAGCAACGTCTCTTTTTTTTCTCCATTTTCTCTTTCAGTCACTCTCTTCTCCATTTTCGCACCCTGATGTGAATATTGTCATTTCCAACACACTAACACAGCCATGTTTCACGCATTTGTCTGGCATCCCTTACTTGACAGAGTCATGGGGAAATCGGCTCATGCAAAAAAATCTCATAAATTCTTAGTGAGACAATTTAAAAACTTGAATAGTGTCCCTGATTTATTCGCTCCCTTAAGCAATAGTCATTGTTATGAAGGGGGAGCAATCAGAGTGAGGACTGCACTCCTGTTGAGCATGTACTGGAGAGCATAAACACTGAGTAGAGACTTTACACTAACTGTGTTTATTACAAAAAAAACAAGGGGAATGATGGAGGCGGAGGGAGAGAGAAAGGAAATGATATTCTTACAAACGCATACGTTTTTTGGGAGAAGGTACACAAACGCCTGGTATCTCTGTGGTTTTCACGTTAAAAGGTGCAGTACATAAGAAACACTTGAAAACATCATTTCAAGATTGCACTTTTTCAGATTTGTTATCACGGATTTTATTTTGGCATTAAGAAAAATAAGTATCTTTTATAGGCAAACCTTTCACTGTAATCGTTTTCATCTTCTGATTGTTTTTACTGAACGTTATTGCGTTTATTTTATTTTAGTGCTCTACAAACACAAATGGATTGCTTGATTGAAATGGCGTGTGACACTTAAATGAGACAAAAATAAAAAAGTAATGACTTTTGCCACAGCAAAGCATAATGTTTGTACTTGCACAGCCACATTTGTCTCCCCACACACATCCTGTCAGATGGTAAATATGACTGCATACCATTTTCACACACAATCCGTTTGACATATACATGAGATCAACCCGTTTGACCCAATCACAACCAGACTGCTGTCACGGGTTAATCCCCTCATCGTCTCTATTCACGACACGTCCACAGCTGTAATTCCACACGCATCTATGCTCATCCACATAATTACAACAGAGCAAATATACAGACAGGACTCATTGCTGAAAAGAGTTGTTGACTTTTAGTGTTGGTGGTGCAACTTTGAATGATATATATTTATGTTGTGTCTTTATGAATAGCTAATCAATTAGTTTACTTTGTTCACAGTTCACACAAACATGCAGCAACCTGCAAAATGTTGCCTCAAATGTACCCAAGTGAGCAGAATTATTGTTGGGACTAATAATTCTATAGTAAACCTACCGCCATCCCAGATTATCCTCTTCTGCCTCGACGCACAGAGGACCATCTTGACACAAACATAATAACAGACTATTTCACTTTTCACAGCAGGTGTAATAATTATATTAATGTTGGTTCTGTTCAATGTAGGTTTGGTAGCCAACCAGGGCTGTAAGCCAGTACACTTCACACCTCACCTTGGCAGTAACACACCCACATGGAATGAACCATTATCCATTTTTAGCCGTGTGGCTCTCGATGACAAGGTTGCTCAGTCTGTCCGTTGTCCAACGCTTTGGTACAGACTGAAATATCTTAACAACTATTGGGTGCATTGCCATTAAATTTGGTACAGACATTCGGAATCCCCAGAGGAATAATGATCCCCTGACCTGTTCCTGTAGTGCAGGTCCAAACTGTTGGTTAAAACCAAAAACCTGCAAAACTATTGGATTTCCGATCAACCTCAGCTGTACTTGGCGTTTAGTGCGAATTAGCAAACTAAGATGTTTAAACATTAAAGCTGGCTAAACTTTGCCATGTTAGCTTTTTGAATGTGAGCATGTCAGAATGCTGATGTTATTTGGCTCAGAGTACAGCCTCACGGAGAATGGCGGTAGATTTGTTTTTAATTACACCCGTGTTTGACAGGTTAAAACTGTCTGCTGTTGGAGAGGTTTTTTGGCCAAATAATCACAGTGGGATCAGCACTAATCCAGAGCAGAATATATTTAGGAAACTACAAATGAAGGGATCATTTGCAAAAACAGATATCTTAAATAGACAGATGTTTTTGTTTGTGCAATTCAGAGAATATGACTCAAACTAGTGTTGAGTGGTTTTAATAAAAATATCTAAAATGTTCCTAAATTTATATATTGTGTTTTTTGTTCCTTTTTTTCCATTTTTTTATAAATGGACTCGTCAAATAGAAGTTATAATTGTTGATTTTCCTGCCAATATTTTTAAAACAGTAAAAATGTAACAATAAAGAAGCCAAAACGTGGCAAACCAGAACCAGAGGAAACATTAGGGCCCTTTAACACCTTAGATTATATTCATTCTGCATAAGATTATACTTTGTTTGGAGAGCAAACAAAGCGCAGATGCACCAAATACACAGAGATGGGAACAACCCAGACCTCCAATAAAGATGTTAGGAGGGGCAAATAACAAATAAAAGGTCATATTGAAAATAAAATTAGGAAAGGTTTCAGAATAAAGATAAAAAGGTGGAAACGCAATCTGCTTGTTCTCTTGTTTTTAGCCGAGACGTATATGCTCTTTGTTCAAATACATTTTACAGCGAAATAAAAAATGTAAAAAGGCAGTGCTTAATATTTGATGTGGACGATCTGTGTCCACCCAAACTGTATCACTCACCAGTGTGTCTTACACAGGAAACCAATCCCGTTCCTTTTCCTTAATACACTCATCAGTTGTAGCTCCCGCTTCTTTTTAACATGAAGACATGAGCGGACTGCTCGGCGTGTTAATTACTCTCAATTATCTAGATCATCTCTTCATCTCTGTCAGCTCTATGGGGGGGGGTCGTATTCTTTCAGAGTCTGGGAGTGGAAGGAGGGAGAGGGCGTCCCTTTGTTTATTCACTGTTTAAATTAATAACATTGTTTTGAGATATTCATAAGAAGCCCGACTGTCAGAGTCAAGTAGAGAAACAGAGAAGAGCTCCGCGACTGACAGAGAAAGAGAGACAGAAAAAAAGAGAAAACATTTTAAATCAATAGGCTATAGGCTACTAGATGCCAACAGTGGTCCACCCACAGTTTGTGACCAACAATACAATACCAATTATAAGGCTAGTAAGCAGCATTTGGGAAGTACAAAAAAAAAAAACAAAAAAAAAAAAAAAGTCAGCCATCTTACAGCTGCAGCCTTTTTAAATGGGTCAAACTATGACACATTTCCCAGAACATTTTTAGAAAGACTTTCTGGTCATTATATGAAAGAGGGGTGTCGGAGTTAGCATGGCCTGCTTCAGGTAGCCAAATCAAAGTCTCTCCTAAAAATAGAATCAAATAAGAATTTAGAGCCTCAACTTTTAAACCAACATGGACGAAAAGTCCTTAAAAGTGCTTCTAGACCTTGTGGTAAGACTGTTCTTTCAAACTACTTTGGTGTTGAATCAAGGTTAGGAAACGATTCACGTGTTATTCAAACACCTGTGGCTGAATGGTAATTTCTTGTTACATCATTTTCAATCAAGCCCCCCCGAAAAGCTCAGTATCTGTAATATACAATATGCAATATGTTGCACCGGAGGGAAAAAAATGTCTCAGAACACACGTGCACTGCAAGTCTGGCTTCTAAGCATGCAAGCAGTGCACGTATAATTATGGATTATAAAAATAGTATCTTCCCAGGTATAATTATATACAAAAGTGAGAAGAAAAGTGTGCAGATGTTTTATTGACAGGTTAATGAAAAATGGGAATGCTTCCATCCGCTCCGTACTTGACAGCAAATGCCCAATTATGATGAAATGTGCTCTGACTGTCATTGTTGTAATTATAGTCGGCTGACAACCTCTTACTCGCACATTTCTTTCTTAAATTTAGTCTCATACTTGTGCTTCTGCTCACATGGCTGTTTCTTCTCCTCCCGCATATCCACAATTAATGCCATTTGGCCTTTAGAGCTGTGGGCATTATCCTGCCACGTCTTTATCGACCAGACAAGTGCAAGCCCACTCAAAAATGCCCAGTGAAGCTGATACAGTGATGGCTGCATGGACCTGGAGATGTATACACGGATGCTACAAGAAGAGAAGGAACGAAGGTCTGTTGTTAAACTACAATTTCATCTGGAATGACAAAAAAAGAAAATACACGTTGAGATGACATTTTATAGGCCAACAGTAGGAATGTCAATCTACCTCGTTTGTCACTATCTGAACAACTATTAACGACCACAAAAAGCAACAAATATTTATAAGAGTTTGAACCACCAAAAATGGGGCTCGATAAGCTGCACGCTGTTCTTTTAAATGTTGCATTGGATTTAAAGGGGAAATGTGTTTGAGACATTCTGCTGATATATATGAGTGATATATTTTTTAATAACTTTATTAATTAAAACAATTATTTTCATTATTTGCATTTATGCCCCGCCCTACCAATTTAACTTTTAGACCAATTTAACTTTTAGACTAGATTTACCTTGCTATTACCGCTCACGTTTTTTTTTTATTTATTTATTTTTTTAAAATGACTTCAGTCTGCACAAAGCGAGATAGCAATATTTAGCTGAGCAAAAAACGTGAACTTGGAAGAGAGGAAAGGGTTAACTGCTACGGATTCTAACTAGCGGTACCTCAAGGCTATTCGCCACATACTTCATGAGTATGCATCAACAGCTCACACATTAGACACAATGCATGCAGAGGACATTAACATCATGCAGAACACACAAGAAGAAACACTCTCTCCCGGGGGCCCTCATGTATAAACGTGTGCCTAGCTTTAACAATAAAGTACATGCTCAAGAAAAACAGCACAGATGTACACCAGCAGCATGCATATTAGTTACAAAACACGCAGATTTGTGTACACGCAAACAGGTCTAAAATCTTCACCTTGTAAACTCCCAGAGACATGGGTAATTGGTTGTTGGCGTGCTCCACGTTCGACTGTTTTCATTTGATACTTCAAACATTTCTTTGAGTGAGACATATTTAACAGATGCATCTTTGGTCTGGGGGATCTGCCAGGTGTATTTAACCAACTTCCCAAAAAAAGGCCTGGACAAATATAGTGATGGAACTCGGAAAAAAACAAAAAAGAAACAGTATTAATAGATTTCAAATAACATGTATTGGCTTTAACTACTCCTTATTTACCTGCAAAAAACATAAACCGATCGAATAGCACACACACCGTAATCCTCAAGGACCGAAGAAACCGACCTGGACTTTAATTATGACTATGAGAGCAGAATTGAGTTGCACGTTCAAATAATCTATATTGCAATTAAAATGACAGGATGACAGATTATCTGAGTGACAGGCAGGGACTGGGGGTTGCAGATAGAAAACCTCTATGGTTTTGAATAAGTACATAGATAAATATTATCATCATATGTATGAAAGGATTGGTGGCAGCCAGTCTGAAGACAGGGCTGATCCCAAATGTGTGTAAACTCAGCTCCTCCTCTTACAATTCAGACAAAAAGGACATTCAGTACCTAGCAAATCCTAGGAAGGATAAAAAGCCGGCATGCAAAATCTTGTATCTAGAATTAGCCTTGCATTGGCAGTCAACGAGTTCACTTCTTTGGTTGTAGTCTGAGAAGCAGCAGATAAATCATAAAGTAAGATGTGCGATTAATGATTGACGTCTTCCCTTCCTACGCCTGAAAGGATGAACTAATCTCCCACTGAGAATTTCCAACCTTGAAAACAAAGCAGGTGTTTAGATTAATCACATGTCTAACCACTGAATTGAACAGTATTGATGAATATGTTGGGGGTGGCTTAGGGGTTAAGGTGTCAAGCGTGAACCGCACAATCCTCAGTCCTCGTCCACTCCTTCATCTCTCTCTCTCTCCTCTTACTTCCTGTCATCTCTCTACTGTCGGCTCTCTCATAATAGCTTAAAATGGCCCAAAAAATAATTAGAAAAAGAGAAGTGGGCCATGTGGCTGGAACACCTACAGTAAATAGAATTTCACAAGGTTTGGTAGTTTCACTGATCCCCTGAGTCACATAAGCGCTCAACAATTGTGCTGATATGGATCAGTCCAGGTGTGTTTCTCAGACTTAAATCCCATAACAAGAAATTGAGCTCAAAAGGTATAGTCTGATTTAGTGAGGCTTACTGACTGCTGCTGCTGCTGCTGTCCGTCTACTGTATAAGACGTGATTCCTGACAGGAATAGGTCAGCTAGTTCCAGTAGGGACTGGATTGTGGTGCCTAGACATAATAACAGTTGCCTCTGTAGTTACTGTGTGCACTGACTTACTCTGGGTTAAATCCTGCTGGAGCCACTTCTCTCTCAAAATCTACACAGTAAAACTACAAAAAAGGTGAGTGGACGGGCCCACTCTCTTCCAAATAATCAATGAATGAATAAAACATGTCAGAATGGAAGCTGAAAGGAGGCACAGACAGGTTTTCATCAATAGGTTTTGATTTCTTTTAGATATGGGATTTCTGCAGAGTAGCAGTGATGTGTTGTGGTCACACAATGTGCCCACTTACAGAGCGAATGTACAGTACGTGATTCTAAGCAGGCCAATTGGTCGGCATGTTCTAAATTACTGAATGTACCATTATTGTAATGAATATCCAAAATCGTGCATGCATATCCCAGTGGGTAAACACCACACACACACACACATTTTAATGCAATCCCAATGCCCCACATCATTGAGTGCTCAATTATGATCTCAAAGTGGGTCAGTGTAGCCATTTTCAGCCCAATAATGAAACCAATTCAATATTTGTTAACAGCTAGTCTATCTTGACAGTATAGTAGATGTAATTGCTTACGTTCTGCGGGACTTATATACGGGTGCGTCTCCAGTCAGAGGCCTACTCAGGGATAAATGGGTGACCACATTTAGACATGATGTGTAAGCTTAAATTGAGGAAGTGACAGGAATGACAAAAACTGAGAGAGCTGCTGGTCTGGAGAAAGGAAACACGCGTGCCAGCAAACCCATCAGCAGATTGATTTGTTTGTTTACGGTTTCCTTCACGACGCAGGACACCCTGCTGCTTTGGATCTGGCACCACAGAGAGTCCCCACACTGCCTCCCGTACCCGCGAGAAACTCTCATTGTACTAAATGTGCATTTCAGTTCATTATCTCAATGCATGCACAACCTCTTATTTGCAAAGAAGAAGAAAAAAAATAGGTAATTATGTGATGACAAAAGGACCGTCTCGGCGGACACAGGCTAAGACTAATCTGTCTGCAAAGTCTGCCATAAGATCTGAAAGTGTCACTGTCAGTCAGGACCAAATGTCAGAAAGCTGCTGTTCTCTTTAGTACTGGAAATGAAGGTGCCAAGTTCAGTGACAGGCAGACGTTTTGACAGCTCAAAATGGACAATTCAGTGCAATCATTACAGGGTTCAAGGGTTAAAACTGGACAACAAGAGAATGTAGCTGCGTGTCTGATAGACGCACCCCGTCTCTCAGATAATAATGCACTTGTTTACAGCAGGTCAACACTGTTCAACTATCAGCCAGCATCTACATGGCCAGTGTGCCTCCTCCTGGCACTAATGAGCCCTTTTCTGCAAGGTATTGAGGCCGTTGTGGATGACATTTATAACAATGGGCTACTGCTGATGGAAATATGACCCCAACATGTTTAATGTAAATCAACAGCAGGTGTACTGTTATTTCTTAGAGCCAAGCAAATAAGTATATTCTGTACAAACGTCCAATTCAAAATTTAAAAAAAGGTAATGTTATGTAACCTACCCAGTGGAAGATGTAAGGCATATTAATGACATCAACTGGTAATGTCATTTTTTTTTTTTTAACTTAAAATACCTTGAAGTCGGCATTTGAGAGTATAAAATATGCTTTAAAAAAAAAAAAAAGGCATGCACTATATTTGACTGCAAGAATATGACAGGAATATTGTGATTTACAGGGTTCAAGGGTTCACTCCTTTGGTAGGATACAGCCTTCCAATATTAATAAAACATAGAGGGAATGTCTTCAAATCTATGGGGGTAAAGGTGAACTTCACTTGATTCAGCCCTTTTCTTCACTATTGCACATGACGGTCAGACAAACAAAATATCTGAGATCTATTAAATAAATAAAAAGAAAAGCTTCTTAGTTACCTTGTCCACAGCTCGTCCACACGTGGAGACAAAGGGAACCCCGGTGCCTCCTGCACGTTGTTTTTGGACGGAAGAGAAAGAAATGTTTGTTATTCCGTATCAACGTGTATTTTCGCCATCCTCTGTATGTTTACTCCAGCGAGCAGAGTAATCCAGAGTCGCTTGTGGGATATGTGCATAATGTTTCTTGCATGTCCACTTTTCCCGAGGTTAGTTCGACCGCTTCTTGTTTGTCCCGGTTGTGATCCCGGCACCGCGCTCAGGCTTCCTCGCGGGATCGAGGTGCTTGTGTTTGGAGAGGTTGAAGGCTTTCGTGTATAAATGCATCTCAAACTCAGTGATCCCCTCCTTCCTCCCTCCCAGCAGAAGAGGAGGGTGGACCAATTGCGAGGCAG
>CALSCE010010686.1:3288593-3319839 GCA_943593645.1 Bovichtus variegatus | reverse complement strand
GTGTGTGTGTGTGTGTGTGTGTGTGTGTGTGTGTGTGTGTGTGTGTGCCACTGTGTCACCAGGTCATGTTCTATGTCATTACTCCACATATGCTGTCTCCACTCTGGCCCTGTTCATTAAGCCCTGTGAGACTCTGCTGCTCTGTACTGATTTCTAAGGGACAATATTAGTGAAACACAGGCCGTAATTTTTCTATGGCTTAAAAAAAAGATTATTTTTACAAATACATGTAGTTTAGTGACATTTGTCTTATACTGTATAATCCACTGGAGGTCCCATGTACTGACCAGAGAGGTTGCAGGGAAGCTTTTCTACATGCGCAGCTAAACGCTTTATCTGCGTGTTCTCAAAATACAGCCGCACAAAAAACTAAAATAATCAATGCACGATAGTTATGGTTAAAACATACACGTCTTTGAGTCTTTGATCCTCAAACCCTACATAAGAAAACACTTGTGGAACCTCTGTTGTTCTGCCACAAACAAGACATTTCTTGAAATCCTCAAAACAAAAAAAATAAATAAAAATGTTGTCTGTCCTTGCCCTCGAGAACGACACACATTTCCCCGTTTTCAGATCTTATACTAAGTGACTTTCAAAACTGTTACTAATTAATAATAGATTAGTTATGATGTGACAACACTATGGTTTAGGTTTGTCAAGGTAACAATAATAACCACACAGTAAAAGAAAGAAACATTGACTGTCTTGACTGACACACTGAAACTGGAAACACACTGGTCTCCAGTAGGCCGGCTTTTGCACACTGCGTGACACGTTGTACTTTTTCTATTAAATGGTAAATGGACTGCATTTTATATAGCGCTTTTCCAATCTTTGCGACCACTCAAAGCGCTTGTCAGCATTCACACATTCACATTCATACAGAGGCGGAGGCGGCCATACAAGGCCATCATCGGTAGTGATAAACATTCACACACACGCCATCGGACTTACCATTGGGAGCCATTTGGGCAGGGGTGGGGGGTTGTTCAGTACCACTCTACCTCCTGAGCCACAGCCGCCCAACTGACTACAGACAAACAAGTCATGATTACTGCTGCTACCAGAGGGCCGTATCACTTGAACTGTGGGGGATTTGCCGAAATGACTGAAGCTGTTATTTCTATTGGAAGGACAGTCTCAATTATTCTTGAATTGTATTTCTGACTAAAGGGATTTAGTCATGTAATGAATTTCTACTTTAATCCAATTACAGGAGTTGTGTGCCATTTCGATCCAACAGAATTGACAGGTTTCAGCACCGCAGAGATGTGAAAATATATTTTACTTTGTGCATTTTTCACTTAATTTTTTCTGAGTCTTGAGTTGAATTCAGAGAAACCTATCTGTGAAATGTCACTTTTAACTTATATATTAGTGCTCATTATGACACTTTTTCCTCCCTCGCAGAGAGATTTGGGTTTTTCCTTTTTTTCCCTGTAAATCCCTTGTCTCTCTGCCACCACAAAGCATGTCTAATCTGATCAAGCTTCCGCAAGAGCAGGTTTCTGTTGAAATGAGGATTTGGAAACAATGCACCAGCCTATTGACTACAAATGTTATTTACTCATTTCCAGATACCGCATTGTCGACCCTTTCACCCTCTTGTGTCGAGTATCAAGTCGTGTTTTTATGTGTTACAGAAAAGGCTCACACATATTGGAGCGCTTAGCATTAAGGCAGAGCTATGCAAATAAAGTATTTAAGTCTTGGCATTGTGAGAAATGAGGAGTAAGATACTTACGAGGAGGAGAAGCCCGCATTTAAATCCTTCCTCTTTTGTGCTGCCAATTACAGGACCGCCTTCTGTGTGTATGTGTGTGTATAATAGTGCATTTAGTGCTCTGCCGCCTGTCATTACTGCAGTTGCTTCTCTCCAGGCTTCATAAACATATTGTGAGTTGAAGGAAGCCATCACATCGTTAATGCACCGTTCAGCAAGGCGAGTTCTGATCGATCAGCAGTCATATTTACAGGAAGGCTCACATGAGTACATTATACCACCGCAACCTCACATTGGTCTGAATGAGGTATTAAAGGCTTTAGGTCAGAATGTTTTAATCTGTCCCTGAACAATGTCAGAAACTTCTCCATAGGAGGTATCAGTCCTAAAAAGTCTACCGGCTAGGCATCTTTTTGGGATTGGCTCAGAAAAAGGCAGGTTTTTTTTTTTTTTAAAAGACGGCCTTGGATCTTAAATCCTTGACTTTCAAGAGTTGATTTAAAGAAGGAACAACTCTCTCTGTTGATGTATAAAACATTAGGAATAACGGCTCGTAGCAATCTGTGGCTTGTGCAGCTTCCATGACGACTGAAAATTGGTTAAGGGCAAAATAATGATCCTACCCAGAGAGAAAACAGCGAACATAAACACTTGCAGCAAAATAGCACTTCAGTCTGATTATCAGGCTGCCATTTTATAACTCTCAATATTGGTCATTCAAAAAAGTTATTGATTAAAGGAATAGTTTGACATTGTAGGAAATACCCCTATTCACTTGCCAAGAGTTAGATGAGAAGATTGATAGCCCCTGTCCTGACTGTGCGTCAAGTACGAAGATAAATAGCTTTCAGGCAATTAGCTTAAAGACCCAGGCTGTGTCCAACGTGTCTACTTTCATATTTATTGTACAAACATTAGAGTGGTGTCATCTAACTCCAGGCAAGAAAGCGAATAAGCACATATTCTCAAAATGTCAAACTACTCCTTTAAACAAAAAAGATTTATCGTCCATTTTTTTCTTTTTAATGAAATGATGTTATGCTGACAGCAGTGGCTGGTACTGAGAGCACCAAACCTATACAGTAGTAAATGGACTGCATTTATAAGTGACAGCATTTAACACATGTCAGCATTCACACACATTCATACAGAGTCAGAGGTCATACAAGGTGCCACATGTTCATCAGTGATAACCATTCACACACACTCACACCGTGTTGGCCTTCTGGAGCAATTTGGGGTTCAGTTTCATGCCCAAGATCTTACACGTCGACACTTCTGACCGCAGAGCCCTGGGATCGAACCCGTGGACAACCACTAATCCTCCGGAGCCACGGCCTCGTATCGTGAGTGTACCAAACATATCTACTTGAAGCCAATAAGCCGGAGGTGTGTTTGCTCTTCTTTCTCGTAAGCAGAAACCCTGAGGAATAACAATCTTTCATCAATATTTCTATCTGAGCCTCTGGGCACTCTTATACACAAATACACACTTTCCTTTTCTGCGGCTCCACACACAGCTGCACACACGAAGCTATTTAAACCACTTGCTTCCCGCTGGTTTATGCTTTACAGACATTGTATAGCCGGTCTGAGTCTGTCCCATCAAGTTCATGGTAATAGAGGAGAGGAGCAGGGAGAGGCCCCGCAATCTGAGTGTGAACACATGACACCCTTCGCTTTGTGGAGGCAAAAATTGTAAACACACACACACACACACGCTGATGAAATATGTAGCACCACCTCCACTGTGAAGAGACACATCTGTCATACTGCTATGAATGAAGACGTAGCATGAATAGATATGTTTACAGGAGATAAACATTTATCTGCTGGGATGTAAACATCACCTCCATGTGACAACAGATTGAGATGAAATGTATCTATTTGGGTCTATTCACATTCCAATGCTGAGCTGCATTTTAGTTGCAACCAAGGCGGGAAGAAAAGGATTACGTTGAATTGAAAAGGGAATAAAACAGAAGTGATGCTTCTGAATGCAAATCAATTCAATCCCTTCCCCTGCATCGCAGTGGATAGACTCAATCTCACATTTAGACATCCCTATATCGAGTTAAACTAAAATACCTCTAAATCATAATATGCAAAGTAGAGCTCCAGACTATCTGGACTGTGCTGCAGAGACTAAAATGCTACCACTACTATAATACAGCCAGTATTTTTTTCATAATTCATTCACACTGTTCTCATTTCAGGGACATAATTCTTCTCCTCACTGTCTGAAATGCTGTCACTGGGCATATGAGGAATGGACTCCTCCATATTGATGAGATGATGCCGCTGTGGGTGACCAATCTTATTTGTTTAAGCGTTGACACGGTGCATTTTGCACTTCTAATTGGACACAGACACTCGCGCTTTTTGTGGATTCTCACAGGAACCCACAAATCCTAACAGGTCCGTTTGTTTTGTGTTGAATTGATGATGTGTGTGACACATGTGCATGCTACAGTGAGGTTACATTCACAGGTTGTGTGTATGTGTGTGACCGCCGAGCGTACGTGCATCGGTTTATGTGTGTTGTTTCTTTCTGGATTTACTACTTAAGTGACACAACCGTGATTAGGAAATTTTGCCATCTGGTAGTTTCAGGGGGGTGCTGAGACACACACACACGAGCATGTACACACACACACACACATGGATACACACATGCAAACAGGTACAGAGACACACACACACACACACACACACACACAAATATCAGCTTGTAATAAATAATTCAAAAACGCAGACAAAAGGCAGCAAGCCCAGTCAGTCTTCCCATCCTTACACACATGTCCGTCAGGAATTTCTGGAGCACACACACATCTAGTTTTAAAGTTCCTCACACTTCCACTAGACGCTGCTTTCATTTTCTCTCTAGTGGAAAAAAAAAAAAATCACCATCTGTTGACTCAGGTGATAAAAAAACATGTCTGTAAGGAAAAATGTGATGTTTCTAAGCAACAAGTTTAACTCTTTCTGTATTGAATAAGAAGAGTACTTCACACCGCAGACATAAAGACACATCTTCTGTTTTGTGACTGTTGCCTCACACACACACACACTAAAACAGCGTTATGCCAAGGTTTGTGTGCACAGCAGTTAAGATTAGTCTGACCTTGAAGACCACCGAGCCAAGTTCCTGCATCACAGCACACTGTGTTTGCCCGGGATCATAACCATAACTCCCTCTGTGTTGAGTCACATTTATACAAACATGTATACTTACATTTTAACCGCTGCAAATGTCTTTGCATTTATCTTGCCTTTTTCTGTACTTTTTCTTTCAAATAATTACCACAACAAACTGTTGTAGCAACGTCATGAACACCAGAATCAGCACAAAGCTTTACTGCATTTGGCAAAAGTGAGGTAGTGCTGTAAACAACGTTGATATATAAATAAAATATTTACCATTATTTGCGGTGAAGACGTTATCACATGCAACTTCTTAAAAATGGCTAATTGAATTATCTTTTTTTACCTCTACTTTATCTTAAGGCACGTGGACATTCACGACAGACATATTGTTCTATATATATATATATATATATATATATATACAACTGATAACGTGAGAGATTCCTCGCTCTCTTACTCCCTTGACGTGTATCTTGTATGGTTTCCTGTGTCCTTACATGAACACTGAGCCCTCTTCTTCATCATCAGGATTTCCAGCAGACCTGAAGACTAAAATATTCATTTAATTATGACATAATGCACACATATTACAATGTGTATTGTATTGTAGTGGCCACGCAGGTTCTGTGTTCTCTGCTCAGTGTGTTCACTTTCTTCTTTCCACATCAGGTTATCGAGTGGCTAAATCTGTCCGAATCTGTGTTATCAGGTCATTTATTTTGGAACGGCACAGTTTGTGCTATTTTCATGTCATTACTCAGGGTCATATATTGCACCCTCATGATCATACGGACAAAAGTCCTTTGGAAAGCTTCTGCCGCTCACTTTGCTGTTGTTATGTATAGTGAGCGAGGGGGTTGGTATCTCACTCTACTATTTAAAAGCTTAACCCGTCAGATGGCACGACATGATCTACACACTGCGCCCGTACATACACACACACAGATACATGAGCATACATATTATACGATGAAAATGTTTACGCATGACTTTCCATCTTTCACCCACATGGTGTGGTTCCCCTGAAGTGATGTAGTCTGAGCTCCAGTGCGACTTCATCAACACCACCCATCACGTTCCAAATGTGTTCAGTTCAATTGATGATGAACTGGATGTTATTCTTGTTCTGGTTCAGTTTAAAAGCCAGGACACCAGGCAGGCAGGAAAAATGAACAAAAGGCGAGTTGGTTTCAAAAAAAGCTAAATTGACAGACAACAAAAATGTATGTGAAGGAAAACTGTTTGGAAAAAGACAAAGACAGGAAGTAAAGCAAGACATGACGAGAGTGACTTTCAAAAATAAAGCAGGAAACAAACAATAACCGTAGGACCATGAAAGTTCAACACTGTTGATTAAATAAAAGTGGATATTGTTACAATATATTTTTCATACAATTGGTTTGGTCAAGTGTGAACTATTTCCAGATGTTTCGACCATTTATTTAATTACTTCACTATCTGTATAGACATGCAAGCTTAGCAACTACTTCATGTTTTCTCAATCTCAATAGGCTACATAGTATTCAGGTGTTATAACTAACTCATTTTAGTTTTTCTAATTAGCTGAGCTACTCCGCAATCTTTGGCAAGTACAGAAGGGGAATAACCTCTGGTGTACAATCACTGCTGTAGACACACACACACACACACACACACACCCACACATACATGCACACACCAAGACAAGTAAAGACATACACATACTGTCCAAATATCTATAATCTGCTTTAGAAAAAAAATTGTTAAAATGTTGTTTTTGCGAGTACTTGTTTCTGAGACTATGCAGTGGGTGGAGGTTCTCACCAGAAAGGATCTGGTAGATAGAGTGAAACACATGGAGCATTGATATTCCTCACATGAAGCGTGCATTCAGCGCGCTGTATTGTCTAATTTTCAGATAAAAGGGTTGAAAGAGTATACAGTTCACACAAACAAATGTAGCCTGAGTTCTGTTTCAGGGTCAGTCTTTGCTTAAAGTGCTTTTCCCTTCACACCTCTTTGTCTCCTGGAGCTCAGTCTAAATATAGGATACAACCTTTGCATACGCCTGTTCCTTAGGCCTGCATGCAGTCAGAGACACTCATTTGGAAGCAAAAAAGAACATGTGCATACGGATATACTATCAAGGGTTGACCTGCAGCATTTGCTGTGTCATTCAGGCTCTACAAATCTGCAATCAGAGAGAGGAAGCCTCCTGCAGAGACCAGGTTATTATTTCAATCAGCGAACAAAGTGTTGACAGTTCCAGGTGCACGCAACAACACACAGGCAATTCAGTGAGACAGGTTACCAACCAGCCTCCATACATCTAATTATGCCTTTAACAATAACCCTGCCTGACCACAAAGAGCAATTATTTTCTTCTCTTCTTCTTCTTCTCTTCTTTTCAAAGAGTAGTATGAAACAAAAACACAAAACTACATTTAACCAGTAATACACACTTATAGACACACTTCTACAGAAACAACCACATTTATGCACCCACACACGCTTGCATAAGCACATAGTATGCTTTTCTTACGCCAACATGCTTTTACTGAAATCAAGCACACACACACACACACACACACACACACACACACACACACACTCACATTGCCGTACAGAACCCACGTTTCAGACTGTATGTAGGATCCATTAGGGGACTAACCCAGGGAAAGAAAGTGCTGAAATATTTACAGCAGAGTGTCTCTGTATTTGTGTCCATATATGTTTATTTCCACGAATGCCTCCATCACACAGAGAATCCGCTGTGGGATATTGTTTTAATGGCAGACACCACTGGGCCACACAGACTCTGAGAAAACCGTATGTGCTGATGGAGTTCACTGCTGTCTTTGTTTTTATCTGCAGGAAAATACTTCACAAAGACATTAAAAAAAAAACATTGCAACAGACTTTATTGATTTTAAAAGTTATGGCTTGGAAAACCTTAAATCATTTGAGTTTCTTTAAGGACAGATTCACTATGTTTCTTTGCTGCTTGGTTGGTGTTATTTTTCTTTTTATGAATAATTCCTCTGGAAAGAACAAAAGCAACAATCAACTGATCTATTTTACTGTGTATTCATTACTATGAACGCAACCGCTGTAGTTTATTCTGGAACGCTTGAATATTGAGTTTTCAATCTCTGGATAGCAAAGCTTCACACTTTATTTATTTACACTTCTTTACTAGTTTGACAAGCTGAGTGGAATATACGACACTGGTCATGTTTATTGTAAAGACAAATACAAATACACTATAGTACAACTCTAACATTTCTGCATGCATCTCATCTCATCTCTCATATTGCATAAACTCTGAGGCATCAACCTCCACCATTAAACCACTAACATCCTTTTACAACCAAGCTTTAAAAGTTCTGGACAAGAAAATACTACGATTTCATCATTGCAATATCCTAAATAAGTATAATCTTCTCACTTTTGATGGATGCTCTTGTTTTGGATTATAATATGCATGAATATTAAGATTTTAAACTGTAACGTGCCATTTTATTGATTACCTGATCTATCAGTGCCCTTTAAGGGACTGGTGTTGGAAATAAACTTCAGCTATTCACACGTACAGTACATCGGAAACTGCTTCTGCAACTCTCAATGTTTCTCTGTACGTGTCCCTTACAAATAAACACACAAATAAAGTAGTTTAGATTAACTGATGGCTTTATTTGCTTTGTGGGATTTGTTGGTTGTAATAAAATATCACCAGTCGTATCATTTAACACTGTGCACCACGAGAACTACAGGAAAATCTGTTCTATCATATCAGTGTCTTTGTCTTCCACTGAGCCATGAAATGGAGGCTCATGATTTCCCTTTAATCTGAAGGACAAAAGCCCCCCCACCCCCCTATCTACTTGGCAGAAAATCTCATAATCAACCACCACAACAGCTGTTTCCCCGGCTCCAAATACTGCCTGATTATGTTATTGCTGTGACTTTTTCTCCATTCCTCTCAGACAGACACATCAAACTAACGTGACTCCGAGGAGACACAAAGACTCTTTTCTCAGGCGGCGAAAAAGCACTGAGCTTTTACATTGTGACAATACATTTTGCTATGCAAATACATTTCGGGAGTTAATAGATTCACAGTCTCCACTGCAAATCAGTCGGGGGTTTGCATGTCCCCAAAAAAAATCTGTTCCTAAAATTTCCCAAGGTGGAGTGAAAATGCTGTGTTGAATCTGCTTTGTAATGAGTGTTCAGAGAGCAATCACTGCAAAACACTCCCATTTTGTGACAGGGCTGGTGACAGAAGCATTGTTAGATTTTCTTTTTGTGCAAACAAAGAGGCTGGAGATGTGTGTGCGCACTGTAGACCTGAAGTTGAGGACACTTTTGGCCATTCTTCAGGACTTCAAAGGGCTGTTTGAGGGTTGGTTATACTTATTTTCAAAGCAATAGTTTGACATTTTGGGATATACACTTGCTTGCTTGCCGAGAGTTAGATGACAGAATTGATACAACGCTCATATCTGATCGTTAAATTTGAATCTATAACCAGGAGACAGTTATCTTTGATCAGCAAGAGGTGTGGAAACGGGGAAACATATCACAGATTTGTAAAAACTAATTTGCAGTTTTAGAAGAACAAATAAGTGTATTTCCTATAAACTAATCCTTCAAGATTAGAGTTAGAAAATGCATTGTTGCATGTAAAGTAGGTTCTTCACAAGCACAGTACACACATATGTGTGTGTGCTGTGTGTAAAGCCATGAACTCATTAATTAGCCTGTTAGCATCTGAGTCCACCTCAGCATTTACCAGGCGCAGCTGAATGAGAGGCTGCATAAAATGAAACAGAAGAAGAAAAAACCCATTCAATAAAAATGCATGTGGCCAAATCTGTTGAGAAATAAAACGACTCATTCTGTTTAAGTAAAGACAAAGGAGCTACATGTAGAGAGACCCTAAAAGATGACAGAGACATTTAGCTGGGTTTTGATTAGCGTAAAGGGCATCGTCATGGAGATGAGGAAGGAAGAAGAAGGTTATATGGAGCTTCTGTAATTGCAGTGTAGAAGAAGAGACCAAATGGGAAGAGTGCAAATATATCCAAAATATATACAACGCCAAAAACAGCATGTCACATAGAATATAAGCAGGTGGGTTGTATATAGATGTGCATGTACAATATACAAAACTCAGCAAAACCAAGGAGCTTACTGTTGAAAAAACAACACACACTCCGGTCTTCATCAATGGAGTAAGTGAACAGTTTCAAGTTCCTGGGAATCAGCATCACAAACAACCTGACGTGGTCATCTCACATCTCCATCCTGGAGGAAAAGGCTAAAAAAAACGTCTGTAATTCTTGAAGGCCCTTGAAAATGAAATACTAACGTTGTTGTTGCTTTTCTATCTATTACATTCCTCCCACACTCAATAAATGAGTTTGAATGAAGCTACAGTAATTATCCGCCCTCATCCATCATGCTACAACACAATCAAAACACAGCTTCAAGTGTTTATTTTTCTGCAAGAACTGTTTAATCAAATTCGCTAAGAAAATTAGCTCATTTCCATGTTTGTTTTGTTCCCAGAAATGCACGCCTGCATCAATCTGCTGTCTCTGGTAAACAGCACAGGCGCCATGATGCTATGAAAGAAGTGTTGTTGGAGGAGGGGGATGATGAGGAAGATTAAGACGTCCATCTGTTGCAGAACAGTCGGTTCAGATCAGCGTCAGCTACTGAGTTTGTATGATGCTCGAGCAGGAAATGATTGGAAACGGGAGAAATGGGGAAAAAAAAGACAATTGATAAGCAAATTCAACGTCTATAAAAAGTAGCAACACTCAGTGTGACACATGTGAACCAGCCAACAGCTGAGTTCACAGCTGGGTCTGTGTGTTGTTTACAGACGGTCTCACCCTGACAGACTGAATAAATAACTGAATAACAGAAGTAATGAATGAATCAATGAACGGAGCATTGAATGAGTGAGTTAACCCGTGAACCCGCGAGGTGTATTGAATCTGAAAAAGACCTTTAGAGAAGTAAAGATGACTTTGATTACTGTATAAAACATCGAAAACAAACATTTTTAAAAGAGGAGACTACCAGCAAGAGGACCTTGACATCCCACTATACTGTATGTACTGCATGATTACTTTACGAATAATAACTCTCTTTTGCCTCCACGCTGGCGATTAGTCATTGAAGGAGGCTTTTTTTTATTTTTGCCGGGGGGGTGTTTGGGGGGGTCCGTACTTCCCATTCTCGAGAACGTGACATCTTAGGAACTCCTGCAGGGAATTTCTTCAAATTTGGCACAAATGTCCACTTGGGCTCAAGGTCACTGTGGCCTCCCAAAACATGTGTGTGGCTCATACGCTAATTATGACAATTTCACACACATGTCTAATAGGATCAAAAAGATGAAGCAATGACATTTGGGACAGACATGGATGTAAACAGCAACTTGACTGGTCGGTGGAGGAAAAACAACCATGAGGCGGTTATTCTAATTTTATACTTTATATAAGTATTTAGGGGGGGGGGGAGTATTTTTGAATGTGTATACATTTGTTTGAAACTTAACCGCCTTATTTATTCAATGAAATGAATGTTTTCGACTGGATTTTCGTGACCTACTGATTGATGTCCTTGTGTAACTATTCATATGAATGTTTTTCATTTATCTTGAATAAGGAGGTTCATATTTTTTCTCTCAAAACAATAGTTAGGTGCCCACATGAACATTGTGACAGATTGTTCTTGCTGTAATCATTCATGACGAGATCCCTTCCTAATGAGCTTTCACTGTAAGAGATGGGGGAGAATATCCACAGTCCTTATTCTGTGCAGAAATATGTTTCAGAGTTTTAAGCCAATATGAGACTTCAGCACTCAGTCTAACCAAGTGGATATCTTCCAAAGTTACAGCCTTTTTTAGTATGAAAATCCCCCTTTGTGACAGTCTTTCCTTGAAAATGAAATATTTAAATATGCACCAACCTTTATCAGACTTTCTCTTTTCTAAAGCCTCTTTCCTAGAGACCCTTGCAAAGTCTCTTATCCACATTTAGCTTTCTGACTAATATCTGGGACTGTATACCTCCTGCAGGGCTGACCTCAGATCTTCCAAACCGTCCATCTCCTTCTCTCATCCCTTAATCCTGCTCCTTCACTGCTCAACATATCCATCTCAATATCCCTTTAACATCCAAACTCTTCTTCTCTCCTCCATTCTGAGCTTTAGCCTGACCTCCCTCTCAATCTCACCAAAATAAATCCCTCTTTTCATACCCACTTCTGTTTATCCCATTACTTTCCTGTAGAAAAGTTTCACTTAAACAATGAAATTAAGAAATCACCAGTCGGAATAATGAATAACACCACTGAGGCGGTGGAACTGAGTTACTATCTGTATGACTTTGGCTTGCAGCTCCAAAGACACATGTGGTCTGCGTCTGCAGGCGTCCTGCAGCTCTCACTGTACAGACTGCTCCGTCTTTGAAGACTCATCTCATGAAAGGCTACATCAATGCCTGTGTTAGACCCGCTGCACATTTCTAAACAAATGAAAAGTAAGACAGTTTTGGGTACAAAGAACAAAGCTGCTGTCACAGAGAAGACATGCTGAGGTAAACATTTAGGTATAGGAACCGGATTCAGCCGTAATAAACTCAAATGGCACGAAATGCAAGACAGATGCTCATGATACGGGTAATAACATAATCTCACTGGATGGTTTTACTTCGAAGGAGCTGCAGATGACCTACATAATTTTTATCTGAGTGTTCATACTCTTTTTCCCTCTGAGATTAGAATTTGTGTGATCTTTCCAGGTCTGCTCCTACGATTGACTTATATGTAAAGTGCTGCAAATGAATGCTTTTATACCTAACTTTTTTGTCCCTGTTCCAAAAAGTAATGACCTCTAAACTGTGAATCACTTCAGTGCAGTGGCTCTCAAATCCCTGGTGATGAAACTGAGACGGTTAAAATATATTACAAGGATTTACTGAAGGTCTGACATTTACCTTCTCACTTTTTATTTGAACATTTAGAGCCCCTCTCCAAACCTCTGTATTGCCAGTTTTCCAGCCTTATGGGTTTGCTGAAACTAAGATTTCTTATTGTCTTATTGGCAACTTTAAATAGTGAACTTCTTAGAAAACGGGAAATTATGACGAGCCTCCTTTCAAACTTCTTTCCATAAACAGTCTCCGTGCAAAAGTGGAGCCGTCTGTAGGCTACCAATCTCTGAACCCATCGGATATCCGGCCCAAGACTTCCTCTTCCGTGCGCTGGATAATTGTTCACAGGATAGTCCGATCAGCAACTTGAGATGCGAGAATTAAGTTGGAGTTGAGAGACGACGTCTACGACCGGAATGTCTCGCAAGCAATCTGTTTACAAGCTCATTTTTAGCTAATAAAAATAAAAATCGACAGCAGACGATAGCCGATGGGTTCTGACAATTACGGCAAATACATTCTGCCTCTTGCTCTCCACACGGACTCTTTCACTGCATCCTACCAAAGCCCGCTTAAACGTGATTGGTGTGAGAATAATCAATATGTAAACTGTTACAATGAGCCTTATTGTTCCTTATTTAGATGTAATATGTGATATAAAGATGTTATTGAATTAAGTAACTTAGTGGCCAATCTACTGTGAAATAAGAAGCAATATTTGTAAACTGAAGAGGAAGAGTACACCACCTAAAAGGCTGACAGAAGATCTGATTGGAGCAGAGAAGCGCTGAGAGGCGTGGCCTAAGAGCCAACAAGGGGCCAATAGGAGCTGGCCCCAGCCAACCAATGGGAGAAGACTATACCTGAAAGTATAAAATATGTAGTAAACTAGAGATCTGTGAGACAGAGGAACAACTTTAATGTGGTCTGTGGTGAAATAGATCCTCAGCTGAGGACTTTATGTCATCATATCATCATCAATAAATACAGTTAATATGAAGAGAAGTTTTCTGAAATTGATTTCTATGCGTCTCTATTTCAAATTAAAAGAACACAACATTGGTCGATACTAGTCGGACTTCAAACGGAAACCAGAACGCTTCTAATACCATAATCCGATTCTCTATAAACATATTCTGTTTATACAGATTAGTAGGCTTCAGTCAAAGCAGCCCTGCAGGACTTGACATCTACATTTTACTCAAATCGGTACAGCTAGCAGTAATTATAATTTACAGATATTATTCAATCATTGCTTATTAAAAGAATAACTGTCTTTTCTTCGATACGACCACTGTCAGACATTTCCCAATGTTTACCATAGAGGCTTTAATCAGAATAAATGTGTCTTGTGCTTTTACCGGTCGACAACCAGCTTCAGTCACTTTACAACCCAACAACTTAATAATACATGGATCTCAAATATTATTACTATTTTGTAAACAATTTTAGTGTGCAAATGAATGTTCTTTTTAAATGGCAGATTACAAGAAGACTTCAACTTGCTGCACTCAAGATTCCCGGTGCAGCAACATAAATCATAGTAAATAGTTCCCCCTTCAGTCCTCTGATGAAGGCAGAGCATCTCCACCTGTCTGCGCTCTTCATTAAGTCCCGGAGCATTTATGGTCATCATTACGACTTGCTGAAACTACTTACTGTTTACAGATTTACTGTGCCCAAAACAAATGCAAGACCTGCCAGAGACTCTTCCAACAGACTAAATGTTTTAATGTAATGAAAGCTGGCTCTTAGCAGTTGGCTCGTTACACTGCAGCACTTCACTTGGACTGGTTATGCTTTTAAAACTTAAATGTGACAACGAGCAACTCTGAGTCATCTGTCGGTGTCTTTTTGAGTAGTGGTTATATTTCGGTTTCATTGTCCTTTCAGGTCCTGGAGGTGTTTATTATGTTTTGTTTTATGTGCTTCTATGAATATGTTTGGCCCGGCTGCAATCCAGATTTCACTGGGGACAATAAAGCTGAAGCGTAAGAAAAGACTAGTGAAAGAAAAGATGAGGACAAGTCCAACTGGGAGGTGAGATCAAACTAATCCTAGCAAATATCTCTCACACAGGGAGGGCACATCCCCGCATGAGAGGGATAAACCAGCACTTTGCAGCACTTAACCTGCCTGTGTCCAGCTAAATTAGGTTTAGTGGGAGAAGAAGCCAGAGATACCCTCTACTACTGTAGGCCTATGTCAGAACTGCCTCCACACCATTACAGCAAACCTCAATAATTATGCTCAAACCAAAGTAGGCATAAAATCAATTCAAGCTTCTTTTTTTTTTTTAAAGCTATGCTACTGGCTCTGTGGATGCCAATATGTTACTCTGTCTGTCTGTCAGTCAGTCCACCATTTAGGTCCAGTCTCAAATATCTCAAGAGGTGGACATTTGGGATTTCCAGAGAAATGTCTCCACACATGTTGGACAGTATTGATCCAGACAGTCATGTCCCCCTCAGGATGAATTGTAATAGGCCTGGCAATCATTAGGTCAAAATATTACCTCATCGTTCATCAACCTCAGCTGTACTTTAGTTTAGTGTTTAGTTGATTATAATAGTAATTAATAGTTAATTAGCTCATGTAAAGCATGCTAACAATCTAAACTAACATGGTGAACATCAGCATCGTCACTGTTAGCATGTTAGCATTCGAATGTTAACATTTAGTCATGGGTGTATTTTTAAGATTTATTTTTCTCTCAATACGTCAATGGTCAGCCGCACAGAGCTGCGCACGGACTCGTGTTTGATTCATGTATCATTATTATACAGAATCTTTGAGGTACGACACGAAGCTTGACTTGTTCCGTGCTTTGCCACTGATAAATGTTGATCTGGTTTATTGAGATGCACGTTTTTTTTAGTTGGTCGATGATATTTTAATTGGATATAGACAAGAAAAACGTACACAATCTAAAATTTCTGCTGTAGGTCTGAGGATTTAGAAAGTTACATGTGTACTCAATTTAGCTGTGCGTATCTGAAGAAAACGCTCCCCATGATGAAGAAGATGATGAAGCCCGAGCAGAAATCTCAAAGTGGAACTTGCCTGTATAATGCATAATGCAAACTTTAAAGGTCAACTCATTTATAGGTTTGTGTGATGCTAATTGTGATATTAAAGTATGTCTCACTAAGACAATCAGGTGATTATCTTAGTGATACTTAAGGATGACCATGGCCAGATGATAATTGCTGATAAAGGGCCCCCTCTTCTGGTAATTATGCAGTAATGCAGTAGTTCATTAGGCCCCAACTACAGTATGTTGATCTTTAACAGATTATTTTTATCCAATAGATGCTCAAGGTTTTTCCATCACCCACTAATGCAGAGATCTGATGGTGATAATAAAGGATTTTCCTCAAGGGAAAAGATAAACTAACGCCAATATTCTAATGAGACTTTGATGCAAAGATAAGATTTAAAAGAAGATAAGATTATCTTTGGGGAAGGACAGATTTAACGTGAAGGTCCCTGCCGTCACACTCACTGAAAACACGGAGAAAATGCGAGAATTTACTTTATATAGCCCCAACATTTTTATTGATATCAGAATTTAGTCAATTCCTTACTCCTTACTTTTGGCAAGGACTTTTATTTTTATTTTTTCCTCATCTGTACCGGATCTCAAGGACGACTAATAAAAGTAAAAACGTTTGAAACAGTCGCTGCTGCATAAATGTGGCAATCTGTGCATGTTGACCTGGTTAGAAGGAGACATTATTTTTGAAAAATAAACCTCAATCATCACTACAAGTACAGCTTTAAAGCCGTCATCCATCGCGTCTCACTTTACGTTTCAGCATTTTTGTGATTTTGTTAAATCACACAAAACTACTAAAAGCGGCAACAATATTCCCAGCAGTATTGGCTTTTTTAATAACAATAAAAACAGTCCAGAAACAGTTGTGGTTTTTAGCCAAAGCAAGCATGTACAGTAGTAGACCAGTAGAAGTACAATACAATCTGTAAATACATAACTTAATATAGCAACAAAATTGGTTGGACAGAAGATTTAATCAAAAAAGGCTGAGGTCCACTTTATTCTCTGTTTAGAGGCCACTCTGAAACGACTTTCTGCACCTGTGTTAATGCGTCCATGTGAAGCAGGAGGCCTGGACATTATATAGTCAACATGGAGAAAATAAAACATAATAAAAACAGTGGTCCTCACATCAGCAGCTAGCTGTACAGCTTCACTAACCAGCATGAGAAACTGCTTTCAACTCAAATTGATGGATTCAAAAAGTCAAACGATGGCATTTAGCTGAAAAGGCGGAGAAATGCTTGTGCAAAACCATAAGGATGTGATCACAGCAAAACAAAAAGCAGGAAAATAATGTGGTGGAAAAACAGGAATTTAATAAGAAATAATTTTTTTAGTAAGGTGTCACAAACCTGGTACTTTAAACAAAAAAACAACCTTTCAAAATGATGTCCCTGTATCAAGCCAAAATGTGCCATTAGCCTGTACGGTGCCATGTCTCCACCCTGCGAGGCACCCAGGAAGAATATGTGATCAGTACATTCAGTTGGTATTAGACTCTTCAATGGATAGGCCTCTAACCGTGCAAATATCTGGAGTCCAACAAAACCAACTCAAACCTTCAAGTTTTAAGTGAACGGTTGGTCCACTGAATCAAAACGTCCTTACTTTATTAAACATGTTAGAAAACACACATATAACTGTAAGTATGATACTGCCGTAAAGTCCAGCATGAAATAAACAGTTAAAAATGTAATTCAGGTTAAAATGGCCATCTGGGAGGTAAGGCCACTCCATTTGGGATGAGGGTGTGTCCCATTGGTCCAGGCTCAGTCCAAGTCAGAACTCTGCTGTGTCCTTTTGGTTGAAATCCACTGGGAAATGTAAAACAAGGACCACGCAAAAACAACCTGATGGGCACGGGTCCAGCATTTCTGTTGGTCAGTAGGGGGCCACGTCAGTATTTCTTTGCAAGTAAAAATCCGCTCAGCTACAGACTGTTTTTTTGAACTTCAAAATTCAAGAAAAGTCCAAATGAGCAGCCACTCTACTGCCAGTCAAACAGGCAGAGTGGCAGTTAGGGGCTCCCTGGAATACAGATGGCTGAGCTGTGTTAGCTTATGTAACAGACTGTCAGTGACACGGGCCGTCTGACAGACGGGGACAGACCGCCTCATGTAACCAGACGAGCAGCCAGGCAGCGAAAGTGACCATCTATCAGTCAGTCAGTCGTTGAGGCGGCAGTCACACAGCTCCTTGTGGATTCTCTTGCGGATGCGCGGCATGTCCTCCTGACTGAACAGCAGAGGCTGCTTCACGGAGAGACAACGGCAGTACTGCCAGAGCAAGAAAGAAAAGACAGTGAGGGAAAATATCCACAATCACAGCTATGTTGACGTGTTAAACGTAGACCAGGGCTACAACAACAAATTCAAATGGGACAGATTTTAAAACCAGGAAGTGTAGATGGGCCAGACATTTTCATCGGACTATTTAAAACCTTTTTTTCTTTTAGCAATGGAGGAATTAAAAATAAAACGCAAAATTAACGCAGTGAAAAAAAACCTTTTTAAATAGAACATATATTCTTGGTCACATATCTGACTCAGGCACATCACAAAGTGCAGAAGAAGAATAAAAAAAAGAGCTATTAATGCCATCAATGCACAGACCATAACAAATGTCTATATAATACACACACGCACGCTACACTATTTAGGAGGATGAGTTACTTTAGGAGGATTTTTTCATATCCGCACCTACCCGATCCGTTATGAGAAACAATGCAATCTGCAAAAATATGCGTTAATTAACCATAAATCCAACCTGATCTGCAAACCATTAACTTTATGCATCATAGTAGCACAATTGTCAGGTGAGGAGACGAGGACTGAGCGACGCAGCGCTCGCTGTGCGTGCGTTTGTTTGAGGGAGAGGGGAAGTGAAGGTGGATTACTGCACAGCGTATCACTACAATAGGCCATTTGTTGTTTGTACATTTTGTCAAATATCAGATTGCTATTCCACTCGTTGCTTCTAGGGCGGATGTGGCCCGCGGGAGGCCAATTGAATAGGCCCGACGTAGACAATGACAGACGCGTCTCTCCAGTGTCTTTCGGCAGTCTTGGAGACTGAGCAATGATCACATTTGTGTAGAAACCTGGGGCAGGAAAGACACTGGAGACACAGCTTCCAGGAAATAAAGACAGATAAAGCAAAGAGAGAAGGCAAACCGGCACAGGAGACGATGAAAAGAGATAAAAAAAATCAATAAATATAGGCGATAAACAAAGGACAGGAGGACAGTGCTAAAGGTGGGAATGAATAATGTCTCACCTCGAGGACAAAAACTCCACAGTCACTGTCGTTTTTCTGCTGAGGAATACCCTGAGGAGCCAATAAGTCACAGTCAAGCAGGGGGCACAATATGTCACCGTTACTGGACTGTCTCTATGTATTTATTTACTCTATATGCATACAACTGTACTATATGTTTGACTTGATGTGTGGTTCAGGGTTATGGTGATCACAGGTAACTCCTGAGTCCAGCAACATTAAGGACGACAAAATGTCTTTGTTCACTCATTTGTATTAATAAAATCTAATTAATTAAAATTGCAAATGAATCATCATATTTCTAATTTCTAATTGACTATTCTGTTGATCATAATTAATTTGGCAGTAAGAAGTAGAGATGTTACGATACCATCTTTCTTTAATAAAATGAAAGTACGGTCACAGTATAAAACACTATACAGTTACACTCCGTTGACATAAATGAGCTGAAAAATCACACGATGACGTGTTTTTTTTCGCTGATATCCAATCCAGCATTTGAGGCTGTAACGGAAGCATTTCTGTTACTGGTATCGGAACAACTCTAAAAAGAAGGAGACTTCCACTTTTTGCATTTTAGCAACATCAACTGTGCCAGGCAATATAAATGTGTTCAAGGTGAACACAGCATGAGCACTACAGTCAGGGTTACCTTGATGATGGTAATCTTCCAGCCTTTCTGGAAAGCTGTCTGTTGCTTCTCTCTGGCTTCAGACTGAAGGTACTTCATAATGTTCTGACAGCACACACACACACACACATACACACACACACAGAGGACAACGTCATGCATTGTCCCAGCAGCATGCATTTCAGAACTTTCTCATTTCCACTGTGACAGTAAATTCATTAATTAGATTTTTTTCTAACCTTCAACAAACTTCAATTTGAATTCAGATTCCTTTATAAAGACTGGATTGTGCAAGCATAGGAACAGTTTTAAAGGAGGAGTGGACACACTGACAAATAGAATCTCTAACCAAGAACTGATGGTTTAATAATTTATCAGAGAAGAGAGCAATGAAAACAATGAACTACGACCCAAAGACCTCGACATGCACGGAGGCACTCACATCTGTGGTGTGTCTGAAGACGATGCCTTGGCTGTCGTAGTAACTGATGGTTTTGGTTGCCATGGTGACCGTGATGAGAGACCAGTGGATTTCTAAATGGATGGGAAATAGCAGCAGCCACTTGGAAAACAGGTCAACCTGAAATAATCCCACAAACACACACACATTAGGAATCCAAGATACAAAAAGTTGCGGGTGACCACAATGTTTCACAAGTTACAGGCTGCAGGACGAAGAGCATTTCTGTTCGGCACCATGTTACTTTCTTAACTACTTTACTTGCACAGCTAAACAGTGATTTCAGACTGATCATATTTCACATGACACACTTTTACTTTATATAGTTGGCAAGTTTAGACTGTGACGACAAAAAAAATGGCTGACAATGAAATCTAGTGTGCAATATTTCCTTACTTACTCATGTATTGTTATTTTTAGCCCGGTACTACGGCATTTGCACTTTACTTACTTAATTATCCACTTAATTTCACGTGTTCACGTGTTTTTTATTGCATTCTTTTTACCTTTCTGCTGTGACCATGTAAATGTCCCCGCTGTGGGACTAATAAAGGATTTTATTAGTTTTATTTGATTGTTTCCTGCAGTAACTGCCGCGAGGCCAGATATAAATTGTGACATTGAAGTTCAGTTATTAAAGATACGGTCAAAACAACTGAAAAATGGCAAAACTCCAAACTGTTACATCGTCCTCCTTACTTTTTTAGTCCATCTCTTCACACCATCATAACCCTTGGCAACGAGCTGCTTGTGAAAAAAGCTGTTGAAAAAATGGACCTGAGAGAGAGAAATAATAATAAAGCATTAACATATTACACAGTCAAAATGTACACATGTATTAAAGAGGATGTAGTGTAGTCATTTTCAGGTTCAAACTTGTATTCTGCGTCTCCAGACAACATTGACATTGAATATTAAAAAAAACACTTATATATACACCTGTATTTAATGTCTAAAGTGCTCCGCTTGAGCGTCTCTTTAAACCCCCCTCCCGAAAAAAGACCCAATCTGCTCTGATTGACATGCGAGAAAAATTGCAATGATATTTCTCAAGCCGTGGGTGGAGCTCCTCAGGTGGGGGCGGTGTATTCTAATGAGCCTGCATGTGATAAAGGAAGGGGAGCCAAATCTGAAAGGCTTCTTGAACCCCATGTTTTCTGACCTAGACACAAAACTGTCTTATTTCACAGTTTGTGGGTTGATAACTCCAGATAACCAGACGTATACGCACAAGCACTGAAAGAGTTTTTCATTTTTCAACACGTCTAAGAATCTAAATATTATCTCAAGAGTCTCAATGTAATAACATTTTCCTCACTACTACACTGCACCCGTTTTTTTAATTTCATAAATCCCATTCTATATCCTTTTGCTATATAAAAAAATAAAATAATTTTTTTTTAAGCTCACTAACTCATCCTCACTGACCTTGTGTTGTGTCGCCTCCATGATGAGTTCTCCATACATGTTGATAATCTGAGCAGACAGAAGACAATCATTCAACGTCACTAAAACATAAAACGGGATATTCCTTTTCATTATTGCTGGATTCGACTTTTAAAGTGACTTTTGTGTTGGAAGGCCGGACACAGTCAGAAGAAGTGATGTAAGAATGCTTTCCTGCAGCTGGTACAACCCTTCATCTGTCTTTACCTGGTCATTAAGCCAGTTCTGTTCCTCCAGCGTGCCAAGGTCTTCTAGGCCCAGGGTGTGTTTGTTATACGACACCATGAAGCCTGCGATAGGAGCAGAGGCCAGCCCCGCCCGATACCGAGTCACCTCCCTTTTGATGTCTAGTCCCCTGAAACAAGAACAAGAGTAATGCAGTACAAATGTTACACAAACCTCGAGCGTGTTTGTTAGACCGTCAAGGACATTTAAAAGCATGTGACAGGTTCAGATAATGAAGGTCAGCAATTTCAAAAATCTTTAAAAAAGAAAAAAAGTTTTTAACAGAAAAGAAGCTGCCAGTGTGTGTTAATACTTCTGCTTCCAAACAGATTCAGAGTCATGCTTTTTTTTTTAGAAAACTTGACATGATGACATGATAACATGACATAGTTAACGAAAGCTTCCATATATACTGTAAATAGCACACAGTATATTCATTGTTCACTGTCCATGTTTTCAATATCCAGTTTGGAAAAATTCTTTATATGGCTTCAACGTTATACCTTATTCTGGTCAAATGAAGAATGTGTTGCTGTTGGCTTAAACTGTTTCACATGAGTCACTGGGTTCAAGTATGGTTGAGGCATACAGATAAACCTTCAAGCATTCAGGCAGAGAGCGTGTGTTAGTGTGTGTGTGTGTGCGTGTGTGTGTGTAGACAAACCTGTTATTGAGGTCAGAGTTGCCTTTCTTCTTCAGGTGTTCCAGGACATCCGTCTCACTGAGAGGAATGAAACTGCCGTACTTCATGTAGAAACTCTCCAGAAACTCTGAATGGGAGGATATATGATCTTTAAGCTAAATAACATAAAACCTGTTTTTCATGAAACGTGCAGGTGACCGAATTGTTCGTACCCATGTGAAAATCGTGCTGAACCAGGGTTGATCTTAAATTAGGTCTGTCCTGAAAGCTAAAATATCTTTTGGCTCTCTGGACTATTTTGGCATTATGCTAGATGTCCAGCTTACAACAAAACTTGAGAAGAATTTGTGCGTTTCAGCTTAGAAATAGTCTCCCAGGAAATGCAGTTCTTCTTTTGGAAATAAGAAAATATCCCAGAAACGTCTCACAGATGAGGTCACGTGTTTTATGAATATGATATGACTGAAACAGTGCAATCCTCAGCACATACTTCTTTCCGTTTGTGTGTAAAAAGATCAATGATTTACCTTCATTTTAACAAACCGAGAACATATCTTACCGTGGATCATATCAGTAAGCTGCTCCAGGCTTTCTTTATTCTGCTTCTCTCCATCCATCTCTCGCCCGTTAGTTTCTTCTCTGCCCCACACTTCCTCCATCCCCTCCCTCTCCCACGTTTCAGAGTGGCAGTACAGCCTGTGGTCTCTTAATGCCCAGGTGTGCTGCATGCTGCTCACTGTAATAGGGCCCTGGAATGGAGGAGTAACCGAAGCTGGGTGAGAAGTTTCCACCTCCATTAGTGTGGAGCAGTGCTCAGCATTTGATGGTGCGGTGACTTTTCCATTGGACAGAGTTACTGGTGCAGACACTGAGTTTGTTCTGTCAGGAGTCTTGTCCACCTGCATCTCAGAGTCCAGGTCCCGAGGAGATCCTGACCTTGCAGTAGGACAAGACTGCTGCGAGATAGAAAGTAGTCCATTTTTCATTTCACTCGTGATCATGTTGCCGTCCTTCGCCTCATCTTCAGGTTCAGTGTCACTTAGGTTGACTGTGTCTCCATTTCCAAATGCAGATTTAACTGAGCTGGGGTCAGTCTGCTCTCCATGGTCCAGCTCTGCAGCTTTGGACACTAATGGAGCTAGGGCATCTATTTTTGATGCAGAGGTAGCTCCCACCCTTCCCCTCCCCCCTCTAAATACTGGTGGCCCCTTGACTGCCATTCCTGACAATAGCATCTCCACATCCTTGCCATCATCAACTCCTTTCCCTCCTGACACTTCTGTCAACATGTCCTCCTTTTTCTGTGCGTCGCTTTTCTCCGGAGCAACATAGTTCCTTATTGGTCCCTCCTGCAGGGAGACTGCGACAGGGAGAGCAACAGGCGTTTGTGACGGAGTGTCAGCCACTACTACAGTCGTTTGCACCTTCTCGTATCCGTCATCTTCATCCTCTGCTTCCTCTTCCATCTCCTTGGTCAAATCAAAACACTTGAACCGTGTCAGCTGGCCATCCACTTTCCTTTTTGGAGTGTCCCTGAAGTCCCTACCATCCCCCTTCCACCTTCCTCTCCCTCTCCCCCTCCCTCTGCCCGAGGTTCTGACATTGTGTCCTGTACTGTTGGGGCCACAGCAGTCACAGGCCTTAGGAGTCCTCTTCCTGCCTGACGTACGGCCATTGACTGGGCCCTGAGCAGCGGTAGGTGTCTGTGTAGCGGACCAGGCTGGCGCTGGGCAAGTAGTAAGTGCTTCTGCTGGGATTACGACATGAGACTTGAGATCAGCAGGCGTTGGAGTAGGGGGCTGGGTGGAGTCTGAGTTGGAGGTATGGTCTGTGTTGAGGAGTTTGGCAGGGGTCTGTGTTAGGTCCTGATCTGTAGTATCTCCAGGCGGAGGCACTAGAGGAGGAGCAGCTTGCAGAGGAGGTGCTGTAGCAGGAACAGTTAAATGAGGTGATGTTGTTGTCATTGGGGATGCAGAGCCGCTGTGAACCATGACGTCCTCCTTTGGCTCTTCAACCCCATCCCCGACTCCCCCTCTCCACACTCCTGTCCTCTCCTTTCCCTTTATTCCTCTGAATTTTAGGTGTTGGGGTTTGTTCCTTCCTGGATTTGTATCCTGACACTTCCCTCCAGGTATTCTTCCTTAAAGTACTTTTGGGGTGTCGAAAAAAAGTTGTTCTCAAGCCTTTCCCACCATAGAGGTCAATGACTAGACAATGCACTAGAACATGGCAGATATTGAGTGTTCCTCAGTGACGGGTAGACTCTGTATGGAATAGTAACACCACCATGGTCTCCTGGATTAGAGCAAGTGGGGGAAGAAAAAACAGGCATAAAGATTAAGAGCCATCGAAAGAAATGTTAGGAAGCTATATTAGCTGTATAATTTAATATTTGGAGTTCTAATGTGCAGGGCATGACTTAATATATAAAATAAAATGAATCTATTCCTCAATCAGCTAGAAACCATATTCATTTAATTTGAGCCCATTGCAAAACAACTACAAATAGTAATAATTTATTTTGGTGCTTATTGATAGTAATAACAATAAAGCATTAAATTAAAAGGAAGACTACAAAATATTAACTGAAAAAGGTGAAGCTTATTATAACTTCCCTTTTTACATAACATATTCTAAAAAGGCTCTCACTACTAAGCTTATAAAATAAAATAAAAATACAGTTTAATAGAAAATAAAATGTCTCAGCCCCCCTATTTTTTTTTTTACATTTAAAAAAAAAAAAGAAATGCTAAGTTATCTGCACATTATTAATTTCTCCTGATTAATTTTAAACCCCTTTGGCAGATAAACGTTACTCGTTATAACTAGTCATTTTATCTTCAATTAACAGGTGGATCACTGTTCAGATGCAGCAGATATAGCTTGCAACTAACTCACCTTTTTGCACAAAGACCTCACGACTACACAAGAAGTACTTCATTGCGAGTGTGTGGCCAAAGTAGCGGCGCTGTCACTTTTCAAAGAGGTGTTAATACGTTTAGAAGCGAAACTCCTCGTTAGCTGACGTTAGCAACATAGCGGCTAAAATGATCAATTCTTCAGCTGCACATACCCAGTGCATGCAGATAAATTAGCTATTAGCAGCTTTGTTAGTTGTTAGCATGTTTGCCAGCGTCAGCTAAAATTACTACAATCAATTGAGTTATTAAGTTAAATAAACGTCCCGTTAGCTCAGGTGGCGTAACATTGTGCACCGGGCTGCCGGGGCATGCCCGCTCACCATTTGGGAATATAACGTACCGTTCAATAATTAAACAGTCAAGTATTGCATTTCACAAAGTTCTGCATAAATTAGTAATTCCCTGGAAGCTAGCTTAGTAAACTAAGTTAGCTAGCTGCAGGCAAAACACAGGCGAAAACACAAAGCAGCGACTTCACAAATTTCCTCCATTTTCAGTAGGAAGTTGGAGGCGTCTAAAGACAAAAGGCGCGCTGCTAATCAGTATTTAAAGTAATATGGAGCACAATCCAAAAGCGTGACGAAAAGTGAAAAGAAAGATCGTTATACACTACCTTGTCTGTGATATAAACTGAGTTCGTCTGACCACGATTTGAAGAAACAACAATTCAAGCTACTGTCGCCCATTGATTGCGTCACAGCATCGGGATCAGCTTCGGCTGTTTCCGGATGTTCTCCCGGACTAACCCGAAGTAACCTTCAAACTCTTCTTTTGGCATTATCACCATTATTATAATTTCTAACGGCCAGATCAATGACACAACACACACTGTATCTGGAAAATCTTTAATTACAAAAAACTAAGACAGGAAAACAATAAATAAAACTAACAAAAAGTAAAAGGAATTAGGTACAAAATTATCAACAGTAAAATGTAAAAAAAAAAAAAAGGTAACATAAAGAGAATATTGACATGATAATTAATGGTTGCTTGACACCAGTAGTTTCCAACCTTTTCAAAGAAAGAAACTAAGAAATCTACCACAGGTTTAGCAATATTAAGTGTGTAAAAATGGCAAATATTATTGTTTAGTGAAATTGGTGTACCATAATGCAAAGTAATGTTACACTAGGCCCAAAATGTATCAAACAAGCAAATTCAGACAGATTTGAGTGAAACATTACCAATTTCTTTTTTAACATATGAACAAAGTATTAAAATATATTTGAGCTTAATTCAAGATAATGCAGCAGATTATGCATCGCAATAAACACAGTCAGTCTGTTGCTATACATTTCTATTTGTACATAAGGTCAGTGCTATAACATTCTCTACGTGCATGATCAAAACAACAGGCATAATAAGTCTCTTTACAAGTGTCATTTGGCTCAAGTGATGTCAGACGATTAGAAATGACCCGATTGGTCACATCTAAACAGCAAACATGTAGCCATGCAAGGAGTCTCACTTTTCACATACATGTCCTGCATTGCTGTGGCAATAATGCCAAGAAGAATCATTTGAAAAAATTCTGTAGTTTTATTAAAAAAATATAAAATATATTGTTTAAGGATAGACTAACCGTGAGTACTTATTGCTTTTTAAATTGGCACCATGTACAGGTACAGATATTTTTTTACAATTTGTACAAAACAATATTGAGTTAGGCCATACACTTTGGACCAGCTGACAGATTAATGATTAATTTGATGCATGATTTTTTTTCTCCATTAGAACAAACTCACAACCTTCCTGTTGTGATTAAAGTGGGGGGAAAAGTCAGAGTCGGAAATACGAGAGAGTTCATATGAGAGAGTGACTTTACACAGAGGAACTTTCTTTATTTTACAGCTTTGGTCATGTTGCGCTTGAACTGCAATGAAAGCATGTTGCACTACAGAAGAATGTGGAGAAGTGGATGTTGGCGAAGAAGAGCTTGGTGCAGTAGACAATGGCAGCTGCGGCATTTGGGCCTGGAAGAGATGATTGGTAGGATTAAGTGGACAAAATATGAAAAGTATTATCCTTTCATCGTAACACATTTTCGAGAGAAAATGTATGCCATGTTTTTACATGTAAATTGATGAAAAGTGTGGCTTTTAGTTTTTAACAGAGCTACACAAAGAAAGCACCATTACCTATCAAAGTGTGGCGTTGATAGCTGGAGTGTGTATGGTCTTGGAGACTGCGGCGCCGTTGTTCCCCCCTGCTGTAAGCACCTGGAGCTGCAGCTTGTAAACACTGTCAGCCTGAAGACCATGAACTGACACCGACCGCTGAGACTGAGGAGGGTGAAGCAGGGTGAGTTCACAGACTTATAGATCAATAAATATAACCTAGACCTATCCTTCATTGCAGCGGTCCCCGACCTTTTTGCACCACGGACCGGTTTCATGAAAGACAATTTTTCTACGGACCAGGCATAAGTAAAGACACAATAAAGTGCAAAACATATAATTTAATTATTCTATATATAATGTAAATTGAATTATTACATTTTATATTATACACTTTATCTATATTATTATTAAATTGTAATATATATAATAAAATACATTAAAATGTTTACAATAAATATTACCAACACAAAAAAAATAAAACGTTTTATTCTTTCTGTGCGGCCCGGTACCAAATGATCCACGGCCCGGTAGTGGTCCGCGGCCCGGTGGTTGGGGACCCCTGCTTTATTGTACAGAATGTTAGTGCTGTGTCATGATGTTTTTTTTAATACCGGTGCGATTGTCTGCGTCTGGGAGATAAGCGTGTCTTCCTGCCCTTCCATTGGTGGGGTAACCCCTGACTGCAGCGTCCAGGTGAATTGGAAGCCCTCCACAGCAGCCGGGTCCAGTGCATGCTGGGACATCCTCCAGCGAAGCGTCGTGAGCAGGCTGCCGTTGACTTGTTGAAAGTCTGCTGTCAGTCGTTCTGGACGCAGTACCACCTTCCTGCCTGCCAGGAGGCGCTCTGACACCAACAAAGGACACAAAACATTTCCCTCACTGATAACAGAACACTTTTTAAATTATTTCTAATAGATTTAATGTGCTTTTTTATGCTAAAATGTAACAACACTCTGTGGCACACTTCTTATAAACGTTCTTATAATGCATTGTAATCTGCTATAATTATAGTTATAAGCACTCATACATATTCATAATGCATTATAATAATAGTGATTATAATGCATTATAATAGTGATTATAATGCATTATAATAATAGTGATTATAATGCATTAAATGAGATTATAAATCATTCCAAGTGGGTTAAACATTTATTTTACAACATTTTGTGTGTGTTCTTGCATAGATTTATAAAATGTTTTATAATGTGTTAAGACTTTTGTTATAAAGCATTATGAATATTTATGAGTGCTATAAGACGATTATAATGCATTATAAGTATGTTTATAATGCATTATAGACGTGGGCGTCTTAGAAAGTGTTACCAAATGTTGTGATAATATATAGTCTAACCCTCAGTGTTGCAGGGCAAAGCTTTTCCTCCTCTGACCCTGATGGAGGAGCACGTCGGGGTCGTAACCCAGGCGAGGGCTTCTGAACCAGAGTCAGCCTGCATTGCCACGGCGACCCGGTACTTACAGGCAAACAGCAGGCCTGTGATGGTGTGATGGGTGCCCTGGAGAGAGAAAATCAAGTCAAGTTAAGGATAAAAAGAGTTTAAACTGTACACAGCTGGTTGTTAAAACTGACATATTACAAGGTTCCTTAAAATATACACGTTACCTCTATTTTTGTTTGGGAACCTGTCTCACATCAGCAGCTTGTTAGCTCCACGTTAAAATAAACATCACAGTTTGGCAGCTTTGTAGGTTGGCAGCTTCAAATGGCGAGAAATTGTTAAACTGTTTACAAAAAGCGGAGCTTCGATGAATAGAAATCACGCTCTGTGACCTCAGCAAATTGAACACAGCACTTAGATATTTATCAACCCTCTGAGTCTGTGATCATTTTAGACGAGAGGTTAACGCCGGGTCAACGGTGAGTAAAGATCTAACGTTGGTGAAGACTGTGGCGCTGTGGGCAGATATGTAGTGCACTGCGTACACTCAATACCAGTTTATCGTTTAAAATGTTCCACATTGTTTAACATGAAGCGTCACTTCATGATTTGAGTTTAAAATAGCTGCATTTTTAAAAAGAGGGTGTTTTAAATGCGGATTTAAAGTATATTTCGTTTTGCCTATTTTCATTTTGATGACACATTTAATGGTTATTGCAGAGATGAGTCTGCAAATCACTTTCGCATAAATAATTCTCAGAAAAACTCCTTCCTGTATTTCATTATTTTATATTTAAATATAGTATATTTTAGTAGATTTGACAGAGTTATGGTCGAGCGAGATGATGATAGCGTGACATGGTTACACACAGACTGATCCGACTCGCGGTGATGAAATCTGGTCTGATACACACAAACACACAGAAAAGACTCAATAACAATGCTCACATAGAAACAAGACACCTATAGACAATTTCACAGACACAGAGACACATGCAACCTGTCCAGGGTAGTTTATACCTGCACAGTTGTTGTTCTCTCTGTACTTGTTACATTAGTACTGCAGGTATGTGGACGCCACTGCAAAATGTATGGACCAGGGTGTCTTTGCCTTCCTGCAAAGCAAAAGAGAGAGAAAGACAGACATGCATTAGTCTTGTGTTTATTTGAATGAATTTGAATGTTTGACAACTAAGAAAAACATTTCATGATGCACCCTGATAAACTTTGTCTATCTTCTAGTTAAACATCTATCACTTCTTTATTCTTTATTAATGATCAATAATCGTATTTGTAGAGTTTTGTCTGAGTTCTCTCTCTCTGAAGATTACTATTTTAATGCAAAATCTACATCCCAAGCAGCAGTATATTCTGTATATTGCCATTTAATCCCATGGCCACTGACAATGATGGATTCTGATTGGTTGGAAGGTGGATTTATTTTTAGTAACCGGACAGTATAACTGGATCTGATTGATTATTAAACTGTAGGTAAAGATTGCAACAATTAGCCTCAGCTAAAGAATCTGGAGCAGGAGTTATTTGTGTGTGATAGGATAAGTAGCTTGTCAGTGAGAACCATGCAATTTTACTAGAAATGTGTTTGATATTTCTGTGAATCTGGATGACCAAACTGTCACAGGAGGAGAGAGAGGACTTTTACCAGATCTAGTACAAGTGGGCCTAGATAGGACCAGATCCTATTTTTTTAAATATAATTCTTACTTCTATCTTTTCCATATTTATTGTTTTTATATTTTGTAGTACAATGCACATATTTTTACAAATTTATTTAGATTTTTCTCACAATTCTCTTTATCTCTATATTCTACTTCAGAATGGGAGCAACTGTAAACTAACGTAACTTTTGATTACGTGATTTTAAAATGAATTCATTTCTTTTTTCTTTTCCTAAACCCGCTCACCGTGATGAGGCCATTTCCAGAACACTTTCACCTGCAGCTGGTCGTCATGGTAGTGAGGGGCAGCGACCTCCAGCCGCAGGTTGCCAGGGGCGACAGGGTTAGGGGGGGATTCAGGGTGAGGCAGGGAGGAGGAGGAGAGGGGGAGGTCAGAGGAAGAAGGGGAGGAGGATGAGAGGGAAGGAGAGGAGGGAAGAGATGATGAGGATGAAGAAGAGGGGAGCTCATTGGAGAAGTCTTCACCTTTGGTGGAGGAGAGGAGAGAAGAGGAGAGGAGGGGAGAAGAGAGGAGGGGAGAGGAGAGGAGAGGAGAGGAGGGGAGAAGAGAGAGAGG
>CALSCE010010686.1:3257741-3288193 GCA_943593645.1 Bovichtus variegatus | reverse complement strand
GGGGAGGAGATGAGGGGAGAGGGGAGGGGGGAGGGGGAGGAGAAAAAATTATAAATGTTACAATTTCCAACTTTTACTGATGTACAGGTATTTGTGCAATGAAAACGAACAGAGTAGTAAAAAAATAACTTAAACATCAAGCTCATAAAAAATAAGCCTCGCACATTTTCACAACAAACGTACCTTTTACGTGTCAGTCTACAGACACACAAACAACTTCTACTGGGATAGTCATTGTGTTTTCTTAAAGAAGTAGTTTCTTAACCACTTTCTTTGTACTCCAGTAAGCATTATTTATACAGTAGCTGTTCTGAATACCTATAACTGGCAACGTCTCAAAAATATATAAACACATGGCATTTATAAATGTATTATATTGTGCCAGGAATATCATAAACTGGTGACGAGAGTGCAGCTGGTTCCTAGCTTTGCCGTTAATTCCTTCGCTCAGAAACACTAAATAGCTTTATCTGGTCTAACTGACCCTCATTAGCATTGAGGGAAACCAGGCCAATACGTGGACTGTGTCAAATATTAATACTGGTAAATTATAAATGGCAATATGTTCCATGTAGAATTGTTGTTATGCGGTTTGATAATTGAGCTGCAGCTGGCTATAATCCTCCGCTGGGCCGACCCACAGGTCACCTATAAATACCTCTGTTGCCTGGACGACCATTAACATCGCCACTTTCCATTGTACATGTGTGTTTAAACAGCGCAGCTGTAGGCACACAAAATATGCTGACAGCCAGTAAATTCAGCAGCTCTGAGCAAACTACATACTAACTGAAAACATTAACTCAATAATGTATGGGTCCGTTAACAAATGTGTGCTGTGGACTACGCAGTGTTTACTAATGCATGTGTGACAAGTTAATGAAATGTTCTAAAATGTGCACTTGAGTGAGTCTCTATTTGAGTTTAGCGTTGCTAAGGGAGTCCTTAGGTGGCTGTATTGTTGCATCACAGCAACACAAACAGCGCAGCTACAGTTTACACTACTTGGGCAACAAACCTCGGTCGACTGAGCAACTCTTAGTTTATTTATATCCACTTACGGTTTATTCACTCAGACAAAACTGTACAAAACCTACTGGAGATTTGGGGCCTCCCTAAACATTTCTAAGTGACTTCACACCTGGCTCTATTTATGCATCGATCTAAATACATGATGTTCATCCAAACTTCTGAAGGAGACAATGGGGAAAACACTGGATTCTTGGTATGAAATATGAAGCTCCTAATGTTTTGTTAAAAATAATTAGTTCTTACGGTGAACTGCAGCCATAGACACTGAGCCACATGCGCCATGTATGAATCTCAACCACTGCATATTAATAGTTAATAGTTAGATAGAAAAACAATTACTTACTCAAAGCCCTTTAATGGATTTCAATCACATTCTACTGAAATTATGAGAAAGTTGGATACAGTGGTGCACAGTAATACTGTCAAATATACAAAGTACACCATGATGAGGAAAACGGTGTGTTTGTTTACCTGTATGGCTTGTTGTGGTGAAAACAATTTGGGCTCTGGGACTTTTCAGCCTCTTCTGACCCCAGTAGGCCACCGTCTGGACAGACAAGAAGTAGGAAGTAGCCGGCAGCAGTCCCTGCAGCCACAGCTCACACTGCGTCTATAACACGTTAAAGAATAGAAAGAAAAGTTGAGAGAAGTTATATAAATGGTACCAATTGAGAGGCAAAGAACTCTGATGAACCTGCGTCTTTATTCTCACGTCAACTCAGATCACCACTCTCGCCAGGAGTTACTGCCACCATCTTCATCATAGCTACAGTCATCACTATCCTCATCATCCTAAGTGTGTTGAGCCTGCCTCGCTTTGTGACTGACAGTCCAGACCTGTTCTGCATTAGCCGCTGTTTGACTGGCAGCTCATTAACAAGCTCTTAGTCAATCAGGTCTGTCTGTCTGCGTGGATTTGAGCTAGTCACAACAAAGAGATGCTTGGATGATAACAAGCCTGTGTGCGTGTGTGTTTTGTATGTGCGCACACTTAAGACAGAATGAGAAAAAAGCAAGTTAAAAGCAGTTTCTTGGTGACCTGCAGACAAAATGGGGTTGAAGTATTTCCATTACGCTCAAGATAGACAAAACATATGGCCTTTACAACTGTGTGTGTGTGTGTGCGTGCATGTGTTCCTGTGTGTGTGTCTGTGTGTTGCATAAATTCCTGACTGACATGATGTTTGTTTTATACACATCTAGGGAATATATCATCATGTGCTAATAGAGAGCGATAAAATACAGATGCTTTCTGTGATATGAAAACAAGTTTACACAGCGTAGAAATGTTATTCTGGTTGCTACCTACCTGTGTGATGCTGCTGCTTCTGTGTGTGACTAGATGCAAGTAGGAAACACTAGTTATGGGGCCTCATTTAAATTCCAGGCGTCCCAGCGAAGCAGAACAGAGGAGCAGACTACAGATAAATGGCTCCACCAGGCTCAGTCTGGGATCACCATCACTACTTAAACTATCCAGCTCCATTAAAACCTCCAAACTTTGATGTTTGTGTTTTTAATTATTTTTGTCTCTTCTCTTGAAGTGAATGCTCACAATGCAGTTGAACATGTAAGTCTAAAGCTGAAGGATCCTCTGCAAAGTGCACTGTTCACTAATTTGAAGAGAAAAATTAATGTTCAGTCACTGCACAGACAATTATATCTGTTGCGTCAAAGCTGTAATATCTGTGTTGTTTACTGTGATTATGGGTATTTTGGCGCTGCTGACTGGACTTAGTTGCATCGTGAACATATTACATCATCATCACGCCTATAATAATACTAGTTAAATCCACCATCTTGGCTGTTATTGCTGCATTAAATATAATTTTAAAAAATACAGCAAGAAACCTGTTGTATTTCTTAAGAAGTTACTGTTTGAATTGAGCAACACGGAGACAGCAGTGAGTCACTTTATTACTCTGTAAAATAACTTCACATCATTCTCTTGGTTTAATGCTTGTTATGTGCAGCTACAGTGATGAGTGATCTAAACATGGATCGTATCAATCTACCTTCGCACAGATATTTGGCTTTACTTCTACGATAACTGGACACTCACTCACTAATGCCCTCGTGCTGTAATGTCGTCGGTACATTCCCAGATGCTTTGACTGGAGTTAAACATGTTATCCGAATGCAGGAAAGCCACTTCTTTCTGTTGTCAGTCAAGCTATCATGGCTAAATTGTCATGTTATTTCAGCGCTGTGAAAGCCAGACCTGCATATTATCAAAGCACTCTAACAAAGTTAGGTCCAAGAAGATAATGGTACGTCTGTCTGAGGACATTGCGTTTTCAAAAGCGTGCCAAACAGTGATTTCACTGTGAATACGTCAAAACCAGATCTAAAGAATATTTGTGGTAAATATATCAGCATGTAACATTATAAAACCAAATCTGGTAAACATGAATTATCTTTTAAAAGTTGAATCAACTTTAGTGGCATGTACGTTTTAGGTATACTTGTTCAACATTTATGCAAAAAAGCAAGAGCATGTTTTTTTCCATCATCTCATTTTTGCTCATTATATAAATCCACATGCTTAATCGAGTTCCCCCTATGTCTCCACCTAACCCTCATTTGAAGGAATTACTGGCCACAGGTGGACATTCTTTAATTTGAGGTCATCATTTACCTGTTTACCTGTGCAATGCTGAATCTAAAACATACAAGTTGATATGGTTGTTTTAAATGACTTATTCCAGCCCCACCACGCATATAGTAGCTGTACACATATGTTTGAGCACTACAGAGGCCTGTAAAACATCTGTAGTAATCACAACCAGGAGACTACGACCGGCTACAGATTTGTGTATGTGGTGTGTGCACTTCCATCCAGCACTTTTTTTTAAACGTGCAAATTGAGGTGGAGACATTTTGCTGGGTACTCACTTCAAGTGGCTGTTCTAAAACATGGTTTTAGGGTAGAAAATACCTCCACGTGTTCTTTAATATTACTAGCTTATTCCCTTTCTTTTCAAGCATTAGATGAGAAGAGTCTGCAGTCTTATTGTCATCGTGAGGTTGCCAGGAAACCAGTGGAGACTCAACAAAGTCACTGATCCAGGCCAAGAAATAACATAACTCCCATAAAACCACAAGGTATCATTTTTACACTTAAGTTTCTGTACAGATTTACAAATGAGATATAGCTGGTTGATTAGTGGGCTTTAGAAGTGCTGCTTGGCAGACTTTTCTACCTTCAGTTTGGAGACGGCCGAGCAAGTTTCCACCTGCTTCAGGTTGAAGATAAGCTAACTGTAACTTCATATTTATCATATAGAAGCTCTAGAAATATGAAGTATCAATCTTCTCATCCAACACTTAGCTAGAAAGTGAATTAGCACATTTCCCAGAACTCTTTCTTGAAGGTTAAAATGTGTTTCATGGCTGGGGTAAGCATGTTTGAGGGTCCTTTGATTAGATGGATAGAAAGAAAAGTACAAATATGTGCATATGTGTGTAAGCCTTTTAGACAATATGCAAAGAACACATTACAATTTATTTGTTTGTGCGTTTCTGGGGAAATAGGGAATAAGGGAAATGATTTTAGTGATTGACAAAAGAAAAGGGCAGCGTTTGCATGATTGTGTGCATATAGCTGTAGTAATCACAGTATTCTTTCATTTAGTGTATTTAAGTTTTTTAAAAATGTCCTTACCCCCTGAGTCAATCTGCTGTTGCTCTCCTTTTTACCCTGTTCTGGTGCGCGTGAGTGTGTATGACGTGTGTGCTTGTTATTGTGCACTGCGTGTGTGTGTGCGTGCAGGGTGTGTGTGTGTTTGTGCGCTGTGTGTGCATGTCGAGACATCCAGGTGACTCTGTAGTTGTGGACTGGCAGGTCTCCCTCTCTGGGGGGCTCCCAGCTCAATAACACCGCCACTGTGACCCCACTTCCCCTCGACCTGAGGAGGGAAAGCACCAAAGTCAAACACCACCACAACATGGACGTAAACAACTTGTGACTTTGAGTCGCAGTAAAATAGATGCAATACTTGTTTGTCCACAGCTTTCAGTTTGGTTTCTTATCTTTCATTTATTCTATGCATGACATTTCATCATCATGTCGAACAGAAGCTCCAATTTAGGTCCTCACCTCAGTTATTAAACGTTGTTTTGGAATATTGCTACTGATCCAAGACATGTCCTGAACTTTGCATGACCTTGTTTAGCATTACAGCACACAAATAGAAAAGCCCCAGCAATTTATGATTGGAAGAAGGATGAAGAGTAATTTGGATGCAGCTACGCCGTCCGACAGACACGACTATCCACCATCCACTCGACCACATTTTATGACTGATTGCCCACAAATAGCAGCCTGCAGTCCTAAAGGAAGCAAAGCAACTAACCCAGCAAGAAAAAAAAAAGCGAAGACATTTATCTATCTAATCCTATTCATGTATGAGATACCTTTCTGTGAGTTGGACGCCTGGTTGTGAACCTGTCCAGTCCAGAGTCTGGTTGCTCACTCTGACATTTATTGGAGGCTCTGGAGTTGAGGGGTCTGCAGAGAAAGATAGTCAGAGAAGAAGAAAAAAAGATTGGCAGAAATCAAAATAATACATGTAGGTACTTTTCTCAGCTCTAAGTAGCGTCTGCATGTCAGAGGTAAAAGCCGGGGGAAGTCTGACAATCATTTTCTGCTGCTTGGTATCTTACTGCCGTGAGCGTAATAATTGAAGATGACTCAGTTGAGTCTATCCACATTTTTATTAACTCAAAACCTATTTCATGGACCACGTCAAGTCAATAAATCAAAGAGAAATCGTAAAAGAGGAGAGGACATGTGAAAATTACACCCTGGACATTTTTGTCCCAACTGTTTCTAAAGACCATACCAACAACAAACATATCTGTTGTTTGTCATCTACTGACCCGGTGGCAAGGAAGCATTACATCTATATGGACATCTAGTGAAGACTAATTGGGGTTAAGATGGTGATTCCCACAAAGCAGAGGCTGTTCACCAGCTTGACTGCATTGTCTAATTATTCTTAATGGGATGCAGCAGAGCAAAATAAAGAAGCCATTCTGTGGGGAAAAGGCTAATATCCTCTTGGTCTTATTCAAGTCTACAAAGCCAATTAGATTTACAGCATCAAAGGTGAGGGACACTGGAGAAGCCTGAAGCTTCTCTTTTCAGGAGCTACTACAGCGCAGACTAAAGGCGACCACCTCTACTCACTGTTTGTCTCCAAGATTAAATCCTGAGGTTGCTGCTCTTTCAACACTGACTCTGTATCTCATTAGAAACTCAAACCCCAATCCTGTATTAGATTAAAACTACAAAATATATCAGATTAGAACTACATCCCCCATGGCAGACCTCCCACAGGCCCCAGGCTATGCTTGGCTGACCCACATGTAGAGATCAAAGTTAGGGCTGCAAGATCTGGCCTGTTTGTGTGTGGGTTTCTCTTTGGAATAAGCAGATTGTCTCTCAGTGCCAGCAGTCATTTCTAGATCAGAAACAAAACACACAGAGGCCTTGTTCACTGTGTGTGTTTTTCTCGCTCAGCAGGTTTCAGTGTGTTGTTTCATGAGAGGAAGACATCAAGATGAGTTTTCTGAACCAGACATTCCCTGGTAATTACTACTGGCAGGTACTGTGCGACCCTAATATCTGATTATCTGAATATGAACAGGATTCTCTCTCTGGTTAGCATCAGAGTCACAGCGGAGGAACTCCAACCGTCCTGACATCTGCCAGCTTCCTGATTTGTGACCTCTGACCTCCAGCCCCTGACTAATCAGACTAATGAACTGGAAACACAAGCCTCTGACTCCTTCGAAGATTTAAGTGTGTGTCTTTAACCTTTGACCTTAGCCCTTAAAATACATGTATGTATGCACACACACACACACACACACACACACACACACACAGTGTCTTAAAGGAACAATTCAATAATTTGAGATACAAGCTTACTTGCTTTCTTGCAGAGAGTTAGATGAGCAGATTGATAACACTGTCATTTCTATCTGTTGTACATAAGGCTATAGCAACAGCCACTTAGTTTAGTTTAGCATAAGATATCAGATATCCTGACTTTGTCAAAATGCTCATTCAAAAGCAAGCAACCAGCGGAGAATTATTCAGGAAGTTACTGCTCCCAGCAAAGAAATAACCCACATAATCTACCGTAAAAGCACAAATTGTAGTTTTCACCGGCTGCTGGCTGTAGCCTTAACCTGGAATTATGCTTCTGCGGAGATACATGTTCACGTCTTTGTGAGCCTACGCAGGGAACAGTAACCTTGGGTCACCAACATGCACATCTATCTACTCTCAATGGCAAGTAGTGAGGACCTGCGTGTGAAGCAAGCTGATTGGTTGATCCTGTCGGGAAGTTTGAGGTAATATTCCATTAAAGCACAGAAACATTCATTCCTTTTCAAGGCGCTCGATGCGTTCCTCATTTTGTAATTTACGTTGATAAATCCAATTATTTCACGCTTGTTTCAAGGATGTACTGTAGTGGTTTGCATGCACTTGGTTGAAACTGATTTCCGTTTCAAGATTTATTCTATGTTTTCTTTACATTGTGGTTTGCTAAACATGAAACTGCTTCCAAATGGACACATACATAAATACATACCTTAATCCATTCTGTACAAGTAAAAACACACATGATGGCTTACATGCAGCCCAGAGAAGTATAATTGCAGCTTTATATATAATAGTCAGACATGAGAATCTTCTCATTCAGACATTAAACAAGAAAGCGTATAAGAGTTTTTCCCAAATGACCTATTAACTATTCCTTTAATACGTTGATGGACCACCAGGAGTTGCCAGAGAAGTTTCAGCATACCGTGGCACAGGTTGTATATTCTCTGAACTTTAGAGGAATTTTACTATTTGGGGTTTTGTTGAAGGCGGTGGAAAATGCTATCTCAGACACCTCTTCATAATCTCCCATAAGTGCTCAACTGATAAAGAACATTTTTCCAAAGCTCAGTCCAACCTGAAGTCATTATTCACATACAAACATGTTCTAGCCAATCCTGGCAGGGGATTCATATCTCTAGCCAATCCTGGCGCAACACCAATATGACCTAAGTCTGCTAAGCATTAGAGCTAGGACCTCCTACTGTGTGTGTGTGTGTGTGTGTGTTATTCTCACTTTCTCCCTGTCTCACTGATCCACAAAAGGGATTTGACACTAAACCAACTGAATGAGCATGTGTACTGTATGTGTACGTGTAAATATGTGCATGTGCAGTTGTGTACTTTCTGTTTCCTGTCTGTGTTTTATGGACTGCCTGATAGTTTTCCTGCTGTGTGTACCTTATCCATCAACTCTGAGTGTACGAGAGAGAAAGAAGCAGGAAGGAGAGGAAGGGAAATGTTCCTGCGTTTCTGACTTCTCCTTAGAGAGGTGTAATATTTCTCATAAAATGACACAAATGGAATCTGTGTTTTTCTCCGTGTTTTATGACAGAATATAAAAATTCACCAGATTACAGGTTACGGAAATAGACAGGAGGAATCCTCCTTCTCTGGGGGACTGTCGTAAAGCTGAAGAGAGCATGTGTTTAGACTGTGTTTGTCTTACCTTTACTGGAGATGTAGTGTTTGCTGGGTGTGGTGAAGCCTCTGCTGCCGTGGCTGTTGATGGCTGCTACTCTGAACTGGTACCAGCGCTGAGATCTCAAATCTGACAGAACCACATCTTCAGAAAGGGTCTGAATAAACAAACACATGACATGTAACAATGACCAGGTGCATGACAGAGATAGACTTTTGTTCAAGAGCATTTACAGTCTCATTGCTTTTCTTCATCCAACAGGTACGGTTTTATATGAGTCAAAAGATTTAAAGAGTCATTTGCAGTTTTAAAAACACATTTGTCCATTCAGAAGTTATATTTTCAAATTCTCACGCTCAAAAAACTTGTAATAAAATAAACATGCAACAAAATGAAATATATCCTCCATCCACACAAATCGTGGTCAAATGAATATAATCTTTTATTCAACCATTGCGCAATGGACAACAAAAATACAAAACACATCAATCAATATGAACCGTCTAAACCTTCATTTGTGCAATATGCCTGTGCCATTTGTTTATACTTTACACAGTTATAATATGTGCCAAATAAAGCAAGCATATCACAGTGTATATTGTATTATTTTCTCCAAAGATGATTTCGCTCTCTGCACCTAAACGTCTGACACATTGTTGAGATGTCCTGTTAAATTACTGTAAAAAAAGTTTTCCTTATTCATTTTATTCTTATATGCAGGTCTTTACGTGCTCATGGACTACACTAGACAAATTGGGACATTCATTATGGTACAGCTTTTGTACCACATTCTTTGTTCACCAAAGAACCAATAAAGACTTTCACCCAAACTCAGAAATACTCAGAACTCGTGGCATCTTTTACAGATGGATAAAGACTGACTGCTCATTGACGAGATGTGCAAACGAGTTTCACACAGGTGCGTTAGAAATCCATAACTATGCAAGCCATTTCTACAAGCTGTGAATATATATGTTCCGTCTGTTGTTGTTTTAACCGTTTTGAAAAAAGCTGTGAAAAATGTGCGAAGCCAATGAAAAAGGTTTGACCCATGTGCAAGAGAAGATCCCTGCTCTGCTAAGAAGGTGATGACAAAGATCTAGTGGATCCCAGTTTCATTAAGTGTGTCATCCCTTGACCTCCAGTGAACTTCTCACCTTACTACAGCGATGTACAGGTGTCGTGCAGGACACTGTGACATCACCACCATCAGTAATGCTGCACGTGGTCACAGGTGAAACGTTCAACCAGAGAGGGCAGCAAAACACTGTCTTTCTGTGACAAGTTACTCTTTAAAAACAAGAAAAAACAAACTGACACTAATTCTTAATACTTAACATCTTTAGAAAAATCTTTAGAAAAATTAAACATTGATGCTGAGGTGGCAAAAACCTTTACCGACTAAACCTTTAAATCTTGATGAACAGGTATTTTTTTCCAAAAGAGCATGTGAACTATTTTATTTACCTATAATATTTAAAAGGAAATATGCTTATTCGCTATCTTGCTTCGAGTTATGAGAAGATTGATACTGCTTTCATGCCTGTCTGTAACTGTCCTGGCTACAGCCAGCTGCTGATTAGCTTAGTTAAAGACTCACTAATTGACAAGTTATATCTCATTGGTTTAAGCTGTGTAAAAACAGAAGTGTACTGGACTATTTCGTGGAAGTGACTGCATCCAGCTAAGAAATAGTATGGATCGGAATACCTGATTAAACCAATCAGGTGTAGCGTGTTAATTGGAGCTTTAGAGGCGCTGGTAAGCAGATTTTGTTAGCTTTGGACAGAGCCATGCTAGCTGTTTCCAGTCTTTACGCTACGCTAAACTAAACAAATGCTGGTTTATATTTAGCTCACAGATATGAGTGTTATCAATCTCCTCTAACTTCTGTCAAGAAAGCAAATATGCATGTTTCCCAAGATCTCTTAATATTTGTTAAACATTATTCTAGGTCCTACAAGTTTTTTTTAATACTGAAATCACTGTTATTTAGATTTTCTTTTTAATCATAAAGTTCACTTCAATCCAAGGCCACTTCAGGCACAAATGTTCTGTCATCTCTCACAAATCCATGCTATATCTTCTTTCAAAAACATTATATACCCCTGTGTACTTTTAGACATATAAGTTTCACAAGTTAATGAGGTGGAAAGTCAGATGAACACAGTCGGATTGGAATTTCATCTGATAATAGTGAAATTAAACGATTTGCCAAAATTATGGTTAAAATTGCTAAAGAAAGATTCACATGTTTTGTCTGCCTGACAGTGCAAATGTAATCAACTGCTTAAAATCTACTCATCCACACTCCACACACACACACACACGCACACACACACACGAGCTGCCATCTATTTAAGTCTATAATGAGCGTTCAGTCATTCAGAGTCAGCCGGTGGAACGACTGTGGCTGCCTGTGGTTCCTTTTTAAGCTCTGCTTATTTACCTAACCTCACACAGGCACACACACACATGGACGTACCGTGCACACACACACTCACTCATACGCACACACAGACGTACGGTTTACCCTGGCAGAATGTGAGACTGGCTGGGGTGGAGAGGTTTAGACAGCAAGGCAGCAGACTGATGAGGTGGAAACAGAGTCTAACATCCATCTCCATAGCTGAGAAGTTTCATCATTCGAGGCAAATTGAGAGTTATGAGTTAAAGATATGTTACAAACTCTGTGGCTTTATTCCACTGTTAAAGGCACAGGGAACCATTTTAATAGCTTCAATGACTGTTAGACAGAATCCGCTATGAGTCATGTAGTTGCATGTTTTTTTTTTAAGCTATCAGCTTCCCTCCATTAACATCTCCACAACTAATATCCCCAAATAATGTGAAGAGGGTGATATTAACAGAGCGATGTATATCTTGAAAAGAAGCCTAAAAAAATATTTTCTTTGTGATTTCAGTGTCTTGAAATCCTCAAATTAACACCCGGGGTGAAAGGTGAGACGCTGCTGGTTACTGTAGTTACCATGGCAACAGTAGTCCACGGAGAAGCGTGGTCTTCGCTGGGATGAATCCCGATGTTCCAGCGGGACTGGAGCATGTAGACGACCGGCTCCACGCTGACATTGAACTTTGACACCCACACCACCTTCACACGACCTTCTGAGTCCTCCACGAAGCTCATCTCTCTGCGAGGCTTCAGAGGAACACCTGGGCGCACACGACAAAAAGAAGAGATTATTATTTAAAAAGGGCAAAACAGAAAAGGGATCTTATTTGAAGTTATTTAAAAAAAATTTACCGAACATCAAATAACACAAACTGACATTCCAGGATGTCTCAAACACCATCATACCTAATTATTATAGAACAAATGGTTTATAGTCAGTGCTTTTATAATTGATTGAGTCAATTAAAGGAATATTTCACCCACAAACTATTGGCAGACATTCACTAATGACTTGATCAGTAGTTTTAGCTGCAGACCAGAAATAAATGCAAAATTGGTAAAGCAAAAATATATACATCACTCAAACAATCTTTTCTTTGAGTTTAATTATTACGGCTGCCCAATCTTCACCACATAGGCGTCTGAGGCAGTTTGTACTCCTGACTAGCTCCACGCAGACTTTAGCTGGAGCTTTTAACCACAACTGGTCTGTCTGGGACTTTAGATGCAGTCAAGCACGCAGTATTTAGGGATCTTTATTACATTAAATTATATTTCATTCATTTGGCAGACACATTTTACCAAAGCAACTCACAATAAACACATTTAAACACCATAGGAACAAGAGCTAGATGTCATCAAACAACTAAAAGCATGTTCAGTGTTATGAGCAACAAGCACGAGTTTCCAACGTTAGCATATCAGCTAACAGAGATCCCTTTTAAAAGGCTGCTTGACAAATGATCAACATCAGTGTTGTATACGTGTTCTCTCCATCAGTGCAATAAGGCCCACAAAATATTACAAGCAAGCCCCAAACCTGCCTTTACCTTTATATAGATTGGCTGGGGCTTGGCAAGTGTGTCCACAGCCATTGGAGCAGCATTTCCTGGGTGAGGGACAATGCTGGTCGGACGAGCAGCTCTCCACGCAGGCTGCAGCGAATCCGGTGGCTCGCTGAGGCGGAGGGCAGTCCCCCTGACGAGACAACCTCAGAGAGGTCAGAAACTCCCTGCTCGTCACACACTCTGTCTGCTTCTGAGAGAAAGAACAGGGAGGAATTGTTATTGTCACAGTTGACCCACAACGGAAATAATACGTAATGTATAAAACACACATATGAGGGCAGAGAAAGTGTTTCCTTTAGTGAACTCCTGCTGACTCTTTGAAGGCAGACCTTGAGGTTGGGTCTGAAAGGGGGTTTGTGTAAATGTCCTGCATTTATAAAGCGCTTTTCTAATCTTTGCGATCTCTCAAAGCGCTTTACAACACGTCAGCATTCACCCATTCACACACATTCATACACTCAGAGGCTACCGTACAAGGTGCCCCACGCTCATCAGTGATAACCATTCACACACACTCACACACAACGTTGGCCATCGGGAGCAATTTGGGGTTCAGTATCTTGCCCAAGGACACTTCGACACGCTGACCGCAGAGGCCGGGGATCGAACCACCGACACACCTCCTGAGCCACAGCCGCCCACATGTGTGTGTGTATTGTATGTGTGTATCTCTGTGTCTGTGCATATGGTTGCAGATCATCAAGATGTAAACACTAGCTTCAGCTAATAGCTCTGAATTACACCCAGTCAGCCTTCCAGTCAGTAACATGCTTCAGCTATTGTGATGAAAAGCTAATCTGAAGACCACAGCAGCTGAATTTACAAATAATCACTTAGGGCCACACACTCACACACACAATACACACATATTACTACCTCACACTCTCGCATGTATACATTCAAAAGCTCACAACCGTGTTATTCATAACACACATAAGCTTGCATAAACACACACAGGAATGCTCATTCATGGCATACACAGTCAGAAAACAGCTTCATGGTGCCAACAAAAGCTAGTTACTGTTGCAGGAGTGACACAGCCACCAAGGGTGTTGTGACACACACGCACACACACACGCACACACACATATACACTAAGCTCTTTCTGTCTTACCTCACAGGACTTTGGAGAATTTGGCTTCCTGGTTTCCCACAGTTCTTTGCATGGTTGTAGGCACTACACATAAACACACAATTAGAAATAAACAAATTATGAGGCTTTTGCTACAATAAAGCTACAGGTTTTACAATTCACACTTGTTTCATCACACATGATAAAATGGATAAAAGACATTATTTGTACTGTATATTGACATATATATATATATATATATATATATTGTATATAGGCTAATGTTCAACAGATGAGTACCATTCTCATGTCTTTCCGTTGAATGTGAAGCTACAGCCAGCAGCCTGTTAGCTTAGCTTAGCACAAGGACTGGAGACAGCTACCCTGTCTCCATTTAAAGGCGACAGAATTCACCTGCTCTAAAGCTCACTAATTAACAGTTTAAAATCTTTAAGTTGAAGTTATCCGGTGATCTTCTGTCACTTAACGCCTCTTAAAACAGGGAAATACATACGAAGTAGCGTCAAAATTTCTCCAGTCAAAAGATACCTGCATTTGATTCTTTTTCTACCCAGATCTAGAAAAAGAGGACTATTTGTATGGTTTTGCTCGCAGCTAATGACCGCAAGCATTTTCTGATTTAATGCTAAGTGTGATTGGTACTGCAGCAGCTACAACCCATACAGTCTGTGGTGAACTCCAGCGCATTGTATTTCACAGAGTTGGCAGTTAAGACTTCATTGTACAGTATAGTACAGCTTTTTATTTCATTTTAATCATTTGAAAACTTGTATAATGTATTTGAGGAGGAGTAGTGGAGGCATTTCACACAACTAAATGCTTCCATTCACATGATGGACACATGAAGTAGGAGGAAAAAGGGTATCTAATGAAGCACTCTATTGGTACCGGTATCATTATAAGAGCACCCTCGATACCCAGCCCTATAAAAAAAAAATGTGGATTGTTTTTTTGGCTGGTAGATTTGCAAATCTTTCATATTTTACCAGCATTTGGCTGGGGCTAATGTGAGCCCTTTGTTTCACTGTTCCTTTAAAAAGCAGAGGTCTGAAGAAATACAAGAAATAAAAAGTGTTAAAACAAGGATATACAGTGTGACAAAGTGTCAGAGCGCTGGAGCATTCACAGAGCTCTCAATGCTTCAGCTGGTAGGGAACACAGAGAAAACACTCGCTCCAAAAAGCACACACTCATCTGGTTTGCCACCTCAGTGAACTGGTGAATGATGGCTCTTACCAAAATTAAAACCAGACAACATATAAAACCTGCGGTTTCACCCCCACCCCCCCCCCCCCCCTCCTTCTCTCTCACTCTCTCTGCCTGTCTCCCTCAGTTCCCCAGTGTGCCTGGCTTCAATCATTTCTCTAAATTATTCCATCTCACTGATTCCAGGGGAACAAACAGAATCAACAAAAAGCCATAAAAACGTAATCCTTTGCATAAATAAATGGCTACTGTTGCATGAAAAAGTCTTCTACAAAAGCCCAGCTGTTTTCAATGGTCTCATTTGCAGAGTGATGCCTGTGAATACGCTGAGGGTTATCGTCACACTGCGTGAAATACCACGTTAACTTTCATTTCATGTATAAAATAAAAGACAAACACTACATAACAACTTGTCGCTGAGATTCACACAGCATCAACAAACCAAAGCCTGTGAAGCGACACGTGCTGGTTTCTTAACATAAAATGGAGTCTCAGTGTGAAGCACAGCAGTGTAATGTTGTACAGTTGCTTCATTTCATTCAAGTCATGGAAGAAAACGTTTGTGTTAGCTTAAAGTCATACTCCACCCCAAAGTCTCCCTACAGTGTCTTAAACATTCTTGCTCTGTAGACTTGAAATGTGGCAGCACAAAGTTTGTAGTTTGCTTCTCCACGGGGCTGTAGTCAGCTTAGATTAATGTAGGTTACAATTTTAACTTTGTGGGTCCTATGATCATTTCACCTTCGTCTGATAAATAAGTAAACAAAAAGCTATGAATAACATTTGTTTACTTGCTATTACACAGCTTACTGCATCCGTCCTCGGGTAAGTTCAAATTGAGTTTGTGAGCAGGCGTAGGAAGAAGTCAGAGCAGGTGTTCCCTGTAGGAATCACACCCAGTCTAGGTGGCCTCGGTGTTTAGAAGATGGCAAAACGGCCACTCCGTGCATGTATATTTTGGCGAAAATATACTCTTTAGAATTTCATAATTGACGCCATTAAAAACTACCATAAATCCAAGAGGCCCTCAACCTTTGTCTCCAAGAAGAAGCAAATTAAAAAACTTTTTAACTGCACCTTTAAAGCTTTTATCGACAAAAGATACATTTTGAGAGTCTGTAAGTTAATTATGTATTCCTGAAGAAGAATGGATATGAGGAGGTAGAGAGATAATGCAACACACACACACACACACACACACACACGCGCGCGCGCACACTCCGAGTGTCGGAACCAGATCCTGAAGTGCGACGTGTTTCTTCAAGGAGCTCTCGTGGGTCTCTTCACTCAACCATGTGTTGCTAAGGTTGTCAAAATCTCCCCAAAAACACCTCACACACACACACACACACACACACACACGCCAATGCCTTTTTTCACATGTTCACCACTGCATCTTGCATCCAAAGCCAGACCACGCTGTTCTCCCGCCTCTCATCCTTAGCTGCCACCTTGATCAGTTACAGACGTGTTTAATTTTTCATACCTTCCCCTGTTCCTCTCTCCGCCTCACGTACCTTCTATGATCCTCTTCACATTATCACTCCTCTTCTTCTCCTCCTTGACCTCTCATCTCTGTGCTGCCTCTCTCTCCTTCCTTGCTTCGCCTCAACACTTCCCTTCTGCTTCTTCCTCTGCTGACCCTATCCTGAAGGACTGAAACTTCCATACCCACGGAAGTTCATTGTTGGTTGTTTACCCATTTTAATAGAGAGCATGTGGGGCATCCCTGGGAAGTAGAGGTGGAGGATGCTGACCGTGTAATCGCAATGTCACAGGTTTGAGTCCTTTTCCTGTCATTGTCTCCACTATATGGTATCTAACAAAGTCAAAAACGCACCGATGACTAAACACATCCATCTATTAGAGCTGCACGATATGAGAAATATATGCGATATGCGATTATATCGGTTGATAGCATTTTGCTGGTAAAACTAATAATCCCTTCTTTTACTAATAGTAATACTTAATGCAAACCATTTACATTAGTTTTACTAATAAATGTGAGTATTATTTCACAATAGTGTATAGATATACATTCAATAATACAGTAGGGAGAGAAAAGCAACAGCTGTGGGATAAGGGGAGTTGAGCCTAATGGATTTAAGATGAAAACACTCACGGTATGTACGAGGTACACACCTTACACTCTCAAATATCACTTGGATGTTATAAATCACTGAAAAGTACGTGCACTGTATTTGAGTAAGAAGAGCTGAGAGACGAACGGACACTTTTGGCCTTGAAGGCGGCACGATGAGTTATGTGTGAGAGGCAGAGAGCGGCAGACACAGCAGAGGTCAGAGGTCCGAGATGTTACTGTTTAACACACCAACACACTGTATCAACAGGGCCCAGATTGATGACCATGTGTGTGTCTGTTTGTGTGCACGGTTTGCATGGGAGCTCCTCGGATATCGGTGTAATAATTAATCACACACACACATGCACACACACCTTGTCTCTTAGCCCTCCTCTGGCCTCTCCTGCTGTTTTATGGCCTCACCTGCCACGATAGAGGGATGACAGCCACACTCAGCGAGAGGGAGGAGAGGAAATGGGAGAGGGAGGGGAGGAGAGATGTGGTTTCAGAGTGAATAGAGCGGGCGGGGGGGTGAGTGTCAGTTGAAAAGGAGAGAAGAGATGAAAGACAAAGAGTGAAACAGGTCCAGAGAAAAAAGGAAAGAGAGAGAGAGACAAAGACAGACAGCCACGGACCAGATGTGCTCATTCAGTCACCAGTTCAGCGGGTGCAACGTGAAAAACTATTAATGTTCATTCATGTGCTCAGCTTGTCAGTTGTTTAGAGTCTATCTTATATTTATGTGTAGTATTTAGGATTATGTACCATTTAATTTATTTTAATATTCCTTTATTTGTGGGGCCAAAAACAGCACCAGTGCAAACTCAATACTTTTTTTATTTAGCGATACCGTTTTCAATACCTCAATTTAACATAAACATGTTTTCTACAAAACCCTTTGTCTATTTAACAAAGGAAGCCAAATGCTAATTGTTGATTATAAACAAGCTGCTATAATAAAAAGTGTATACATCTGGTAATATTAATAGATAAATCAGGAACTATCAGATCAATTAATAAGTACTAAACATTTGAGCTTTCTGTATTTGGAAATTTTAGACGCGCACACAGTGTGTACCAAGAAAGCATTATGGTAATAATAATAATAATAATAATACCTAGCCCTATCATGTCTTTAAACAGCTTTCTATCCATTTGAATGAGAATGAAACGAGTAGTAAAAGTGCAGCTATGCCTCAAACTCAAGGTACTTGTATTACGAGTATCTTTTAAAGTTGAGATCACATTTCAGATAAACCTGGTTGCTGAGGATGCTTCTTCTTCAATAAAAGACTTTCTTACTCACCTTCTTAAATACAAAAAAAAACAACAACTTGAAAGTGATTTTCCATACGCTTTTCTCATCTTCCACCAGCAGCTATTTTGAGAATCTGAAAGCTCTATTTGAAGTGAAGAATAGCATCCTCATCGTGTTTTTTCCTGCAAAGCAATTCAGCAGATGTCCTGCGAAATCTGACCTGCTGGCCCACATTGCAACATGCAGTTCAGTGGTTCATGCAGACCCAGTAATATCACATGGGGTTAAAGGTGTAGTGAGAGAAGTAGAGGGCCATCCAGACAACAAACTGACAGGAGGGTACGGAAACAATAATATAGGCTGCTAGTCTGCGACTGCTGTCTGCGATAAATACTGTGAAAATAGCTTATTGGAATTTTTTAGACCAATATTTTTGATGGAAATCACAGTCTGTTTAGTGAAGTATGTAAAAGTTGTTGTTTCTAAATACGTTTTACAAAACACGCATGTGCAAATGTTCAATAACTGTGGGAATATAAATCAAAATGTTGCTTTTTTTCAAGTATACCATCATCAGTTCACCTCTTCAGGCCAATAATGGTCAAACTATTGCCTAAAATGAATTCATGAGTGATGATTTATTATCTAATGTACAGAAAAATAACATTGAAAAAGACGAGAATTGACTACATTACAATTACTTATACAAATGACAACATACTCTATTCACAGTCGGTACACTTTTCATAGTCTAGACTACATGTAAATGCTAAATAAATTCCTACAGAACATTTCAGAGGGCACGAACACACTTGTTTTATGTTTTGAATATGCACACACACGCACACATGTATCCACACACGGATACACACTTCAGGCTTTGTGGTACGCAAGTGAAAAGTAGCGGAACAAATTCCTCAAATCCCTTTGAAAAGCATGTTAGACTTTTGCCAGACCTTTGGAAAAACATGTACAACAACCAGAGCTAACTTAAGTCGGCAGCTTGTGGGAGGAGAGGAAGGGCTGGAGGAAAGAGAGCAGAGGAAAATAAAAAGAAGTTCTGAGGTGAGTCAAAAAGACAAATGCTTCGAGAATAGTTCGGTGGTTAACTTCCTCACCTCTCAAACCACATGTGCCCACAATAACCTCAGACGAAATCCTGACTGAGCTTTCTCTCTCTGTGCTTCTCCTAATCCTTTTTCTTTCTGCTCTTTCTCTCCCTCTCAAACAAAACTACTAAGGCTAGACTCTATTTTGGATGGAGAAAGGAAGGTAGTATGGACAATAAACACATTATCTTATTAAATATGTTGGTGACAGGTAGCGGTCAAAATAACAAGGAAAGGTTTTAAGATTAGCTGGTTTAAGATTAGCCAAAAAAAAACAAAAAACAGAATCAATCAGGTTCGGATTTGAAAAAAAAAAGCTGGTATATTCCCTCAATGCCTCGCGAGCATGATTTGGCATTTCCATCGATATTCTGACAAAATAAGCACTTATGGCCAAGTAAATGTAACATATATCAACCAAACATCTTATTAAACTACTGGACCAGTCTGAACACCAGAGGGAATGAAACATTGCTGTCTGAAAAAGGAGAAGAAAGACAAGGAATTAAAATTGATATGCAAGCGTATACAAGCTAACAAGCTGTTGTTTGCAGCTGTTGCACCGGGTTCTACTTTAACATCTGAGGAGGAGAGTGAGACGGGGGATTTGGACTGGCACACGGGGATGACTGCCGAACTGTTGAAACTCTTTCCAACGCGTCCTCTTATAAACACGGTAATTGTCGGTTGAATTTTAAACCAACACTTGATTTGCAGCTGAATAAGAAGCAGTCGAGGTGGGGGTCAGCACCTTCTCGTCTGCTGGAAAAACAGTGGGCAGCCCCCACTGGAAAGAGAATGAAGTTGGCTGCCCCGGCTAAATATCTTGGGATCTTGTTCTAAGCGAGGGTATCATGGAGCGTGTGTTCAAAGGGGGATTGGTGCCCACTGCAGTAGTGAAGGTGTTGGATTGGACCGTGGTGGTGAAGGTGGAACTGAGCCCGAAAAGAAAAAGCTCTCAATTTACCCGCTGATATATGTTCCAACCCTCACCTACGTTCACGAACTCTGAGTAGAAATAGAAAGAATGAGGTTGTGAATACAAGCAGATGAAGGAAGTTTTCTTTGCAGCGTGTCTGGCCTCACGCTTAGAGACACCACCTGGACATTTCCCTTTACCAAGCATGTGCAACTCGGAGGAAACCCCAGGGGAACCCACTACATATCCCACCTGACTGGGATTACTGTAGGAACCACCAGGAGGAGAGTATGTGGCTAGGACATAAAGGACATTTGGGATTTTCCCTGCGCTGCCACAAAACATATAAGTGACGGACAATGGGTGGGTGAAAAAAAAATGTCCTCTCAAAGTATAAAACTATTTTAATACAGATATTTATAGAGGTGATTAGAGAACAAGAATTATTCCTGTGCTCTTTATGCAGGAACTAAACAGCCTCTAATGAGTTGTATGCATAAGACAGAAATACTAGAGTGCTGACTTACAGCATGATGGGAAATCCACCAGGCAGAGGCTCAGCATACAGAGCTTTTCAACTACCATTACAAGTAATGTGAACCTCTTAAGAGCAGGCAATGAGGAATGAACGAAGATAGCCCTGCTCTTTGTTCTGCATCCGACCTGTTTGTTAGCGGACATCCTGCTGCCTCACACACCTGGTACACATTACGACGTCTACTTTGCATGTGTGTGCGAGAGAAGAAGGAGAGAGATAAAAGAAGGAGGAGATGCACAGATGGAGGAATTGAGTGAGGGCTGTAGTTCAGTTTTAGTGGACTGCCATGTGTGCTTCCATGAGAGAGAGTCCGCTGATGATGTGACACAAACCATATGTGTGTTTGTCTTCAATAGAGAGACCTTATGTAAGAAAGACAATGCTTACCTTTATCTCTTTCTCTTGTCCTTTCCATTTTTACTGCAAAGGCATCGCACTCACTAGAGGAGTAACTTCAGAGAGGTGTTAACCTTTTAATAATGTATAAATCATATAGTATATACAGTTAGGAAGTCTAATAATATATCATTGCAGAGTAATTGCACCCAACATGTCCTGTGGATGCACTTTGCTGTGCCCTATTCATTAATTAAAGTTTTTGTTTGTTTGTTTTTTAAACAAATGCTCCTGGGATTCTGAGATTAAAGATGGTTAAAGAAAATATATTCAAATACCTTGCTATTTTTAATTGTTTCATGCCTTTTCCTAGAGAAAACAATGGATCATTGCACGCTTTTGGCCTCTTAAGTGAGATAGATGACATGGGAAATTAAATTCATCCTTTAGTTTCGCAGTGCACCATTTTCTGTGTGCGGGCGTGTGACGGTGAGTGGACTCACTATGTGTTACACATGTTAAAACTCAGTGAGAACAACCTCATTCAGCGCTGCTCCAAATCTGGGTAAGGACCCAGAAAGGAGTTGAGGGAAAAGTAACACCAGTTCCTAAATTATTCTGTAAAAATCTCTATCAAAAGTTATTGAGTATGTTACACTGCCAAACGGCTTTATGAGATCCTGCAGTGGAATGTAGGCTGAGACCAAGTCACATTTTGGGAGATTTACCTTACTAATAACCCTAAAATTGGGTTTATAAACATAAGAAAAATTGAGCTCTCCAGAGGAAAAGTCTGTGCAGAGTGGTGTTTTTCCTCCAACAGATCAACAGCTGAGGACCAGTGGATTCACTACTTCCTCCCGTCTCGTTCTCTTTTTGTATTTGCAGAAAAAATGGTCCAGACTTCGGTATTTCACTTAAACAATGTTTTAGGCCCAACTAATGGTGTCCATAGCATCGATAAACAAAAAAGTGCCAGTCTTAGCCGATATGTAATACAGGTAAAGCTCTTTTTTTAGGTCGTTGCGATTGGATTAGCTTTGGCCTCTGTTTTTACTTCTAAAAGTAAAGTATAAAAAATAAGTATTATATCGTTTACCGAAACTCTGGTTTCCTATCAGCACTATTTTTAACAAGACTAAGCGTCTGCAGCTAAGCTAGAGCCTCTGTGAGGCTGTACTTAGGCACAGTGGTGCTTCGAGCTAAATGCCAAAGACATTATGTTAACAGGCTCAAAATGATGATGCTAAAATGCTGATGTTTAGCAGGTATAATGGTGGATTTTCACAATCGTACTTAGCTTAAAAATGTGCAAAGTAGCAATAAACACAAAGTACAAATGAGGCTGATGTGAATGTCATTAGTTTTGTAGGGAATTCATCATTAATCAAGAATTTAACAAATTGATATTTTGACCTGACGATTGATGATGATGATGAAAAGTCAGGAAGTTGTTACAATCTACCCCGAGGGGAACGTGGACGTCTAAACAATACTTGATATATTGTTGTCGAGATATTTCGGTCTGGATCAAAGTGGTGCACCAACCCAGTGATATTACAATCCCTCGAGCCGATAGCGTGACTAAAATATTTCAAACAATATCGTAGTCTGTATCTCTGGAGTTCATTATAACCTGTTCTTGAGATCCGCAGTTTACCTACTTATACAAAAAAATGCATCAAGAACAAAAGCATAGTTAATAGTTAATAGTTAATAGAGTATGGTAGAAACTTGGGAGCATTACACAGTGTTGGACTTCCTCTGCTTTATAATTCATTATTTTGATTAATCTTGGCAATTATGGCTGAGGACTGGGATACGTGATTTTCTGTTCTAATTTATTTTTGTTGGCCTGTCCTGGTGACTTTTACAAATTGGGCCGTGTCCACTTTCAACAGACTGTAAAACGGTAAGAATTAATAACTCTGCCATTCAAACAAGCAAGAAAAGACAATGAGCGTGTCTGTGCAGTATCAGGAAAATTGCAGGTTTACACAGCGGCAGCCTCCACTGGCCAGATCCAGAGAGTGTTGTTGGATGTTGGTTACAGCGCACTGGTATTTACACATGTAGAACAACAAGACACAAAGCCAAGGCACTAAAGTTTAGACGTGGTATTAAACTAGAAAATATTTTCTGTTCTCACTCTCTCGTTATTGTTGTTGAAATCTAAACATCATGAACAGAAACAAAGGGAGGGAGAGAAGGAAGGAAAGGATATAGATAAACGTGGGTAAGGTCAAAGGAGCTGTGTGTTTGTGTTTGAGGTGGTGAGGGGGGGTTAGGTAAAGCCGAAAGTCGCAGTCTGATGTTTTGCTCGGTGCGGTATCCACTGCAGCCCTCCGTTGGTGGGAGTTGCGGAGGGTTGTTGACATTAACCCCAGCTGACCTCAACATACACACACTACTGACATACGCGCGGTGCAGAAAATACAAAAAAAACGCTCACTCTCACGCCTGTTTCGTGCTTTTCCTTTGTCCGTGCATTTGCGGCAAAGCTTGGAAGTGTTGCAAGACATAAAATACGACTCAGGTGTTCTTTCAGCTGGGATAAAGCTTTTAGGTCTGAACCTGAACGGAGAGTTCAGAAAACACATCAATAAGAAACCAGACAGAATCTTTCAAGAAGTCATTAATATTGAGTAAGTTAGGGTCAGTAAGTAAAAGGTCATGGACCACAGATATTTTACAGGCTGCATATTACACAGCATTAGTATTTAGTCCAGAAAAGAGTTTCTGATCTCACATATTGTGTTTTGGTTTTTTTCCAATACTGAATACATTTTCCTCTTTTGATCTTTTAGCCTTTCTGATTTAAAACATGATGATTTGCATAAAGATGTGGGACCAGCGGTATAAAACACCCACAGTAATGCCCAAAAAGCTAGAACAAGCTGGAACTGCTGCAGATTGGACAGACTGGCGGCTAAAAATACACAGCATGGAAACTCCTCTCAAATCAAACAATGAAATAGCACAGAAACACCCACACCCACCCACACACACACACACACACACACACACACTCAGTGAAGCCTCCTGGCAGGCAGTGTTAAGTGAATAAACAGGGCATCAGTTTTGCTCCAGGCTGGATGGATAATGGGGATGTATGGGAGGACGTTCTTTCAACTAAAACACAACCTTTACTATTACAGGAGCCGAGCATTGGGTGTAAAGAGTCCACACACAAGGGAAGCAGGAGAAAGACTCTCGCGCTCTGTTTTTACTGTTGCTGTGTCGGGTTCATTATACTCTAGGATCAGGATACCTTGCTGTGTGTTGTCACACTTATACGAAAGCCACTGACTACAGCCAAAAAGACAAGATGGGTTCAAATCATAAATCGCTTTTCCCTCTGATTTGGACCATTTCACAAGTGACAGTTGGATGGTAATGTAGCAGCAAGCAAACATACTGTTGCTACGATTAATTGCATTTTAATGTTCCTTGCCCACTGATTTAAACTGTTAAACAGAAGTGTGTTTGAGGTACAGTATATGCCAGCCACATAGTCTGCATGGCCCTGGTATGAAACTGAGCCGAGACATGATGCTTATACATCATATAAGTCCCAAAAAAAAGTCATACCTGTGTTCTGATTAATGGCAGGACGTATAGTTTAAATTAGTGGGTCAATAAATAAAGAGCAAAACATCTGCTTTGCACCAAATGTATTATTTAAGCTTGGTGCATATGCAAAGTGGATGTTTTGATCTTTTTGCTGTTTTTGCCTCTAGCACCTTCTTCTTTTTTTTTTCCTGGTAGTGTGCTGTAGTTCTGGGAAATGTTTGTTGAATCACAGAAAGAAGTACTTGCCCCATTCTTCATGTTCATACTTGAGGACAAGTCAGACAGAAAGACAGAAAGACAGAAAGACAGGTCCTGTCCCCTCAAGATCAACAACTTATTTTATAGTTAAAGTAAGACTTTACCCTTTTTTTTGCCCTTTTCACAGCTAACTCTACTGTTGTTTTGGTGCTGCACCCGCTCCTTCTAGAGGGCAAGCAGTGAGCTTCACTAGGAAAGTGGTCCACCCAAACTAACCAGTAGGAGTTGCTAGAGCAGCAAAAGCGACAAAACCCTCACAGGATTACCACCCACAAACACAGCCAATTGTGCGACCAAATGACAGTTACTGTTACCACAATTTAAATCCTTTACTCCTACAGCGAACACTCGGTTTTCGGGTTATGACTGGCTTAAGAACAGGGTTAGGGTCAGGCACAAAGTGATTCATGTTTGGGTAAACTTTCAGGGAATTGAATGCAAGTCAGTGGAATGTCTTTAGAAGTTTGTGTGTGTGTGTGTGTGTTTGAGTATTTACCTGTGCGCAGCGTCTGTGGTTTTCACACCAATCCAGAACGTGGTCACTCTGGAAGAGACGGAGAGGATGAGGATTAAAACAAACACAGAGAGCAATAAGTGTTTGACTCTTTCTGCCCACATTTGACCCACTCACGTAAGACTGCTCTCTTACACACAAGGGGACATAAAGCTAAATATTGTTACTAAAACTTCACCATAACCAGAGCAAACCTGACATGGAGACAGACACGACCTTTCAGGGCTCAAAATGACCTAACACAGTGTGTGTGTGTGTGTGTGTGTGTGTGTGTGTGTGTGTGTGTGTGTTCAGTGAGTGTACAGTTACTGCTAAGTGAGTCAAGACCACCAGTAAACATGGCCGCTATAACCACCGTGACAGAGGGAGACGTCATCTCGTGACCACAGGGACAGAAATACAGATTAACCAAACCGACCCCTCACCCTAAAGTCCCTTCATCTTTTCAAAAAATTGTTTACCATTTAAATAAAACACCTCAAAAGAAACTTGTTCTCATCCATATTTAGTATTGAACGCACAAGGCAACGCAAAACTGAAAGGATTTGACCTGGAACACAAATAATCTGTTGATATCTGAGTATCTACGTTTTTTTTTTTTGTCATTATAACATTATTGTGAAATCCTCAAACCTTGTTGTAATTACCGTAAATAAATAATAGCATGGACAAGATAACTGGCAGCCTCTAGATTAAGTTCACATCTCCCATTATGGATTTATCTATTGATTATATTTGATGGATCCAAAAACTGTTTATTCTATGAAAGGTCAAATAAATAGTAAAAATAATGCTCCAAGGCTTCAATTTGCTTGTTTTGTTGAACTTAAAGTACAAAAGCCAAACATATTCAATTTACAATAATATAAAACAGAATAAAGCAATAAGAAGCTGGAAGAAATGTATGTTTAGTGTTTCGGATAGAAAAATTACTAGAAACACCTATTATCAAACAATGTTTAGAATAAATATCCGTCAATCGACTAATTCATGAATCAATTCATTATTTAAGCGCTGCTTCTCCTAAACCCTGTCAGTTTCACAGTGTTGGTGTCAATGAGTTTTAGTTTCATTTTTTTCAACAGTTCTTAGGAGATGTTGGATCGTTTAAAGGTTTCAAACGCAGACTGAAAACCCTGTCAGCTGTTTTTAACTCGCACTAAGAGAGTCAGTGAGGCAAACTGCTGCTCTTTGCTTTGTCATCATCCAACATCAAAACAACTATTACAATACCGGTGTGTGCGTGTGTTTACAGTTGTTTATCGCTCTGTTGTCATGTGTGTGTGCCTCCAGGGAGTATATGAGCCTAGCATGTGTGTGTGTGTGTGTGTGTGTGTGTTAGTGTGTGGGATAAGCCCTCTTAACGACTCCTAAACCCTCTCCTGAGCGCGCTGTATTTAGCCTGAACCAAGCTCATCTCTTTCCACACACACACACACGCACACACACACACACACAGGGCTTCTCCTGTTTTAAGTAGCCTTTGTGCGTCTGGGTTAGGGGGTTAGAGTTGGGGTAACAGTGCAGAGGTTGGAGGTTAGAGATTAGGGGTTAGGGGCTTTCACGGTACAGAAGACACTGAATTGACTCACTCTTCACATTCAAAACAGATGCATACGGACTATTTGAGTGAAATACCTGCTAAAGAAGCTAAATTGGACTTTGATATATGAAGATGAAGACTTATTCCCCTTATAATATAAGCCTTGGAAAGAATATGCTGTCACGGGAACAGGATTTTCACTGAAGCCAGATTAAGGCCAGGACATACTTTTAAAGAAGTGCTGGTGGGATAGTACAGTAAAAAGATTCTTTCTGACTCTTTCTGGAGAGGGCTGCCTCTCACATTTTTCGTACATTTCCAAAACTGACAAACTATCAGTCACGCTTTCTGCAGAGACTGGCCATTAAGCATATGTGTGAAATTGGTCAGAGATCCAAGTTCCCCACACATTTTGTTTGCTTCATTCCTCTCAAACTCTCACCCTTTTCCACCGCTGCAGCTGCTTACTGTTGCCTCGTTTGTCCAGCTGTTGGCAGCAGTGAGGAGGTGGTTAGTTTACAGAGAGGAGACATCAGGAGTGCAACCAAAATCAGAGTCAGAGTTTAAAACACTTAAACTAAAATGTTGTCTGGTTGTTGGATCTTGGGAGAAATACAAGTGTATTCCCTCCCTGTGCTTGTATGCCTTTAAGAATAAATGAGTATTGATGGGGTGGACAGGCACCCTTGGTTTAACAGTAATCTGGGCTGGTTGTTAAAAGGGATAATGCCTCCTATAGAGACAGATGAGAGAGAGAGAAGAAAGCAGAGGAACGGCTGTCACGGTTTCACTATAGAGACAGAGAAACCTCCTCCTCTTCCTCCTCCTCTTCCTCTTCCCACCCTTTCTCTTCGTCCTTCTGTCTTCAAGGCACTTTCTGACTACGCATAACTGACGCCACCAAGCTGCTTCTGAATGCATCATTGTTAGTGTAACTCACTCAAATAGAGGAGGTTCTTAACAGTATGTCTCCCTCTGCATTTTCACCATTTTCACTACCATCTGACTAAAGTAGAAGGAGTCTCTGTCTGTATCCTTCAATCTTCTCGACAACCGTTCATCTGATCGACTTCACACTTGCAGTGTTGAGTGTGAGCTTTTGAGATCTACTGGACATATTTATTCGTAGTGCGTTATGTACGCTACAATATTACCGTCGCTACAGTACAGCGAGACGGGAGAGACCGGAGATCTATTTGACATATTTTAGTAATTTTCTCAACAACTGTTCGTCCGATGGCCTTCGTACTTGGCGGGTGTATTGCTCAGGGCCCGTGGGAGCGCAGTGTTGAGTGTGAAGTCGTTTGGAGGAATCCTGAGGTCTAAAAAAAATGCATTTCCTTCATCAAACTTTTGCGAATCCAATGTTATTTAAACATTCTGAAACCTTACGCTTAACCGCGTGAAAACATTGGTAGGAATGTCTGTGTGCAGACGAACAAAACAGGGATCCACTCATAAGAACATTGCTCCACAGGGTAGCTTTAAGTTGCATTAGTGCTGCAGAATTGGGATGCTGGGGGTGCAGCGGAGAAGAAAATTCCACCCTCAGATCCCCTTTCAGCATCAGTTTGTGATGTTCAGGGAATTTTTTGTGATGGAGTGATATCATTTACAGCTTTTATTACTTTGGCTTCTGTTACACATTCCCCACATTTACCACAATGTCTTTCTAAAGTTGCCAAATGAATGTACCTGGACTGGTTAGGTTGTATATGTATGGGGAGAGACCAATAAGTTATGGGTGAAAGAGTCTTACAGCTGCAATGCAATCTGGTTTATTCAGGTTGCTGTAAGAAGAGAACAATGTTTCTGCCTCTTTAAAATATATAGATATGTCCCTGTATGACTGTATGACAAGAAAAATGATTTAAAAAAAACATCAAGGGAATGGAAGTTTCAACACTATACACTGCTGTGGAGTTAATGAATTAACTAAACACAAACGTTGTGATTCTTGGCTGCTCTGTCCTGCTTGTAGATGCTCAATCAAGGTGCGTTGAACATTTGTCCTCCAACAGAGAGATGGTGAATTCAACCGACCGCCCTTCTGTCTCAAAAAAATGGATTTCAAAAGAGCACTCTGTTATTCTTTGTGTCTTTCATTTGTACCCTCCATCTTTTCCTCCCAGTCTCTCCACATGGCTGCCAACTTTTGTAAAAATGACAGGAGAGGACTTGAAAATGATGGTGATGATATGTTGTAGATGCTCCACTCAAAGAACTGAGGACAGTTAAACATCTCCAGATTTTCACTGATGAGATATAAAGCTGCTTTCCACACTGCTGGCCTCACATCTTCATCCCCTATCTTAATCTTTTTCACGCTCTCTTTCTTTTTCTGTCTTCAACGCCATAACATCCCCCTTTTTCTGTCACTCCTCTCAGCCCCCTGTGAAACACACACATTAGTGCACGCACACACGGATTTACACATACACACAATGATCCCAAGTCAATTTCATGGGACATATTTGCTGTCAGAGCCAATCAAGGCAGTTTAGATGGGCCTGTGCGCCGTATGGCTATTAAACGGTGGTCAGAGTGGGGTTTCGTAGGGTCTCAGATTGTGTGTGTGTCTGTCTGCGGCAAAACAGCTGCACATGTTGAAAAAGTCTGGGGAAAGAAAGGAAGGATTTGAAGAAGGTGACTGGAAGAAGAGAAAATAAGTTGGATGTGGAAGGCTGAGAGGAAATGGGAGGGAGGGAGGAAGTTGAAAAGAGCAGAGGGAGACAGACAAAAGAAGATGGAAATAAATATTAGTTAATAGGAGCAGAGAGGAGACTTGAAAGGAGTGGTGGATACTAGTTGTGAAACAGGACGCAATAAATTTTGTTGACTGCAGTTCGTCTGGCTGGAGTTATTTTATTAATGGGAAGCCAATTTTTAAGTGTATTTTCATCCATAGTGGAAGAACTTTTTTAAATGTTATTGCGGCAATATACTTCTGGTTATGGGTGAAGTCGTATGTGATGTATTTATTTAGCAAAAAGTCTATATAAAAAAATCTTAAAACCCATATAAAGACCAACAAAACCTTTTGGTCCAAAAGCGTTTGTGCATTTTATGGTTCATGCACCAGAAAACACTGTTGCCTACAAGATACCTTGCATGAAAAATATCCCAGTTTATGACCTATGACTTGGAGCAAAAACGTTTAAAAATCCCATTTCATTTTAATGATGGATTTCCACATGGCCGTATTTTATACCAACACTAAAAACGCAGGTTCTTAAACTTTGCTTTCTATCCAGGGATCCACAGGAGATATTTGTCAGAGCCTGAGTCCCGTCAGAGCCAGAAGTGACCCACGAAGTAAGAAAAACTTGCACTAAAGGACTTCCACATGGCTCTGATGACTGCCGAGTCCAGTCGTCATTGTTAAAGAATAACAACCTGATATTACTGGATGCAACAGCAGGAAAGAGGCAGGAATACAGACACACACATGCACACACACACACACACACA